>OV121075.1:49330770-49905709 GCA_921293005.1 Nemoura dubitans
TTGTGTCACGTCCTGGTAGATGATGTTAAAACAGGTTGCCAACGCACCCCAGCGATTGCCGGCGCAATTACTAGCATCAAATTTTTGCCTCAGCCATAGCTAGGTATGGTAGAATATCTGGGTAACCTTATATCTGTGATCACACCATTGTCTATACTTTCCTCTGTAAAGGAGAAATTATTCATTTCACGTTGGCAATCGCGACGTCAAAGCCCCCGAGTCGCTGAGGTTCATTTCGAATTTAAGCAAGTAAATTGACGACAAAGGCTCGTGTAATTAAGGTAATTTGATTAATCAAATAAATTCTGTGTAATTTTGGCATGACTTTCAGTGTGTTATAAACGTGTATCGTGTTATTTGCGTTGTCAAAATGACCTGAAACATCACCTTTAAAATGTTCACATTGTTTAAACTGGAGTCAAATACGAGAACAGGTTGGCCTATAGTGTTATTGCATCAACACATGTTTATTGTTAACTTGAAATTGGTCAAATGTGCTAATGGATATTTGATCGAGGATTGTTACTCAACTTTACTAATTTGTAAATTCGTAAATTCCTTTTAAGCCAGTGGCACTGAACCTTTTCTTGCACCTTGCAAAATAAAATAAATGCAGGCCGCAAAGGGTTCTTTGACACAAAACTAGCAAATTGCAAGATAAAGCTTGTGTAAAATTGTGCGTTTTGATTCTGCCGATATATTTTTGAAAAACGTAGGGGGTCGAAGTTAAAAATAAACCTAGACACCCTGTAAATTTCATCGCAATCGAAGCAGGCGTTTGGTCAAACACAAAGAAGTGTTTTTTTCAGCAGTAGTGAAATTTGATGATTTCGCTTCGCTCGCTATGCTCAATAACAAATGATCGCTGCAGTGTTTTACTGTTTGCGGCTTTCTTAAAGGTTCAAAACTATTTGAGGGAACGGGAATCTGTATTGAAATATTAAAATATCAGTTTCAACTTTAAGAAAATGATCCTGCTTTCTTTAAACTAATTGGCCAGTGCAGGAAAATTCATAGAGATTTGATAGATTTTAGTACGTGAATGATGGAAATAACTTTTTCGTTTCGTCTACCTTGCTATGGAGGTGTTTCAAGTGAGTGACGTCTGTTCATGTTTTATACAGCAAATCGAATTATTATATTAATTCCCGGGTCTTAGGGCTATAAATGAGTCATGGCTCCCTATCAACGTTCTATCGGCGTACCTACTCACGGTAAAAGGCTTTATTCAGTTTCTAGAGACTAAAACCCATTTCTTTCAACATTTTATTCATGTTTTTTGTGCTGTTAAAGCTTTCCTGTAACCATTGTAGCATCTTTGGGAAGGGTATGGGACAGAGATTGTGGAACTTTTTGAAATTAATTTTTGATAACTAAGATAAAATATAAAATCTTGGCCACTCCAGCAACACCAACAGGTGCCGCTAGGAATCGGGTAACCATATAGGGAGCCTACGCATTAAACTTTGTGGGTGGGGGCGATTTCGCTCTACACCACTGATATGAGGAAAAAATATTAATTTAAATTCATATTTAGAACCACGAACTGAAAAGTACAAACATGGCCGCACCCGCAGTTCACTGCACTTGCGTAGCACGGCCCCATACTGCTAGTTATTATTAAATCCTGTGTATTTACTTCGATTCTCTGGCCGCCTGGCTGGCTTGGCTAGCTGGAAAATATTGCGACGGCTTATTAGCCCTCTTCCCGTCACCCTTTAGATCTGAAATTTGGTACATGGATTTGTTGGCGGCGACAGTAAATATTGTTTGAAAAATTTGTTTCCCGTCCTTCATTTCCCTTCCCCTTAAAATCACACGAAAGATCTTCAACGCCAAAAAGGAAAATGTTGAATCATACGAAAAAAGAACACAAAATACATGGGAGAACATTTTCCCAAATTTTCCCAAAATCTTTTGGGATGATTTTTCCCCGAGATCTAACAGCTAATGCTAGAACTAACAACAGTAATTGAAAATTTTAAAATTTGGCTTTCGCTTTCAGTCAAATTAACAGTAATATACAAATAATAAAGCTATGTATGTAAGCTGAAGTTTGTAGCTAAACTTTGTAACCTAGCTGAAAGGGGCGGCGTTCAAGGATGATGAACCGGTGGGCGTTTCGGACCATTGCGCAGTGGAGTGATGAAACGCCCGCTTTCGCTAGGGCACAGTGGCGGACACGTTTCTGCCGAAGTTTATAGTGATCAGCTTCGTAACCTAGCTAGAAGGGGCAACGTCCATTGACACCCGAACCGGGCCTTCCAACCACTGCGCAGTGGAGTTGCGCACGCGACAGGGGATTTTGATGGATATGTGTCTGCTTAGTACATCTGTGGATTTCTGTGATATGGCCTTTGGGGGGGGGACCAGTGGATGTTTGGCCCACTGGTCCATCGAACCACTGGATCTTACCCTCAATGCCACGCAGAACGCCAAGATAGTGCGTACAGTGCCTTGAGACTTCGAACGCTTTTTCCCCTTTTTCCCATTTGTAGCAATTTCCAAAAGCAAAAAAATAATTTCCATTGAATATCTCCAAACAAGCTACCGGTTCGAAGCTAACGGTAGCGAGCGAATCGAGCGAAGCGAAGTCTCAATTTCACTGCTGGTAAAAAAAAAATGTGTGTTTTATTTTTGCATGTGTTGTTTTGCGCGCGCTCTACAGGCCAAACGCCTTCGTCGAATGCGATTAAATTTCCAGGGTGTCTACGTTTGTTCCCAACTTAGACCCCTTGCGTTTTTGAAGAAGATCCTTCATACCATTCTTGTTTATAATTATCATTTTATTAAGTATAAAGTTAACCATATGGGGGCCTACACATTAAACTTTGTGGGCGGGGGCGATTTTGCACTACAACACTGATATGAGGAAAAAATATTTTTTAAATTCATATTTAGAACCATGAACTGGAAAGTACAAACATGGCCGCACCCGCAGTCACTGCACAAGTGTAGCACGGCCCCATACTGCTAGTTGTTATTAAATCCTGTGTATTTACTTCGATTCTCTGGCCGCCTAGCTGGCTTGGCTGGCTGGAAAATATTACGACGGCGTATTAGCCCTCTTCCCGTCACCCTTTAGATCTGAAATTTGGAACATGGACTTGTTGGCGGTGACAATAAATATTGTTTGAAAAATTTGTTTCCCGTCCTTCATTTCCCTTCCCATTAAAATCACACGAAAGATTTTTTAACGCAAAAAAGGAACATTTTGAATCATACGAAAATATAACACAAAATATATAGGAAAAATTTTCCCAAATTTTCCCAAAACCTTTTGGGAAGATTTGTCCCCGAAATCTAACAGCTAATGCTAGAACTAACAACATTAATTTAAAAATTTTCAATTTGGCTTTCGCTTTCAGTCAAATTAACAGTAATATACAAATAATAAAGCTATGTATCTGAGCTGAAGTTTGTAGCTAAACTTTGTAACCTAGCTGAAAGGGGCGGCGTTCAAGGATGATGAACCGGTGGGCGTTTCGGACCATTGCGCAATGGAGTGATGAAACGCCCGCGTTCGCAAGGGCATCGTGGCGGACACGTTTCTGCCGAAGTTTATAGTGATCATCTTCGTAACCTAGCTAGAAGGGGCAACGTCCATTGATACCCGAACCGGGCCTTCCAACCACTGCGCAGTGGAGTTGCGCCCGCGACAGGGAATTTTGATGGATATGTGTCTGCTTAGTACATCTGTGGAGTTCTGTGATATGGCCTTTGGGGGGGGACCAGTGGATGTTTGGCCCACTGGTCCATTGAACCACTGGATCTTCCCCTTAATGCTACACAGAACGCCAAGATAGTGCGTACAGTGCCTTGAGACTTCGAACGCTTTTTCCTCTTTTTCCCCTTTGTAACAAATTCCAAAATCAAAAAAATTATTTCCATTGTATATCTCTAAACAAGCTACCGGTTCGAAGCTACCGGTAGCGAGCGAATCGAGCGAAGCGAAGTCTCAATTTCACTGCTGGTAAAAAAATGCTTTTGTGTGTGTTTTTTCTGCATGTGTGTTTGCGCGCACTCTACAGACCATACGCCTATGTCAATTGCAATTAAATTTCCAGGGATTAAATTTAAAAATACGTAACAAACAACCAACATAAGTCCCCCAGTCTTCCGTCGACCATCTTGTTGGAGCGAAATAAGACGTACTTTACCAAACAAACAACCAACATAAATCCCCCAGTCTAGCGTCGGCCATCTTGTTTGCCCCCCGCCGCAGGCAACGTGTTCGTGATCGCCGCCATCTTGTTGGAGCGAAATAAGACGTACTTTACCAAACAAACAACCAACATAAATCCCCCAGTCTAACGTCGGCCATCTTGTTTGCCCCCCGCCGCAGGCAACGTGTTCGTGATCGCCGCCATCTTGTTGGAGCGAAATAAGACGTACTTTACCAAACAAACAACCAACATTAATCCCCCAGTCTAACGTCGGCCATCTTGTTTGCCCCCCCGCCGCAGGCAACGTGTTCGTGATCGCCGCCATCTTGTTGGAGCGAAATAAGACGTACTTTACCAAACAAACAACCAACATAAATCCCCCAGTCTAACGTCGGCCATCTTGTTTGCCCCCCCGCCGCAGGCAACGTGTTCGTGATCGCCGCCATCTTGTTGGAGCGAAATAAGACGTACTTTACCAAACAAACAACCAACATAAATCCCCCAGTCTAACGTCGGCCATCTTGTTTGCCCCCCCGCCGCAGGCAACGTGTTCGTGATCGCCGCCACCTTGTTGGAGCGAAATAAGACGTACTTTACCAAACAAACAACCAACATTAATCCCCCAGTCTAACGTCGGCCATCTTGTTTGCCCCCCCGCCGCAGGCAACGTGTTCGTGATCGCCGCCATCTTGTTGGAGCGAAATAAGACGTACTTTACCAAACAAACAACCAACATAAATCCCCCAGTCTAACGTCGGCCATCTTGTTTGCCCCCCCGCCGCAGGCAACGTGTTCGTGATCGCCGCCATCTTGTTGGAGCGCAACCTGCAGAGCGTAGCCAACTACTTGATCCTGTCGCTGGCCGTCGCCGATCTGCTGGTCGCCTGCCTGGTCATGCCGCTGGGCGCGGTCTACGAGGTCAGCAAGGAATGGTCGCTGGGCCCCGAACTGTGCGACATGTGGACTAGCAGCGATGTGCTGTGCTGCACGGCGTCCATATTGCATCTTGTGGCCATCGCGTTGGACAGGTAAGAAAGGCAACACATGGAACGTTGAAAAAAACTATTTCAAACTGGGATTTGAATGCTAAATCAAAAGTCTCACTGGTTGCCAGTGAGACCAGTGAGACCAGACTGGAAACCAGTGTGACTTTTGATTTAGCATTCAAATCCCAGTTTGAAATAGTTTTTTTTTCAAAACTAGTGCTAAAGTTAGGATTTAGTAGACATTAGTCAAAGAAAATTAACAAATGGAACGTATTCATTTTGGGACATTTTAGTGACTGGAGTAACGAAATCGCGTGATTTTTTTAGTGCTATTCATAGTGCTATTTAGTGCTATAACACCTGTACATGTGATACGGTAATGAGGAATGTAAATACGATTATTTTTTCAAATGGATTAGTGAATCGAAATGAAAATTGATAATCGATTTTTAGTCGATTAATCGATTAATAATCGATTTTTAGTCGATTAATCGATTAATCGATTTTTTCGATTTTTTTCAAAAAAAAATTGAGGTTGGGGCTGGATATGATGCATGCTGTAAATCGGAGGTATTTCCACTTTTCAGGTTCACATTTTCACTGTATTAACTATCTAAAACGGCGTTTTTTAATTTTTCTGAAAAGACGAACTCTCAAATTTGAGGTTAGAGTCGCGAGCCTGATTTGCACCACTGCTACAAAGCTTCAGATAAGCCAGCGCTACACAGCTGTTTGGGATTTTGTGTAAATTAAATTTTTTAAAGTGCACCTTCAGCAAATATTCGCATTTCTGACTTTTTGTTAGAATTTCGATGTTTTCGATGATTCTAGTGACATCGATTAATCGTTTTTTTCTCATAATCGATTAATCGAATCGATTAATCGTATCGATTGACACCCCTAGGTAATTTGTATTTCCACCTGCGATAAAAGACTATCTACATTTAAGATCATTCGGTACCGGCGGAGGATCGTGGCGTAGGTATTTAGGGTGGTTTGGGTCATTGTCAATAATATTATCATTTAAAGTTAGAGTTCACCATGGACTGACGTCCCTTATTTGTGATGCTCAAACTAACATACTGCAGGTTATAATGCAAATATAAGTATTTGATTGGTTGTGAAATGACCTTGAAGGTAGTAAGATGACTGGCCGATTTGGCAGCACAATCGCACAAAATGTGTAGTTCTCTTGAAAGTACTCCGCCACGTAACCGCGTCATCGAAGCGGCCGCTGTAAGAAATTTCGAGTCTTCTCAAAGACTTTACAAGAGAAATAAAGGGAAGGGTTTCTAATACATCATGGAACAAAACTCGAAATAATAAGAATAAATTATACATAAATATATTTATCGCGTGATTTTAATGAATGTTTATTTGATCAAGATAATATGTCGTCCGTCCAGGAAATAGTCCCACATCTATATCTATTAATCTTGGATTAATGCATCTAAAGCTATAGATCGCAAGAAATACACAATTAGGTTTGTGATCTAAGACGCTTGCAAACTTAAACTAATGGAACAGTTAAAGTGGTCCATTGACCAAAAAAAGTGTCGTCGCTTACGCTAGGTTTACAGCTGGCCATGTCAGTGACACGATGCCATCAACATTGACTCTGCCACCAATCAGAGACTCTGGATGTGCATGACGTCATGTTCGCGATTCTGCCCATGGAGTCTTTGATTGGTGGCAGAGCCAATGTTGATGACATCGTGTCACTGACATTGCCAGCTGTAAACCCAGCGATACGTTAACACAATTTTGGTCAAACAATTTCTGGGTCATAAAACGCCTCATCTGAATCCGAATCTAGTTTGCCGTCGACCTTGACAATCAGACAGCCCACGCCCCATTCGGTGTCTATAAACTTCAACGCGTCCCAGCCTCCCTTGCCGGAGTCAATCGCTGACGTCGACCCAGTCTTCGCGGTCGGCGTCCTCTTCTTCGGCGTGACGGCGTCGCAAGCCAGCGACATGCTCAACGTGAACAGCAGCGCGTCGTCGTCGAGAAACGGTTCCAAGGTCACGTTGTCTCCGAAAACCGTATCCGCGCACTGCGCATCTTCCAAAGAACGTACTTTGTTGTTGTACGTCAGCGTCCTGGTGTCGTCTACCGAGTGAAACTCGAACTGGTACAAGAAGGCGGTCGATAACGAGGCTGCCTCTAGGACCGACCCGATACAGCGCAGATGCACGTTGAATGTTGACCGTGCGCTGACTGCGGCGAAATACCAGAAGATGTGATCTTTGAAACTTATCAACGACGTCGTGTATTGAGTGGCCATAACTTTGTTAACGCCACCTTTATTTTCAAATTCTGCCATTTTCGCGCCGACGTAAAGTTCCAAATGGCCGTCACTCTCGCTGTCATCTGTTTTCAAGGTCGCTCCAGTGTCGGAACACTCGAAGTAGTGGCCGGCGTGGACGTTTCGTGCGTGTTCGGCCAAGTTCGGGACCGAACCGCGCCACTGGCACCTATCGAACAGACATTTGAATCCGTGTTTGCATACCTGGAGGTGCGCCGGCATTTGTTTCACTTTGCAAACGTCAGTGCAGCCTTGGTCTGCGTTCTTGCACGGCACTAGCGCGTTCAGGCTGATTTCTTCGGCGAAGTGGTTGCGAATTGTGGGTCGACCTTGACAATGGCAGACTGGACATTTGGTGACGACGCATTGACAGCTCACGCATATGTTGTGGCCGTTTTGACACATGTAGATTGGCGGCGAGCAGATGATTTGGCATTGAGGACATTTGAGCAGCGAAAGCAAGATGGCGCCGATGTCGTCGCGGAAAACGGTGCTGGAAGTGGCTTGTGGATTGTCGACTGCAAACAAGAACATTTTTTTATGTCAAGATAATTTCCTTATTCAAGGCCGGTAACACTGAATGCAATACAGAATTTGGTATAGTTTGTCGCTTCCCTATTAAATCATTACACATTTAGACTAGAAAGAACATGGGGGTAGACACTCGTACAATTTACAATTGACATTCATTTTATTCATTCCGATTTTATACATGAGTAATTGATAACAAAAACAAGTATATTATTATATAAGTGCATGAATAAAGCCTACATAAGGCAAAGTTTGTGTGCAGTCTGCAAAATAGTTGATATCAAGCTGAACTTTTGATATGATTAGTAGAAAATTATTTTGGGTTGCCATAATCACTAAATTGTCTTAAGTATATAATCGCATAGTTACAAAAAATCGATCAGCTATTTACGTATTAGGTAATAAAGATCAAAGCTATACTATTGAATAAGTAGCAATTGATACATAAATGGCAGCACTGGTCTCTTACCTGCTTTTTACAGCCTGCAAAGTTCATTATACAAACATGGAAAATTAAACAAAATTGCAAAAAAGGCTTCAAGTGATAGGCAACTTATGAAAAAACAAGAAAAGTTTGCACTTGCAGATTTTCGCACTATATGCAGTGTCAAAAACTATAGCAAATCGATTAAATTAATGGTTCTTACAGGAGATCAAAGAAATCATGCTTTTCTGGAGAAGGCAAATAATTAAGAGGATGCACTTTTATCTACTTGTTTTCATTATCTTTTTTTATTTGCGATCAATATGCGATTATTATCAGCTTGTCTTATGAGCTGATAAAACATTACAATATATTACACACTTTTAACCTGTTGCCTTGATAAATTCGTCGAAATTGATACAAATCATATAAAAATAGTCGATCAATTACAAGCATTCTTTGTACCTACAGGTAGTTTATCATATTTGAATTTATCATTATCAACTGAAGAGTAAAGAAGAACGCAAAAAATAGTGTCACATTAACCGTTAGGTGATTATGGAGACTAGCCCTAATGTTTGAAAATTTTCTGTCAAAATATCATAGAGAAGAAATATTTTGTTATACCAATTTATGTAAATGATCATAATTATATAAATAATTATAACCGGCTTTTAAACAAGCTCCTTAACTTCAAGTAATGTATAGGAGTTATGTTATGTAAAGTTATGGTTAGGTACATGAAATTATAATGTGCAGTGTAACATGTATAACACGATGGCGCCCTATACGTGATATAAAAATGTGTAAAACTTTGCCAATATACTCCAACAACGGTTCCAGACTCATAGCTTGTTTTCAATGATTTGAGGTGCCAACAATGCCAATACATTTCAACTGTCATCCAAGTCCTTGTATCTCAAATCCTCCCAATTTCCCAAATCAGCCGATTTCACTTCCGGAAACCCATCTCCCGGATCCTCAAACGTCAACGCGCCCCCCTGATCGCCCTCCTTCACCGGGAACACCTCCAACTTAAAAGACAACAAGCTACCGTCATGATACGGCGCCAAAGTTAACGGATCGTTAAAGACGACATCGCTAAACGGACCATCCGTCAGCAATCTGACCCGGTTGCGATACAACAAAGTACGACTGTGATCTACGGACTTGAATTTCAGCTTGTATGAAAATGAAGGGGACTGAAATGATCCTTCTGTTGAACCCAGTTGACGGAGTTGCACTTTTAATGATGACTTTTGTACATGTTCGGCGTGATACCAGAAAATGTGATTCTTGTACGCAATCATTGCAGTAGTCAGGTGACTTACGGAAGGTTCTTCATTGTTGTCTTCAGCGGAATCCTCAATAACCGTTTTGTTAAATCCGCCACGAAATTCATTCAAAACGGTAGCACCTTTCAAAGAACATTCAAAATAATGATCTTTGTGCAGATTTAGAACATGGTTTTCCAAGTCAACAATCGAACCACGCCAAACGCAACAATCAAACATGCATCTGTAGCCAAACTCGCAGAATTCGAGATGAACCTTCATGTCTTTGACTTTCAGCGACTGTGGACACCCCTGTTCGACGTTCTTGCAGTCTTGCCATGCGTTCACGCTCACTTGCTCGGCGAACAGGTTGCGGATCGAGGGGCGTCCAAGCACTCGACATTCGGGACAGGAGTCGACCTTGGGCTGGCAGCGCGGGCAGATGTTGTGCCCGTTTTCGCACATGTAGATGGGCACGGCGCAGGCGCACGAGCAGATCGGACATTCGAGCGAGTCGGAGAGGACGGCGACGATGTCGTCACCGAACTTCGCGCTTGACATCTGACGTTTCAGTTCTGCGTGGTTTTGAGCAGTGTTTAGGTGTGTGAAGGAACGGTTGAACCATTATAAAGTTTGGAAGGGAGGCGAAGCTGGAAAAATGTGCACCCGAACCGGGATACGAGCCCGGGACGCGCTATTTCGTTTCGTGCCTCGTAGACACAATGTTACATTTCTACGGTTTGGCAATCATACTGCCAGTGTAAAATATTGGTACCATACTGGTAGAAAACTGGTATCAAAGTCACTTGGACGACTATAATCATCATATGTGCATCGCATTTCACTTTGAAATCGTTTTCTTGCCTCAAATCTGCGTCATTTCTCTGTGCATTGTCGAGGATGTACTCTAGTTTCTAATATTATAACTCCTGAAACATCACAGTAGGTTCTCGAACAGTGTACCCTGTGTAATTTTTTAAGGCCAGCTCCGGATAAACTGCCCAAAAAGCCCATCTAAATGCGGGAAATTTAACATTGCGTCTACGAGGCACGAAACGGAATAGCGCGCCCGGGACCTCCTGCTTGCCGGGCACGTGCTCCACCAACTGAGCTATTCGGTCACACATTCTCCCTGCTTCGCCGGGTGGGACAAGGGGATCTCCGGGGAGATGAGAGGCCGAGCGACCAGTACATGGGACGGGTAAACGGACTCGGCCCCAGGACGGCGATGGCGCAATCACTAGACCCCTTGTCCCTTTGTTATTTTTGTTATTTTAATTATTTTAAAACGACTCATGGCAAGTCAATACTAATCGCTGGTACTACAAGTGCCCCAACCCAGAGTTAAAGTAGGATTCAAGTTATTTGTGATGGCTACCGCCAATAGGATGCCGTGGAATTAATCTGTTTCTGAGGGTTAGACGCTTAAACCAGAGTTAAAGTAGGGGTCAAGTTATTTGTCCTAGCAACCGCCAATAGGATGCCGTGGAATTCAGCTTTTTTTTTTAGCCCGAGTTGAAAAATATTGTAATGCCCATTGACTACAAGGAAGCTCTGCGTTAAATTCCACTAAATTATCTTTTATAGTAATAATGTTATAGTAATAGGGTAGTAATAAAAGTGGAAATTAAAGCAAAGCTTCCTAGAAGTTAATGGTTATGTCGGACATAAGACATAATGTGTAAGAGCATTATCCAACTATTTCTATAAAATTGAATATTTTTTTACATATCATATATGGGTAGGTACATATGTTTACGAATTGAAATTCCGATACTTATTCCGATTCCGATCCCTAATAAGCACCAATTAATATCATTTCTTGCCACTATGGGTTCAAAGCTGGCCAGCACAGCAAATGATCCACAGGGTTATTAATTGAAAGGTATTGAAAAAGAGTTCCCGGATTTGAAAAGCAGAAGCCATGTAAAACCACGAAAATAATTTGGGAAAAAGCAAGGAAAACTCAATTAAGAAAATTGTTGATTAAGACGTCTTTCATCCAATGCGTCAATGCTATAGAATGTGTGCTAAAACTAAAACTTATCCACTAAATTGTATACCAAAGCCTTACCTTTCCGTAAGTGCTGAGTGTGCACAGACTGATGAGTCATTGTGCGTTATGAACAGGAGCTGGGTGCTGCCTCCTGGTGGATCGAGATTAGGACTGCCTCTGATTCCTCAGGGCGCGAGAGGAGCATGCATCATATCTCATCTGCGGAGATCAACAGTGCCATCTGCCCGCGCATTATATAAGTAGGGAGCGACTCAACTTTTGTGAAACTCTATTTCACGTCAAGGAGGAGACTGGATTTGCATCTTCCTCGAGGACCCACCGGACGCGAGTCACAAATCTGCAATAACTTCAACATAGACTCGGGTTTGCATTTTTGACCGAGACTGGCTGGGAAATTGTAAGTAATCGACCAAAAACGATGAGCAAGAAGCATCACAATCTAAAGACGACATCGAGGGAGGAAATATTGCCTTAGAAAGCCGGAGTGTTTTAAACAACTTTTAATGGCCAATGTAAATGTTTAAAATGGCGAATTGTATATTCGTTTACAGGCAGCCTTTGATCATAAGGAGTTATGCGACACCCAACCAGTCCCAAAAGAGCCCATTCCAAGTGAGGTCCAGCCAATAGCAGCCAGCCCCAGACAAGAAAGCAAACAAGAGTATTTTTGTCTATACTTAAGTCATTGCAGATTTGTTTCTTGCGAGCCGGACACTAAGCTCTGGGAACAGTTTTGAGACTCGTTACTCAATTCTAGCTGCAGTGGGTCTTGGAAGAAGCAGGAAACCCACTCGCCTTCTTAACGTGAAATGGAGTATAGATGGCCCATCTCCCGAACTCAGGGAAAAGTTGATGTTCCTTACCTTTTGCACTTGGGATACGTTGAGAATATAACCCTCGCGAACAAGACAATTGTTTGTTTAGTTGGTTGGATTTAGATTATTGAAATTGGGGACCGTAAGATCTCAGGATTTCAGATAACTTTTGGTTTATCTGCAAGGGATATATTTACAATATTCGTAGCGTTTACAGTGACGGTTGGGGAGTTTATTGATTTAATAATAGTTCTACTTTGTCTTTTTTGAAGTAAAATCTTTTGGGTTCTATCATAATGCAATTCTAATACCTCGTTCACACTACACGAGTTGATCATGAACAAGTCCTCAACTCGATCAAATATGGCGTTGATTGGGTTTCAAAAATCAGTTAGTGTTCACACTTGTTTCCTTACTTGATCATGATCAAGTCATTCGGGCAAGTTCGGAATATGCTCGGGAAACGAACACAACCGGAAATCGTGACGAATCTAACCTCACTTTATCACCGAGCTCATAGCACACGGAACACGCTCCCTATTTAATGTTGCAACGTTTCCGGTGGCGGATTTTGAAATAATCACGAACTCTTCCGAGCGTTCACGACGATTCCCGAATGATTTCATCACGATCAAATAGATAACTGAGTTGTGGAAACCCAATCAACGCCATCTTTGATGGCGTAGAGAGTAGATCTTGATCAAGTCTGTAGTGTGAACGAGGTATAAGGAGTTGAGATTATAAATGGGCCATAGGTTAATAGGATGCGATGCATACATGTCTACTTCAAATGATTTTTTAAAATTGCGGATGAAATACTAATAAAATAAGATAACGCAATATTGGGTATGTGAGACCTTTATCTGTGAAACTGTGTGGGTAAGGGCTGGCATGGTTGTGGACAATGAAAACGGTAGCACGGATTCTTTGGGAAAAGAGAGAAAAATATATTTGTGTAACTAGTTTTTTTTTCAATGCTATAATCACAAAACCTCTTCTTGATAAAAGTACAATAATGTGATGATGATAAGAAATGGGTTTTAGAGGTACCTATCTCTTTCAAACATCCCTTTCCCTACAATTACAAATGAATAGCTTGCTTTGATCGAAGGAGAATCAATCTTGCTCCAAGGCAGAATGAGCCGAGGACACGGAACAAACCAGTGTTACGGTCTCCAGAATTAAATCTCGGTTTAAAGCCAAGGTCGAGTTGATTGATTCTGATTGTTGGACACAATATAATTTGTCGATGGCCCAAGGTTTGACCTAATGTATACTTCTTGCCATCTGGTGCTGACAATAATTTGAGCAGTAGGTTACAAAAAACTATTTCATTCGTGGTTTCGAATGCTAAATGAAGTATATAATGTTTTACCTATGTTATTAATATATAAAAAGCACACATGAGCCTTAAAAGTTAAGTATTTTTTCTCACACTTTTTTTTTATGTGAATGCTAGAATATAATCTAGTTTTCAACTGTGTCGGGTCAAAATGCAACAAAATTAATTTCAGATTAATATGACTCTCATTAAAATCGGTTCTGAAAGCCTTCATTACACAAAATAAAACTACCAGTCGCTCTCTCGCTTCTGCCCCTCCCTCCTCACTTTCTTCTCTCTGTAATCCACATCCGGCCAACTTTGCGGACAGCGAAACAACACCTCCATCCTCCCCCCACCGTCAACCGCAAGCTTACCAACCACTCGATCAGTAAACATACTCACAGTGAACACTAAATGATACGCATTAAACATCGACGACAACGCGAAAGTGTCGTCAAACACCGAATCGGCAGGCAAATTCCGGTCGTCGTTCAGCGAACGGACGTTGTTGGTACAAGCCACTCTCTTCCGCCCGTCGTCGGAGCAAAACTCCAGCATGTAAGATACTTTTGAAGCGATCTTATTGTCTTCAGGACCAATCAGGCGAACGACTGCGTCCAGCGAACTCAAATCAGTAATGTATATTTGAAACCAATAGATTCTTTCATTGTACACAAGCATTGTAGTGAGAAACATGTCTTCTTCTTCTTCGTATTCGTCGCCGTCAATACAAACAAGAGTGCCCTTTTCGTTAACGTCTAGATAACAACTTGGATGGATCATTTTGACATGTTGCCCCAAATTAACAACCGATCCCCGCCAATTACAATCGAGAAACATGCATTTGTAGCCGAATTCGCATGTTTGAAGGTGAGCGGTCATTTCTTTGACTTTGAACGACGCATTGCAGCCTTGACCTTGGTTTTGACAGTTGGTTGTGATGCTCAGGCTGACTTGCTCGGCGAATAGGTTGCGTATGGACGGGCGGCCATCTTTGCGGCAAACGGGACAGGCTTTCAGGGTCTTCTGGCAGTCGCCGCAAACGTTGTGCCCGTTGATGCAGAGGTAGATCGGTGAGGTGCAGATGACGAAGCAGACGGGACACTCGAGTTGGCTGGTGAGGATGTCGTTGAGGTCGTCACCGCATTTGCCGGATGCCATTGTCAATGGGGTTTATTTGAACGCAGGAGTTCTGAAAGAGTGCGACCGAATAGTTACTCAATTTTTAGCAATTTTTGCCAGCTAGAGAAATCGACGTTATCAGAATCAATTATCTCATATAAATCGATCCAAATTATTACTTGTAATGTACAAAGCGTTTTTGACCACACTGGTAAAAAAATACGTGTAGAACTAAAAAGATATGTGTTATTGTATCTAAATGTGATTTATGATCAGTTTATTTCAGTGGTTTCATTAATTCAACATGAAATATACTTCCATTTTGCTTCTCTATTAAGGAGAGCTTTCCTTTCATTCGAATAGCTAAACTCCATTTCACTTTAAGAAGGAGAGGGGATTTGCATCTTCCTCGAGGACCCACTGCTGCAAGACACAAGCTAAGAGTTTCAAAACCAACAAGCCATGTCTTTAGCTGGACAAAATGCTCTATGAGCAGTTTTGGAACTCGAGTTCGTGTCAAGTAGCAGTGGGTCCTCGAGGAAGATGCAAATCCAATCTCCTTTTTAACGTGAAACGGAATATAGATCTATAAACAAAGGAAATTGAAATATGTTAATAGCATGGAATGTCAGTGGAAAACATAGTGAGTAGATCATCAATTGTCCATTTCCAACTATCACACAAACTAAGTTGTAAAACTTATAAGTTGTAAAACTTAGTTAACAAACTCCAAAATTGACCCAAAAAGGCGTAGATTTTCTCCGAAATTAGCATTTTAAACAATTTTTTCTTTAGAAAATATGACACTTTATAACTACAGAGTGATCAGAATGCAACGAGCGGGCATGCTTTTTCCTCTGATACCAATGAGCTAACAAAACTAACCTGCAAAACTAAATCACCGAGCGATTGTCCTTCAATCCAGCAATACTGACACCTTCAAAGCACTACCTGCACCGACGCTACATGCCAGCATTCTAGCCAGCATTCTAGCCAGCATTCTTGCCAGAATTCTAGCCAGGCCAAGATATCCAGCCGCTATCATTTTGCTAGCAGCAAGATTAACTTATCTCAAATGTCGAACAGAGATAGCACTTATCTATCGGACCGCGCAGTCAATTTCTTCCTAGAATCTGCTCATCGAAAATGACACGACTGGGGACAAATAATAAGTAAACCAAACGATGCCATGAAACATTGGTAAATTATTGGATATAAGTTTAAAAAATATTATGTTTCTGCTAAATTTCTTGAGACTCATGCCATGTATATGTAGCACTAGTTTTGGGGGTTGGAAAAGTATTTTAAAACAGATAGTTGTTTCGGAGGGCATATGTATACTTCGGCAAAATCGTTTGAATTAAGGAGGTTCAAGGTCTTTTGTTCACGTTGGTAAGGTCAGTCAAGCTATACAGTCTATACGGTTTAGAGAAGATTGCCCCTTTCTGACCTACCAGCTCATGAAATTAAATTTCAATGGCTGGAAAACAAAATACTATTTCGGTTACAAACAAAAAATGACAACTTGAATCGGATTTTATAATTATGAGAACAAATAAATAGATAAGAAATAATAACACAAGATTTGATAATATTAGAAGATCTTAGAAACCAATATGGCGGAGTAGGTAAAGATGATTACAGGATTTCATTTGGCTCAGGTTGACTCTCATGTAAGTTACAGTGACTACCAGCGCTCCCAGCGGAAAAGTATCTTATTAAATAAAATAAACTGGGAAATCACTTTTAAATAGCATTCAAAACCCAGTTTAAAATAATTTTATTTGACAAAACCAGTTACTGCTTACTGCTCCATATATGGTTGCATCTATACGTTTTTGTACTATAATAATTCGAACCCACGCTTAGATGGTCGGGGTTTGGTGGGGGGGGGGGGGGGGGGGGGGCAGGGGCAGGAAACGGGGGAGGAAATGCCCACCCTGTCGTTAAGTGGTTCTCTCCTTGGCCACTTGCGTTGGTTGTTAATTGCCATAGAAACTAGACTATTAATAACCTAACTTTGAAGGCGAGGCTTGCGGCGGCTAATTGATCCACCTGATACTTAATAGATATTATGGAACCGTTCGAAACTTTTGTTGCTAAGCGTAAACAGAGATATTATACCTTCCAGGAATGGGGGGCCGTTGATTTTAAAGGCTAGCTATCAATTCGTTATTTGCACTTTACAATCGACTGAAGTATGGAATATATTGAACGAATGTATTTTAGAGTCAAGTATTTTCAATTTGTGTTGAAAAAATATTTATTATACGGTTTGCCAAAGGCCTTTATTGGACAAAAACGGTCGCAGAGCCGGCAGTGGTTCAACCTGAACTCTCTTCCAGGAGGCTAATTTCTTCATAAGCGACAGCCTGTCGTTCACCGACAGCCAATAGACCAGTGCCACAGGGACAGCGCCAACACAGTGTGTCAAAGGGACAAGGCTAAGCGGTGGCCGGCCCTTGGTGCTGTTGGACGGTAGCAGGCCTTGGTGCCGGCACCGGGTCCACCCTCGGCTCCCTTCCAGGCCAGGCTAGCTTCACCATCAGCCTGTCATTCACCGACAACCAATAGACCAGTGCCACAGGAACAGCGCCAACACAGTGTGTCAAAGGGACAAGGCTAAGCGGTGGCCGGCCCTTGGTGCTGTTGGACGGTAGCAGGCCTTGGTTCCGGCACCGGGTCCACCCTCGGCTCCCTTCCAGGCCAGGCTAGCTTCACCATCAGCCTGTCATTCACCGACAACCAATAGACCAGTGCCACAGGAACAGCGCCAACACAGTGTGTCAAAGGGACAAGGCTAAGCGGTGGCCGGCCCTTGGTGCTGTTGGACGGTAGCAGGCCTTGGTGCCGGCACCGGGTCCACCCTCGGCTCCCTTCCAGGCCAGGCTAGCTTCACCATCAGCCTGTCATTCACCGACAGCTAATATACCAGTGCCACAGGGACAGCGCCAACACAGTGTGTCAAAGGGACAAGGCTAACCGGTGGCCGGCCCTTGGTGCTGATGGACGGTAGAAGGCCGGCACCGGGTCCACCCTCAGCTCCCATCTATTCTTGATTAGCTTCACCATAACATATATTTTGCCAATAGGAGCCCAAGATCAACACAGCAGAGTTTACACTTAACCCTCAGGGGCCTTACCTAGCTCGGCCATTTGGAGCGGCTACCATGCGGCTAATTAGCAGGGCTGGCGGTGTTATATAACCCGGACCTAGAGCGGCCATTTCAACAATGAGCAGTTTGTTGATTTTGTAGCACCACTAGCAACCAGTATTACGGTGGTGCTACGATGATAGCATTATCTAGAAGGCATACTGCTTTTTAAACGATCATCATTGTGCAGTGAGGTCAAATCAACCAATCTCATGGCTTGTTACTCAAGTCAGAGTCGATGTGCCCCGGCTATATAACCCGGCCGTAATACTGCCGATCTAGGTCGGGGTTACTGCTTGGTGCTACGGTGGTGTTAATTAGCCAGGGTAGATTGCTAGTAATCCCGGGACTACGAGTGGCCGAGCTAGGTCGGGGTTACTGCTTGGTGCTATGGTGGTGTTAATTAGCCAGGGTAGATTGCTAGTAATCCCAGGACTACGAGTGGCCGAGCTAGGTAAGGCCCCTGGGTAATATGATCTGGGTAACAGCTAAATTTACCCCCGGAGCTATGATAACCCTGCTACGCGACTCCAGGTCCAGAGTCTTTATAAAACTCCTTGCACGTGTTGGTACAGCATCGTTCACCTTCGGGTCGAAACGAGGCTCGTGCACAGGGCCATCAATCTGGGGGGCGATCCCGCCCATGTTTCAAAACAGGCTGGTGGCATTCGTCACTCGGTATAATCTGGGGACACTCGAGCCCGGTGCGTTCCATGGTGTGTACTGTGTGCGCATGTGCAGGACAGTCGTGTTACGCGTTGATTTGTTTGCCTAGCTTTGTCATGGTGGAAAAGGCAGGCAAATGAACATATTTTAGGTCAACATTATTTTTTAAAGGCCCGCTCACAATAGAAGTATGAATGAGAGTAGCAATAAGAATAACGAATGAAAAAGTTAAAACATAGGGAAACGTATGCAAGTGCACACAATTGGCGCAAGCCGTAAAGTGTTGGGAGTAACGATAAGAATAGTGAATAAGGAGATGGAATATTCCAACTTTCTTATCGTTATTCTTACTTCAACCAATCAGAGTGCAGTATTTTTTGAAAAAAACACGGTGCAACAATCAAATTGTTATTGTCACGACAAGGTTTTGAAGTTTTGCTGTCACTGCCAGCTGTCAGTGAACGTTATTCACGTTTTTTAACAGCATGTACCGGTGCTTACTCTTATTGTTATTTCACTTATTCTTATTCTTCAATTGTAAGCGGGGCTTATCTTCCATTATTATTGCAAACCAGCTGTCGTCAAGAGATTTTTTTTTCTGTTGACAACTATCAGACCTCGTCGTTTTATTAGTCATCATGTCATCATGCCATAAGTCACCATGAGTTGCCATAAGTCACCATGAGTTTTATACCATAAGCTAGGGAGAGGAGCAATGTGGAAGAGAGCTATGGGATTCTAAGAATATAACATTTCAATTCCATTGGTGACCAATGGACGACTACAGTTCCAGAGTCAACCACTGATTTGCCCACATAAGTGCAATGTTATTCTTATGGCAATTATTTGCCCACATAAGTGCAATGTTATTCTTATCGCAATTATTTGCCCACATAATTTTGACTCTGGAACTGTAGTCGTCCATTGTGTGGGATCTTGCAAGATGTATTCGTACTGCCACTGGTATCCAAGGAGGTACAAAATAAACCTTCGGCAATTGGTGTACGAAGATGGGATCCTACAAAATATTCGCACTACAATTATTGGTGTTCATGTGTGGGATCTTAAATATTCACACTAGAACTTATGTCCAAATGAGGGACTTTAAAAGTGATTGACTGAAAAGTGAAAGTCGTACATACCTCACCTCTCTACCAACAGGATCTAACAGGATCTTAGCACTTTAGGAGAATTGAACTATAGAAATGCGCTCCTTAAAATAAACATATTCGAGATCTCGCAAAATTTGAAGATTTGAAATGTCAACTGTACTAAATTGTCCAGCAGATATGTCTTGTGGCTTTTGAAAGCCTTAGACACCGAACGTTTGTTGGCTAGAGGCGGTTCTCTCAAAACTTATCCTCGGTCATAATTTCTTTGCTTCGTTTTATTTATGGTAATGCCATTTTCCAGACAGCAACTTCGATTTCTAAATGCCCCAGAATCTGCATTCTCATAGCCCTTTAAATAAGTTATAACCAAAAGCAAACAAGTTTACCATAACCATAATCCCAGTCAAATGGAACACAATTTTAGGTTCCTCCTGATACCATGCATTTTCTTATGCCAATGAAATTCACAGTCTTCGTTGATATGGTGCCCGCAAAATTCACGCTATCGGCTGACACTCTTGGTTAAATTTCATGTATCATCACAGGATTTTTAATTTATGTCATCAATATCTTCAGCTCAACCTAACGCAAAATCTCATCTGAAACACCAAGGGGAATTATTAGTATATAAAGAACGAACCAATAACCTTCCAGTGCCAGCATCAACTCTAACTGGTACCATTTTTGCGTAGGTAATACCTTGTAATAAATGTGGTTTAATAAAACAAACTATACACTATACACTGTGACTATACACTATAAACGTTGCATTTATTGCAGTGCTTGGAAACTAGTTTATCAACTGCTTTTACCAAGATGATCGATATTTTTATTGCTCATTTTTAATTGCAAAGAATTCGGATGTCATCTTACAATCGTCTCACGCTCGAGGATATCTTTTACGTTTAATTAACCAGATGTGAACATTTGCATTCCATCTCTATACGTTAATGAGTGTCAACATCTAGAATGGCTTATTGTTTGAATTCCTACTTTCTTGGACAGGTTAAGAGGCAAGACTACCTCGCTGCCAGATGCGAGCAGCTGCGAGTTAGCGCGAATGCAGAGTCTCACGAGAAAACCCTTCTTTACTACACTTTAACGACATTGCCAACAATGGGAGCAAGTCCAAGCGCCAAGCTAGTTTCGCCCTGCTAGTATACGTAGGGGCGTAACGCTGTGTAAGAGAGGGAATGATATTGTTATCTTCTTCTTGCGAGTCACATAAACTTTAAAATTCCCTGTTTGGTCCAAATGCATAACATGGGTTTTGATTGGTCTATCGACTATGACATACTATGACCAGACATTCGAGGAAGAATGTATGTTATTGTTATTGTTTGGCGATTAGGTCATTAGTAGCTAGTTCATTTCGCTTCAACCCATAATATCTATACAACCCACTGCCGAGACATTCGCCGCTACTGGACAAAGACTCCTTGGACGTGGGTATGATAACGCAGTCCTTTGGTTTGTGCTAATGCCGCTACTTATTTTATTTCATCGCAGCAAAACCTGGACGGCTAACTGGACGATAACAGTGTTCGTGAATGCCCCTATTGTTGAAAGCCCAATTAGCAAGAGATTAGAGTTTATAAGTGTTACTTTTTTCGAATTCGAAATTCTCAATTACATCAATCGATTCCTCTCTGACAACTGATTAGACATCCGCTTGAATCGCATCTCTAGATATAATACGAGGTGAGCAAAAGACAGTGATACAATTCATACCCACATTTCCAAAACAATCTTGTTTGATAATCCGGTAGCAGCTGTTTATGAGCATCATGTTTATATAAACTGTTTATTAATTATGCTGGCTCAAATTGATAACTAGGGCGAACGCAATTTGTGTTGCGTTGAAGATGAGCGTAGCGGTTTGTTAATAGCGCATAAAAAGATTCATGCAAAAAGCCTATGAAAATCATGGAGCAGCAAGCCGGACCATTGCTTTCTCAAAAATTCTGATCACTTGAAAATGTAAACGATTCTGACCTTTCTTTGTTCCTGTCTGAGCTGTCGGGTAGCGGAGATATGCTCATTTTGAGATCATTGAGCATTGTGCATTTTAAAACATAGATGTAACTCATGCCCAAGGATTATTGGGTTTTATTGGGTTGGTTTTATTGGGAAAAATCTTGTGTGATGTTTCGATATGGTTTCGATGGTTTCTAAAGGTAAATCGAAATTGGGAACATTTGAAAAAAATACGCACTTTTAAATAAATTTCCGTACTTTTCCAAACATGCCCAATTGTCGAATTTTGCTCTTTTTTCTGCTTTGAAAGTGAAGGGTGTGGAGGATTTTCTTGAAAAACGCAGGGGGTCTAAGTTGAGAACAAAAGTAGACACCCTGAAAATTTCATCCCACTCGAAGCAGGCGTTTGGCCTGTAGAGCGCGCGCAAACACACATACAAAAAAAAAACAAACACACACCAAGTGTTTTTTTTAGCAGTAGTGAAATTGATGATTTCGCTTCGCTCGCTTCGCTCGCTACGCTCATCAACTAGCACCGAGAAACGCGTCGCGCCAAATGTCAGCGAGCGTTTGTCAGTCAGCGTCAGTCAGCGAGCATTATTACACACTAATAATTTGGTTTGATACCTAGTATTTACTGGTTACATATTATATCGGCCAATTAAAAGTTCAAAACACTGTCATAAGCAGTGCTTTTTTGTGCCTGAACGCACCGGAACGCCGTTCTGGCACCTCTTGGTGTACCAAACACGTGTACCAAACAGAACAATAAACTTGCATAGGTACCCAGCTCTCCGTTGCATTAGCCGCGGCACCGCATCCCAGCACATTCCTTTGACACTGAACCCACGCCGCCCGATACTGGCAATCGCAGACGGCCTGCGCTGAGTCATTATGCTGTGACTATATCTACATGCTTGGATGCAGTTTCTCCGAAATCACAGTTCAAGATTGAAATAAATTATCTTCTTAATGTTTAAATCTCATCATTTTCTCAGGGAAATGAAAATGCTTAAATATATTTCAGGATATTTAAAAAATAAGTGGGGTAGAAAGTTTATCTCTTACGGTTTAGTGAAAAAGCGCATACTCTTGAGACTCTGCATTCACGATATCTCGCAGCTGCTCGCATCTGGCAGCGAGGTAGTCTTGCTACTTAATGAGTGTCAACATCTTGTATGGCTTATCGATTGCATTCCTACATTCTTAACAGGTTATTAGATAGCATGACGGGCATTTTTTCCTGTAAATTCACACCACCGATTTGAATGGGATTCTTCATCGACCTTCTGAGAACCTTGGTTTATTCGAACCGAGATATTACCGAGATGGGAGTGGTTTTTAAGCGAGCAATTTAAATGCATCGCATTTGAAGAATTTATTTCTAGCTTGTGCCAATTCAGATGATGTAAAGTTTGATATGATGGCATTACCACTAGGCTTATAATGTGTATACCTTTTTCGGTATCTGCTCAGAGTAAACAAACATAATAAAGGTATACCTGATTCATTTAATGAGAAGTACAAGATTTATATAAAATGGAGTTCCAAATAAAGTAATTGATTGATCACCTTATTGCAAACATTTTTAGTGCTTTTGTGAGCTCGGCTAATTGACGACTACAGTTCCAGAGTCAATCACTGATTTGTCCACATAAGTGCAATGTTATTCTTATGGCAATTATTTGCCCACATAATTTTGACTCTGGAACTGTAGTCGTCCATTGCAGACCCAGAAGTTACAATGTTTGAGAAATATTTTTGAATAAAATGAAATGGATCAGACATAATGTACAGATTTCCGCACAGGAAAAAAAAGAGTTCCTCATCAAAGATGCTTGGCTACGAAAGATGTCTTGCACACCGGAAAGGTATATAATAAATGCCAGGGGAAAATTTATAAGGATTTTTCTAGGATGGAAATTAATTGAAACACAATTTGCATAATCAATTTGAAACTTACGTCTGCAGTAACATTTATTCACAGCATCTTTTCAGATGACGTTTTGATGGTTGGGATTGGGAATGATAATTCAGCATTCAAATGTCATTTAGAATTAGGGCCAGTTTTACAATGTCCATTTAGGTATTAACCGACAGCTAGGTTCGTTATCTCCAAGGTCACAGCCAATCAGATGGCTCTTTTTTCATTTTAACAGCCAGTTAATTCACTTTAACTGGACATTTTTAAACCGTCTCTAAACAATTCATTGTAAATAACGACAATCCCTCAAAATAAATACAATTTTGTGCAGTTGTCATCCTAAATGAGCTCAAGCCGAGTAATATTAGTAATTCGGCAAAGAGTATGTCGAAAAATCAAGGTGAGGTCAACCTCTAGGTTTGTTACTCTGGTCGAATAGCAAAGGACATTTCTCTCGTCCTGCTATCCTTAACCCCTCGACCCTACAACTTGGGAAGGACCAACGTCTTTCGGCACTTGCCATCAGCGTCCAAGATCTGCCCGTGTTCGCAAACCCTGCTGGCACCCTGCGCCCTGCCCTCCTCGTCTCGCTCCAGAACATCGACACACCCGCCATCTTCGTCGCAAAAGTCCAGCGTCTTCAAGCGGTCGAGGTACAGGACTTTCCTCTCCCAACCACCTATCACGCATTCTGGAAAAGACAAAAGAATTTGAAACTACAGTGCAATAGTTAACTGCTATATCGTATACTGTTTACATTATACGCTAGTGAGTCATTGTACTTTATCAGACACTGAAAAAGACCGAAGATGGAACTGCCAGAATACCCGGTGCTGGCACTAAGGCCTGCGAATTGTTCATTGGCTACAGTATTTAATTTTGTTCACGTTCAATTGTTGTGTTTGTTGTGATTGTTGTTGTGAGACATTGCGCTGTCAATCATTCGATGGTCAGACCATTCAACCCTTTAGCGGAACAATGAGTCGGCCTGCGAATGTTGACACCTTCGGCTCTTCTCACAGAAGAAGTACCTATTTGAGAGTGAAACATCGCTCAACTTCTAAACTTGAAAAATACTATATGCATGAGTAATGTACGACCAGCCAAATGAACTTACCAGCCCTAAAAGTAATCCGATACTCGTGTTCGGCGACGACTCCGCCATCTTGTGGCTTGTCAACAACTCGGTAGCAACGGCCGTTGCTATGGCGCGCGTAACCTTGAAGACAAGGCGAGCGCGCCGCGTTCAAAGCGCGGTAGCCGGAAATGGCGTGTGCGCAGGTGTCAGACGGCACTTCCGGCTTGCCAACGGCGACAAAGTGCTTCTGCATTGCGAGTTGTTTCACGGCGTTGGTTGTTTTGACTGCTGGAAGATGTTAGAAGACAGTGAGGAACCTTTCAACGTTACGAGGTTTTTTTCAGTTTGAAAACGAAAATCGTTCTTTAATCCGTTAAGTTTTCTCAACTTTGCAAATTTTATTTCATTCTTTTGGAAAATACATGCTACTTTTGTGGCCATATTAGTATTATGAAGATTGTGTTGCATATATTATTGTTGCGTACGTTTTTATTTTCTTGTTTTGATACCTATTGCATTAAAACAAAAAATGTTTGTGTTAAGTCTCAAGAAAAAGTTTTTGTGTATGACCTTTAAAAATTCTTAGTTTGTTATATGATGGCATCTTTAGGTATTGATGATCTTGTCAAAACCAAAAAACCATTTTAAATCTATCGGAAATAGTTTCAAGACTTGCAGTGAGTTTCAGAGAGGGAAACAACAGATTAGAGATGCAAGAGGAAAAAACGGACACCAAAATGACGCCGATTAGAAAATCAAGAGTCCATGGTCTTACTTTGTTCTTGTTGCACCACTGTTTCGCCGGAAGCAGCAGGCTTGCTGAAAACTGGCAGCACCGTCGCAGCCAGCAACGTGAAAACAACTGCATTCCTCATTTTGAACTCGAAACTGTGTAATGAAGATTGGCGAAATACTGAAATGTAGTACCTACTCTTGAACGGTTCAAACCAAAGCGAACGACAGTGCAAGTAGCACTCTATGAACTCGATTGTAACGATACTGATTGAGAAGTGATGTCGTTTACGATCATTTCACGACATAATTGATGCGTTTTGAACCATCCTTGACAGATGTGTGTATCCCTTTCTTGGAGCCGCGAGCGGACTTCTAGCTCTTCGACCCACACTCAACCTTGACGCTCACAGTGCTCGAGTAGGTTTCAAACTTCTTTCCCTCGGAATGTGGAGCTGTGCTTCCGTGCGCAAACTATGAATTAGTAGTGTGAAGTGTTTAACGGTTATGCTCTGTTTGGATGAGTTTCTTGGCCCTAAAAAGGGCCTGGTTGCTCGACGTTTCGACAAGTCACGGCTCGTCATCTTCAGTCTCCTGAAGTCACGGCTCGTCATCTTCAGTCTCCTGAAGATGACGAGCCGTGACTTGTCGAAACGTCGAGCAACCAGGCCCTTTTTAGGGCCAAGAAACTAATCCAAACAGAGCATAACCGTTAAACACTTCACACCATCATCACGCGGCTCTGAAAACCTCCGTCAAACTATGAATTAGTACTTGCTCAGCTTTACGTATTGGTTTAGAAATTCGATAGACATTGGATTCTGCTACTCAAATATAACTAACATAGGACATAGGTCAAAAGGCTATGTTAATAACACCTACGCAAAATATTATGAAAGTAGCACAAAAACCTTTATCACGAACGCTCGGTGAGCGACGAAAAGCTAACGGGGGACAACTTGCGTTCAACGTTCGGGTAGAACCTAAATCGAACGTTTGGCGAATGTGAACGTTGAACGCAAGTTATCCCCCGTTGGCTTTTCGAATTAAACCAGATTCCAACAAGATAAACGGATGAGAATACATCAAGAGATGCCGGCATTACATTTTGTTACATCTGTTCCTCTCGCTCTGCCTATGATCGCTGCACAATTATCTCTCCCAAGATCTAATATGAATCATACCGTCATGACATTATTGACACTGAGAGTCCAGTTTTCAATTTCCAGTACGAGTGACACTTGTTGGATATTCCGTAACATTAGCGAACCATTTTCGTAAGCACTTGTGAGAAAAACTGTGAAAATCTCTGGCAACTTTGAAAATGAACATAGCTAGTGGCTGAAAAGCGATTTTTTAAAAATTTATGTCCGAATAGATAATTGTCTGTTCCTGGGTGGATTTGTTTGGGAAAAGAGAACTTGTGTTTTGGATAAAGGGTCACTGGCATTACATTCAGGTTTGAAATTTAATTGTGATATTTATCATTATGATGGTTAATATAATAATAGTTTTTGCATAAATCTAGGTAATATAAACGAATTACTTATTGAACATATAATTAATATATTTATAAACGTTGATAATAATTAAGTAGGTGGTAGTATATGCTGTGCCCAGTTCTATGAATAGCTAAGTTTGATACCATAGGCACTAGACAAATCATGCCCTTATATTTTCACTTCAAAAATTCCACGTTCTCAAGCATCTCCAGCGTCCCTGACATAAACGCCCCGGGCCATCAGTTGTTCCTGTGTCCCTTCAGAGGGCGTCTTGGTACGACAGCCTTGATCCTCTTGTATTTGTCGCAGCCTCCGTCTTCGTCGCACAGGTCCAGCGTCTGTTCCTTGCCCATATTCGCCACATTCCTCTCGGGGACAAACACGTAGCATTCTGCGAACGAATCAATATGTTAGGATTGAGGTGATGTTCAACACAACAAAAGAAATATAACATCTTACAGATACGGAGATATAGGTACAAATCTTGAAAAAAACTATTTCAAACTGGGATTTGAATGCTAAATCAAAAGTCTCACTGGTTTCCCGACGTTTCGTAACATATAGTTACTTTATCAAGGGTGAAAGCTTTACTGACGTTAAAACATGAACAAAAGTTTGAAATAGTTTTTTTCAAAACTAGTGCTAAAGTAAGGTTATAGTAGACACGAGCCTAAGAAAATTAAGGTCCAAATCTGCATAAACTTTCAGGATGGTCAATTTGACTTGGGGTTGCATTCTTGGCTGAGGGTGAGGCATGGCTGGAAAACTGGCAGTACCCAACCTAAACTGCTGGGCAAGGGTCGTGCAAATCTAAAGAGAACATTGGCTGAGGAACTAAAAACTTAGAATCCGGGAGTGTTTTATATCATTCGTATGGTAATTTCAATTGGCTGCACCACGAGAGATACAGCCAATAGCAGCCACTCCCAATAGAGCCCATGCCACGAGAGATACAGATAATAGCAGCTAGTCCCAATAGAGTCCATGCCACGAGATATCCAGCCAATAGCGGCCAGTCCCAAAAGAGCCCATGCCACGAGGGATCCAGCCAATAGCAGCCACTCCCAATAGAGCCCATGCCACGAGAGATCCAGCCAATAGCAGCCAGTCCCAATAGAGCCAATGCAACGAGAGATCCAGCCAATAGCAGCCAGTCCCAAAAGAGCCCATGCCTCGAGAGATACAGCCAATAGCAGCCAGTCCCAAAAGAGCCCATGCCACGAGAGATCCAGCCAATAGCAAGCATCGGCAAAGTACGAAAACTCGTGGCGTTATGTCTATGCTAAAGTCCTTGCAGCTTTGTTTCTTGCAACGGGGCTAAAGTACAGTCGTGTTAGCCTAAGATTACCACGGCCTGATGGGCTTCGAAGTAAAGTATCATTTGACTCTTTCACGATTTGTACAGAGTAAAATGGTTAATAATAATTGTAATTATAAATACCTTTTTTAATGGTATTGATAAAATCTTATCATATTTTGATTCTAAGGTATGGCGCTCTATGTTATGAGATCCCCAAAAAGTGGCAAACTCAAATTAATTCTAGCGTATGCTCCACAAACCGGCGCCGCGCGTAATTTGGTACTCGTGCTCTGCGACCGCCCCGCCATCTCTGGGCTTGTCAACAACTCGGTAGCAACGGCCGTTGCTGTGGCGGGCGAAGCCAGTGTTGCACACGCGCACTGGCTTTCTACCGCGGGGTGCGTGCATTTCCTTCGTGCACCCGCCGTAGACTGCGTCCCTCTTGCTGACGTTGCCTTCGTCGATGGCGTGGTGTTCGCTGGTGACGCGCCTTATGTCTATAGGAGAACAAGATATAACTCTATATGTTTAAGCTTTTTAGACAATTTTAAACTATATGCTTTGTTTGGATTTTTTTTTTTAGAGCTTCCTAAGTCTAACTGATCTTTCTAGACAGTGTTTCTGTTACTATGCCGAAAAGTAAACTCCATTTCACGCTAAGAATGAGAGTGGATTTGCATCTTCCTCGAGGACCCACTGCTGCTAGACACGAGCTGGAGTTCCAAAACTGTTTATATATCCTTGTGTCATGCTCAAGACAGGGCTGGTTGTTGTGTCTAGCAGCAGTGGGTCCTCGAGGAAGATGCAAATCTACTCTCCTTCTTAACGTGAGATGGAACGTTGACGACCTTAAAAAATACAACCCTTGACCCGATTTTCCGAGGCACATTAAATATCTAATATGGTTTGTTAACTTGTTATTTTAGCAACGTCCAATCAGAGCCTTTAATTTTCTCGATAATGGACCGTTAGTATCTTAACGGGCCACTGAAAAACCGGGACTTATTTATTTTTTTTTTTTTTATTTAAGTCTTAGGAATCCCATTGTTGAATACATGTTAAACGGAACGTACAGACTACAAACTAAATCTGATATTAAATGATGATAACTAAATGATAATATTATGTAACGGAAAATCGATATAACAGTAAAAATCTTTCAAAATTACTCAAATTTGATCATTGATCCGTGTTAAGACCAAATGGTTTGTACAGTCCCAACAAAAGTTCGCCACAACAGAGCTGCTATATGCATGGCAAGACGGACTATTGTTTCCTTGCCAAGGAAGGTACGGACCCAAAAGAACATTTCCGCGCTTTTATTGTTGTGTTCAAACAAAAATATCACGAATTTATTTCCAAAACTTTGCAGCCACATAACATAATATTACTCCGATATTATTGATGAGCGAAGCGAAATCTTCAAATTCGCTACCCCCAAAAATAGCCACAATTGTGGTTTTTTTGTGTTTGCGCACGCTCTACAGACAAAACGCCAGAACCGATTTTAATGAAAATTTCAGAGGACCTACTACCTTTGTTCAGCGTTTTTGGAAAAATCGGATCAGAACTTTTTTTTTTTTAAATATATTTCAACGATTTTTTTTAAATTTTATGAATCTCTATAAACGTCAAAGTTCGTACATATTTTCACCAAAACTTAGAAGCATGATGATTTTATAGAACTGTATTTTTCCTGAAAATCTTGGGTCGGTAGGGCCTCCCGAATGGTTTAAAGTCCTAGTTGTAGCTTTTATAAAGGCCATATTCCACTATAAGGGTAGCAACCTGCTGATCCTAGGCCTTCTTACCGCACATTTACTATCACTACTAATGGAACAAAACCATTTAGAGGGCCATGGATCGGCAGGTTGCAATCCTAGTGGAATTTTACCTTGTTGTTCTTGTGATTCTGCATCTTTGTCAGCTGCAATCGGCAGGTTCAGAGTCGGCGACACCAGCACAGCCAGCAAAGTTACCACTAAAACAGATTGCATTTCACGCAAAAGACTTCAATGCGATCTTACACTTCTTCCTCAAAGAAACTGGAATTAAATGACACTGATCCTGGATTTACAGAGTTTAAATGCATTTTACAAACTAATATGATATGCAACTTTAATTTCTTGTTGTGATGTTTAACGCAGGATGTCTCAAGTTGAATCGCTATTTTTGATTTCACGGCCACTTGATTTTTGCGTGCCTTCGTTGGCAGGATGCTGCAGTGTAAACAAACCTTAAATGTTGCACCTAATCTCGCACCGGAAATTATACCTGTTAAGATTGTTACTTATTTCAATTTGACAGTCGTGTTATAAAGCTTAATCGCTTAATGGAGGCCATTAATTTAAAATTAAAACAATTGCTTTGAGCGGAACTAGCGCCAGTGACGTAACTGAAAATCGGAGGCAGCAAAGCAGAAAAAAATGCAAGGCCCCCCCCCCCCCCTACCCCCACTAGTGTTGCCAATTTTGTAAAAGTTGAACTGAAAAATTAATGCCGATTACGCTTTTTTAGGGAATGGACTTATTGTTACGCACTGAGCCCGAGGCCCCCGAGCACTGGTATGCCTGCTCCCCTCTAGTTACGCCCCTGGTATGCCTGCTCCCCTCTAGTTACGCACTGAGCCCGAGGCCCCAGGGCACTGGTATGCCTGCTCCCCTCTAGTTACACACTGATCCCGAGGTCCTAGAGCACTGGTATGCCTGCTCCCCTCTAGTTACACACTGATCCCGAGGTCCTAGAGCACTGGTATGCCTGCTCCCCTCTAGATACGCACTGAGCCCGAGGCCCCCGAGCACTGGTATGTCTGCTCCCCTCTAGTTACGCACTGAACCAGAGGCCCCAGAGCACTGGTATGCCTGCTTCCCTCTAGATACGCACTGAGCCCGAGGCCCCTGAGCACTGGTATGCCTGCTCCCCTCTTGTTACGCACTGAGCCCGAGGCCAACGAGCACTGGTATGCCTGCTCCCCTCTAGTTACGCACTGAGCCCGAGGTCCCCGAGCACTGGTATGCCCGCTCCCTTCTAGTTACGCCACTGAGCCCGAGGCCCCCGAGCACTGGCATGCCTGCTCCCCTCTAGTTACGCACTGAGCCCGAGGCCCCCGAGCACTGGTATGCCTGCTCCCCTCTAGTTACGCACTGAGCCCGAGGCCCCCGAGCACTGGGATGCCTGCCCCCCTCTAGTTACGCACTGAGCCCGAGGTCCCCGAGCACTGGTAAGCCTGCTCCCCTCTAGTTACGCACTGAGCCCGAGGCCCCCGAGCACTGGTATGCCTGCTCCCCTCTAGTTACGCCCCTGGTATGCCTGCTCCCCTCTAGTTACGCACTGAGCCCGAGGCCCCCGAGCACCGGTATGCCTGCTCCCCTCTAGTTTAGCACTGAGCCCGAGCCCCCAGAGCACTGGTATGCCTGCTCCCCTCTAGTTACGTCCCTGGTATGCCTGCTCCCCTCTAGTTACGCACTGAGCCCGAGGCCCCCGAGCACTGGTATGTATGCTCCCCTCTAGTTACGCCCCTGGTATGCCTGCTCCCCTCTAGTTTTGCACTGAGCCCGAGGCCCCAGAGCACTGGTGTGCCTGCTCCCCTTTTGTTACGCACTGAGCCCGTGGCCCTAGAGCACTGGTATGCCTGCTCCCCTCTAGTTACGCCCCTGGTATGCCTGCTCCCCTCTAGTTACGCACTGAGCCCGAGGCGCCAGTGCACTGGTGTGCCTGCTCCCCTTTAGTTACGCACTGAGCCCGAGGCCCCCGAGCACTGGTATGCCTGCTCCCCTCTAGTTACGCCACTGGTACGCCTGCTCCCCTCTAGTTAGTGTCAATCGCGTCCGCGGTAATTTCCCTAGAGTAGCCCCTGGTAAATGGTCGCACGCCTTTTCACAAGCACATTTTCACCTCGTAGAGCTTGTCGCGATTTGACCATCGTTCTGTTTGACGATATTAATACGTCTCAAGCTCACTATACAATGTTATGGTAGAGGCCCAAATGTACCTAGGACCTATGAACTAGAGACCGAGACGTACTTACTATACTTGCATAATTTTTTCTGGATTTACGTCCAATGAACGACTTTCGTCCAGTGGGACCAATGTTGCGGACCGAAAATGGAGGGCAATGCAATCGTAGCAGAAAGATTGACCCAGCAAAGTTCACACTCTTTTTTTACAGCGGCTCTAACGATTCCCGTGCCTCTGTTTTTGTACACGAGTTGCATTTGTTGGTTATCCGGGTCTTTTGGCACTAAAAAAACTATGAACATCTCTGATATCTTAGAGCATACACACAGGAAGTAGATATCGAAACAATAATTTTAATTTTAGTCAAACCACATATAGAATTCTGGATGGTCGAACTAGAAAATATATATCTTGGATGTAGATATTGGGAAAGGAGCATTCAGTATGGGATTTTGGGTTAGCCGCACTATAATAAAAATGTATAATAATTATAAATGTAATTATAACAATTATATAATTATAAACCTAGATATTACAAACGAATAATAACATAGATGTAATATAAATATTTATAAAAATAGATTATAATAACATGGTATTTAAATGGTCAATAATTGTTCTGTTAATTCAAGAACATAATGCTTGATACACATCATGTTTATAAACTCTGAAGTTAAGTTAAAATAACTTAAGTTTAAACTCTTTCACTGTGGAAAATTCATACGTATCACAAGTATCCAGAAACTCTGACATCAACACCCCGGGCAATCAGAAGTTCCTGTCTCCATTCAAAGGACGTCTGGGTACGACCTCCTGGATGCTCACATATTTGTCGCAGCCTCCGTCTTCGTCGCACAGGTCCAGCGTCTCATCCTTGGCCAGATTCACCACATTCCTCTCGGGGACAAACACGTAGCATTCTGCAAACGAATAACACACAAAGTGTCCGCCACTAATAATTTTTCTCTAATTAGGTACTATACTATTTTTCACGGCTGGAAGGAGAGCGGTGTTGAACTCTCAAAGTGGCTTCCCTGCTGTTACGTTTGGAAGGGAGTGGTGTTTTCTATCTGTGCTGTTAGTATAGGAGTGGATAATCAGGGCAGCCCTTCTATCTGTGCTGTTAGTATAGGAGTGGATAATCTGGGCAGCCCTTCTATCTGTGCTGTTAGTATAGGAGTGGATAATCTGGGTAGCCCTTCTATCTGTGCTGTTAGTATAGGAGTGGATAATCAGGGTAGCCCTTCTATCTGTGCTGTTAGTATAGGAGTGGATAATCAGGGTAGCCCTTCTATCTGTGCTGTTAGTATAGGAGTGGATAATCTGGGTAGCCCTTCTATCTGTGCTGTTAGTATAGGAGTGGATAATCAGGGTATCCCTTCTATCTGTGCTGTTAGTATAGGAGTGGATAATCTGGGCAGCCCTTCTATCTGTGCTGTTAGTATAGGAGTGGATAATCAGGGCAGCCCTTCTATCTGTGCTGTTAGTATAGGAGTGGATAATCTGGGCAGCCCTTCTATCTGTGCTGTTAGTATAGGAGTGGATAATCTGGGTAGCCCTTCTATCTGTGCTGTTAGTATAGGAGTGGATAATCAGGGTATCCCTTCTATCTGTGCTGTTAGTATAGGAGTGGATAATCAGGGTATCCCTTCTATCTGTGCTGTTAGTATAGGAGTGGATAATCAGGGTATCCCTTCTATCTGTGCTGTTAGTATAGGAGTGGATAATCTGGGCAGCCCTTCTATCTGTGCTGTTAGTATAGGAGTGGATAATCAGGGTAGCCCTTCTATCTGGGCTGTTAGTATAGGAGTGGATAATCAGGGTAGCCCTATTTGGTATTGTGATATCAGGTCCACCAACCTGCACCGCTAGTGACCTGATACTCGTGTTTGGCGACAGGCCTGCCACCTGTTGGCTTGTCAACAACTCGGTAGCAACGGCCGTTGCTGTGGCGCGCGTAGCCCGTGTTGCAAAACTGCACGTGTTTTTGCTCGTCTGTTTTGACGTATTCGCTTTGCAAACAACCGCCGTAGTGCGCGTTTCGCTTGCTGATGTCGCCTGTCTCGAAGTCGTGGCCCTCGCTGAAGATGCTGGCATTGTCTAAAATAATTTGAAGAGATTTTTCACAAAGCTTTTCACCCAGCAATGCCAGTGACACATTGTCATCAACATTGGCACAGCTTAGCGATTTTGTAACTTTTACGTTATGCCGTTATCTGTTCTGATGGATGAAACCAATATTGTTGTCCGTGATAATTTTTTAACTTTTTAACCGAGAACGGCAAAGTCAGAGTTACGAAATCGCAGTGCTGGGCTCAGAGACTCCATGTCAGAGTCGCGAACATGACGTCATGCACATCCAGAGTCTCTGATTGGTGCAGAGCCAATGTTGATGGCATCGTGTCACTGACATTGTAAATTTGACGAAACACTTCTGCGATTACGTAGCTCTGATTTTACCGTTCTAGGTTTAAAAATGAGATAATTAAAAGGGACAGGTCAGTTCGCAAGAAAGTGGCTTTTCAGACCAAAAGTTGCCGAGTTCTCAAGGCCACATCGTTGAAGTTATCATTTCAATATTCCATTATGTTGTAGACAAAAGACGTAAATTAGTGTGCCATGGCCTTTTTTTTTCCAAAATTTGCCCCTGTATTGCAATAACATACCCCGAAACTCTTCACTTTTGACCCTTTTTAAAGCAATTGTATAGAAAATGCAAAGAAAAATTGGGGAAAATGGCAATGTTCGCCCTTATTTACGTCTTTTGTCTACAACAAAACTGACAAATTGAAATTGAAAGGGTGACAATTTGAAAGGCTTCCCGGGAAAATTGAAACTGCTACTTGTAAACCATGTGTAATTATATTATAAGAACCACAATAAAAAAATAAAAAATGATAATTTTAACGGTGTGGCCGTGAAAACTCGGCAACTTTTGGTCTGTTTCGAGAAAAAATTGCTAACTGTGAGATTTTGGCCACCCAGCAAAAACTTGTAAAAATGTGTACTGCGTGTAGGTTTGTCTTACAATTGATGTGTCTCGTGCCGATAGGAGGCGATTTTCTGAAACTGTTATCTTGAAGCGATCATTCCCCCTTCATGGACAACAATAGGGATTTTTTCCATCGGAACTGATAACGGCATACCGTAAAAGTTACAAAATCGCAACTAGGCTCTACCACTGATATGTACTTGATGAAAAAAATTATCTTTTAGCTTAGAAAGTTTCGGAAAACCCCACAAAGATATTATTGAAATAATTTCGTGCAATCAACAATGCTTATGAAACTGCTTACTATAGTTAGATATGAAGTTGATGTGATGAATTCAAGCCACAATCATTGCCACATCAATACAAGCCAAGGGAAAAATCACACAAAAATGTAACATTTCCCCAGAATTCCGCTGGTCCATAACTCTGATATTATTGAAGATTACCTCGCTCTTCTGGTAAAAGTGTATCGTAATCTGTAGTCGGCATGCTCAGAGCCGGCAACAATGCTGCAGCCAAAAACGTCCACACCAAAACAGTCCTCATCTTGTATACCACACGGACAGTTCGACGCAAATTCGTTCTTCTTGGTCCTAGAAACTGGATGGAAATGAGTCCGCTCGTGGCTGCCCAGAGTTTAAATGCATTTCACGAACTGACATATTATTCAATTTTAATTTCTTGTTGTGATGTTCAACGCAGGATGTCTCAAATTAAATCGCTATTTTTGATATCACGGCCACTTGGTTTTCGCGTGTCTTCGCTACCAGGGTGCTGTAAGCATAGTGTAAACAAAATTTAAATGCTGCACGCCATTTTGAAGCGGAAATTGTACCTGTTGATTGTAGCTAATTTCAATTTGACAATCGTATGATAATACCGCTTAATGGAGGCCGTGAATTTGAAACTAAAACGGCTTCTCAATGCATTTTGCCATCATTCAGTCATTGATAGGTCTTAGTCCTCTGATTTTATAATGCCAACTTGAGAGAAATTCTTTTACTAGACGGACCTAAACTCCATTTCACGCTAATAAGGAGAGTGTATTAGCATCTTCCTCGAGGACCCACTGCTGCTAGACACGAGATAAAAGTTTAAAAACTGTCCATAGAGCCTTTCGTCTTGCTTAAGACATTGCTTGTGAGTTTTGAGACTCTAAGCCGTGTCTTGAAGCAGTGGGTCCTCGAGGACGATGCAAATCCACTCTCCACGAGCATAGGATATTGATTTTTAAATGCTTAGATTCTGTTTAGCAAATGTTTAGACATCTTTATTGTGACGTCACGCAGGGATAGGGCGCCAAGTTATTTTTAATGGAGATACTAAACCTAAATCAATTTACGATATAAACTTTTTAATAATGTAAACACAAAATTTTATTTACTATAAACAACAAGAAAATACACTTGTGGATTCACTTTTATCAATGCCGCAATACTCTATACTTAACACCACTGATAGCTCATTTACCATGGAATAATCAAGGCTCCCCAGATCTGCTTTCCGGGTCCTTTTTATATCCTCCTATCCTATCCTATCTTATATAATTAATTTCCAGTGTTTTTCCCAATTTTGTGACAGTGTATAATATATTCCACATTGTCACTGTTTTTGAATGCACGTCGCGAAATCGGTACCGAATCTATCTTACAGGGTCTCTAAAGATGTGGAATTCTTTTCCGAACGGATTTATTACGTTTGGGTCGGTTCTGTTCGGTTTCAGTATCATTTAAAATCGATATACCTACTGAAAGAAAATACCGGAACAACAATGAAAAAATTGGGGCAAATTTGGAATTAGTAAATATGAAGAAAGTGTTTCCGTGAATACAAATCGTAATTTCCGCAATTTCCGAAGCTGTCACTCAAATGACACCGCCAAAAGCGCCCCGACGGTCAGATTGGCATGGGTATTTTATGATAACCGGGTTGTTGTACAACGCGTTAAAATGATAGATGAGTGAATATTTTCGAGATTTGCAAACACACAATTTGTTGCCCAAAGTGTGAAGATTCCATAGACATGGGTTTCGTTGCAAGCGGACAAAAGGTGTGGCCACAAGTTAGTTTCCAGTAGGATGTGAAATTTGAGCGGCAAGCTGACCGAGTATACGCTCACACCGGTAGTCTTAAAGAGAGTTACTATTATATGAGAAAAAAACTCCATATTACCTGCAAAACAACCCGTACAGGCTCATGGCAATGTCATTCATCAGTTCTGTTGTTTTGGAGGTATTTTTTGAAATACAATGTTTTCCACTTTTATGTCTTGCCTCATACTTGCAAGGGCTTGTTCGAGTAAAATAAATACGATTTCCTTGTGTATAGCCCACAGATGAATGTTACTGCATAAATCTCTTCCCAGGAAGGAGAGCAAGGAGTGATTTCTAGTCTATGTGCTGTTAGAAGATTTTTTTTTAAATTTTCATTGTTTCACTTCGACATTTTAACATGACGTACATGTTAAATGCACATGGCTATGTGCTGAGAAAGGTTTGTGTGAAAAGAGCATAGGCAGGCCAGGTACCGACCACGTGGATGAGCACATGGTGGCAGGAGATGTCATGTTCATTGATGGATCGCAATCTAGTTTTGATAAACCAGTTTTATTATCAGTGTCTGCCTGGCAAAACTCTCGAATTTGTTCTCTGGCAAGTTTTGTATCCGATTCCACACACCCCCACTGGCATACAACATCTAATTTTATAGTTAGAAGATAAAATAAAAAAACTTATCGAATCCTCTCCATATGTTTTAATATCTCTTTTTGCTGAAAAAAACTACACCAAACTGGGTTTCCCTGTGTGATCAGTGTGGGAAAACAGTGAGACTTTTGATTTAGCATTCAAATCCCATTTTGAAATAGATTTTTTCAAAACTATAGTGCTAAAGATAGAGTATAGTTGACATGAGACTAAGAAATTTAATCTCTTATTTAATTGTATTTATATTAATTGCTTCCGTTATCTCGATATCAAATTAATGGTTAATACCAATACCTCACCTTTCCGTTGGCTCTACCTCGTCAAAGCAGGTCGGAGGTAATGTGATATAACAAAAGCAATAATAGCAATTTAAATTAATACTCATTGTGAATACCACCTTTCTTGTAAGTACCGAAAAAATGCTGGCATACATGTGTTTTTCGTACAGAGAAGACGCAGAAAACATTTTAAATTTTCTTCAAGCTTAAAAATTAAGTATTTTATGCCATTGGATTTGCATGAAATCTAATCGCATAACTCCAAACTGCACCGATCTATCAGCTTGGTCGATTCTCATTTCACAGAGCGAGGCAGCTGCTGATAAGGAAACTGGTTTCTAAAAAAGCGATTTCGATCCCCTAAGCATGCCCACCATGTATTCACCCACGTGGTCGGTACCTGGCCTGCCTATGCTCTTTTCAGACAAACCTTTCTCAGCACATTGCCGAAAGCCTACTGGGCGGATTTCCGAGTCCAGAGGTACCTGAAGAATCCATGACGTCAACGACTCGGGCATTCACTTCTTCCAGTCTTCCTTCAAAGGACGTCTTGGTGCACCAAACCGAGCCAATCTTCGACAAACATTATTCTCGTCAAGGACGTAGCCTCCTGAACAAGTTGTTTCGCTCACACCTCCACCACCACCTAAAGAGCCACATGAGTCGCAGAGGTCCAGAGTCTCCCAGGTCGGCAGGTCCTCGGTTCTCAAACTACTGGACAGGCAGACTGCAAAAAAAGGATAACTAGCTTATATTCACGTCGAACCAGAGAAGAAGTGTTAACAGTAATCGCCATCCGGTCGTTCGGGCGTTCGGGCGTAGGGGGTTAGTTCAGATTCCAGATTTTTCGACCTCAAGTTTGTTAATTTCCATTCGCATGTCAGTTCTGGAATCAGAACCGAACCCGGCCGCGGGCTTAGCCTTAGCGCTGTGTTGGCGCTGTCCCTGTGGCACTAGTCTATTGGCTGTCGGTGAATGACAGGCTGATGATGAAGCTAGCCTGGCCTGGAAGGGAGCCGAGGGGGGACCCGGTGCCGGCACTAAGGCCTGCTACCGTCCAACAGCACCAAGGGCCGGCCACCGCTTAGCCTTGTCCCTTTGACACACTGTGTTGGCGCTGTCCCTGTGGCACTGGTCTATTGGCTGTCGGTGAATGACAGGCTGATTATGAAGCTAGCCTGGCCTGGAAGGGAGCCGAGGGTGGATCCGGTGCCGGCACCAAGGCCTACTACCGTCCAACAGCACCAAGGGCCGGCCACCGCTTAGCCTTGTCCCTTTGACACACTGTGTTGGCGCTGTCCCTGTGGCGCTGGTCTATTGGCTGTCGGTGAATGACAGGCTGATTATAAAGCTAGCCTGGCCTGGAAGGGAGCCGAGGGTGGACCCGGTGCGGTTCTGAGCGGTCAAGGAACAGCTGTTAGTATTGCAGCACAAAATTATTAAGCGGTGGTTATCCAGTGACATTGGGGTCTGTTTTCGTAATCAAAATACGCGTTCGATTGAATTTCGTTTCAAAACAATAAAAATGTAGTAGGTTAAAAAAATAACTACTTAAAAACTATAATTTTCGTATACATCCTTTATACAATTGCTTTATGTTTGCGTTTTGTTTCAGCTGGTTGCACCAATGTTAAGCTAATCATGGATTAAGCCTGGATTAAGACTATAATAAAATATTATTGAATTTGCGACATTTTCAACAATTTCAAAGAAAATAATGACGACGCAAATATCGATGAAAAATCTTGTTTAAATGTGGTGTTAAGGCCCTGTTCTGTCACACAATTCACTAAAAATATTTTATTTCACAACTGAATAATATATAAACTCACAGGCCATGTCTGAAGCCGGACAAAAGACTCTATGGGCAGTTTTGAGACTCTTCACTGGTGTCTCAGCAGTGGGTCCTCGAGGAAGATGCAAATCCACTCTCCTTCTTAACGTGAAATGGAGTTAGCTACGGCTTGATGACAGCAACTTCGCCGGCAGGCGCTGGGATGACTGACAAAATGTTACCTGAGCTTTTGATTGAACCTAATTGGCTTGAACTTTTTGAATAAAATGAGAAAAAATTAGCAGCGGACCACGACTTAAGGACTTTTTGCTCATGGAAGTACCCCAACACAACCCACAAAATATATTCTATATAAATGTACACCAAATATAACGTTTACAGATATGCGGTGAAAACAAACAGAGACCTAGTCAAATTTCAGTTTATTTTTCTGCGGCTTCGTGTTTCGGTCCTGCAACCGAATTGTCTTCGTCTCCTGACAAACTCCATTCGCATCCAGTATCCATCCCTCAACGCACTCCTTCGGGACATTGAAGAGCGGGTGGTACGAGTCCTCCGTATCTCCGTCGACGCAGCCGCCGTCCTCGTCGCAGAAGTCCAACGCCTCCAGGGGACCCAAGTCCCCGGCAATCCTCTCAGAGTCTCGCGGCAGGCAGTCTGCAACAAACAGAAAGGGTGGACCCGGTGCCGGCACTAAGGCCTGCTACCGTCCAACAGCACCAAGGGCCGGCCACCGCTTAGCCTTGTCCCTTTGACACACTGTGTTGGCGCTGTCCCTGTGGCACTGGTCTATTGGCTGTCGGTGAATGACAGGCTGATGATGAAGCTGGCCTGGCCTGGAAGGGAGCCGAGGGTGGATCCGGTGCCGGCACCAAGGCCTGCTACCGTCCAACAGCACCAAGGGCCGGCCACCGCTTAGCCTTGTCCCTTTGACACGCTGTTTTGGCGCTGTCCCTGTGGCACTGGGCCCTCGGCTCTCGGTGAAAGACAGGCTGATGATGAAGCTAACATTATTCAAGAGAGTCTAAAGTAGACCCGGTGCAGGCACCAAGGCCTACCGTCTAACAGCACTGATCGCCAGCCGTATGGCATTACACAGATCACTGTTAAATACTGCCAATCATAAATCTACCAGCCCAGGGGCCTTACCTAGCTCGGCCATTTGGAGCGGCTACCATGCGGCTAAGCCGGGCTGGCGGTGTTATAGGTATAACCCGGACCTAGAGCGGCCATTTCAACAATGGGCAATTTGTCGATTTCGTAGCACCACTAGCAACCAGTATTACGGTGGTGCTACGATGATAGCATTATCTAGAAGGCATACTGATTTTTAAACGATCATCATTGTGCAGTGAGGTCAAATCAACCAATCTCATGGCTTATTACTACAGTCAGAGTCGATGTGCCCCGGCTAAATAACCCGGCCGTAATACTGCCGCTCTAGGTCGGGGTTACTGCTCGGTGCTATGGAGGTATTAATTGGCCAGGGTAGATTGCTAGTAATCGCGGGACTACGAGTGGCCGCGCTAGGTAAGGCCCCTGGGGCCTTATTTTACACAAATCACTGTTAAATACTGCCAATAAATAATCTACCAGCCCTGTACGTGACTCGATATTCGTGCTTGGCAACGGCTCCGCCATCTTGTGGCTTGTCAACAACTCGATAGCAACGGCCGTTGCTATGGCGCGCGTAACCTTGAAGACAGTGAGACTGCGCGGCACGTACTGCGCTGTAGGCGGAAATGTCGTGCGAGCATGCGTCAGCTGGCACTTCCGGTTTGCTCGCGATGACGTAGTGTGTCTCGAAGGAGAGGCGGTGTTTGACGACGCACTCTGTTTCTGGAAGAACGTGCAAACCAAAATCAGTTCGGCCTGGAACACATTTTTAACGTTTTTTTTTTTTTTTTGCTATACTCTGTGCAAATCGCTGATACTGCTTTGCTTAACTTTTGAATCTCTTTCTATGCTAGATATCCTACAGACGAATCCATTCCTTAAAATGTACATGGACTGCTACAGCGATTGAATTTAGATGGTGGCGGGGGGGGGGGGGGGGGGGGTGGGGGTTGGAGTACGTGGAAATCAAATAATTGAAAAAAAAGTATATAGCTATGCATTTTTATTGTTTCGAATTTATCAATTCCAGCGCCTTCTTCCTGGAACTGTTTTACATTGGCTGTATTGGCCCTTTTTTGTTGTTTCTAGGTTGTGGGAAACGACCACAATTTAAAACCATTCAACTGAGCCTGTCTTAATTAAGCATTCAATCAGTGGTTGATTGGTTGATTCTATGAAGTAAATTACAGCAGTTATAACGAATTAGCTAATGCCATCAACAGCCATTCACGTTGCTAAATCAAGTGTGAAGCAAACGGTTGAGGTTTTTGCCGTTTTGCACGAAGATTTCACATTAAAACGGAACTTCTCCTGGCTGGTAAAATTTTGAAAAAAATCCCGTGTTGTTAAAGAGTTGCTGGATGGCTGATACTACATTTTTTGTCGTATTTTGAAAACTTTCAGCGGAGGGAATTTTCAAAAAATGCATAAAAGTTCCTAACAGTGCCTGAAATGGCACTTTTTGATAATTCCTGTACTGTAAGTTTGAAAATAAAACAAAAATATAATATTAGCCATCCAGCATTTCTTTAACAACACGTGTTTTCCCCCCAAAATTTTACGTTAACATGTGTAGCCAAGAAAAGGACCGATTTAATATTAAATCTGTACACAAATAGGCCAAAACCTTAGCCGCTTACGTCCGGTCGTAACCACCTTAAGCTGCCTTTCGCCGCTTGTGTATATTGGCCAACATCGTACCTGGTCCATCTAGCGCCACTGCTCGGCCAACATCTTACCTGGTCCATCTAGCGCCACTGCTTGGCCAACATCTTACCTGGTCCATCTAGCGCCACTGCTCGGCCAACATCTTACCTGGTCCATCTAGCGCCACTGCTTGGCCAACATCTTACCTGGTCCATCTAGCGCCACTGCTCGGCCAACATCTTACCTGGTCCATCTAGCGCCACTGCTCGGCCAACATCGTACCTGGTCCATCTAGCGCCACTGCTCGGCCAACATCTTACCTGGTCCATCTAGCGCCACTGCTCGGCCAACATCGTACCTGGTCCATCTAGCGCCACTGCTCGGCCAACATCTTACCTGGTCCATCTAGCGCCACTGCTTGGCCAACATCTTACCTGGTCCATCTAGCGCCACTGCTCGGCCAACATCTTACCTGGTCCATCTAGCGCCACTGCTCGGCCAACATCGTACCTGGTCCATCTAGCGCCACTGCTCGGCCAACATCTTACCTGGTCCATCTAGCGCCACTGCTCGGCCAACATCGTACCTGGTCCATCTAGCGCCACTGCTCGGCCAACATCTTACCTGGTCCATCTAGCGCCACTGCTTGATTGGCAGCAGCAGGCACGCTTACAACTGTCCACGCCGCCACTGAAACCAACACGACAACAGCGTGCATTTTGCCCTGCAATACCCTGCGTGTTCGGAATGTGGTCTTCTTAAACGGCACCAGAAATCCACTCCGTTGAATCCAATGTTACGAGGTCCCACGGAACACCAAAAGCCCGGCACGGCGCTGTCAGTCGGTTGCTTCAAAGCAGTTTGCGAACACAGAGCGTTTTAACGAATTTGTGTCTTCTTGCAGCGAACAACTTGATATGGTGCAACAAAAGCGTAGAGTAACGATAAATTCTTTTCGCGATGCAATATATGCGTATACCTACTTCCTCGTAAAATTACTTATGCTGTAATTACTGTATTGTAATGCTAATAAAAGCATGCATCGAGCGTAGGTATAGGTATATATTCCAAGAAAATTGGCTTTTTAACTGGTTTTGAGTCACTTTTTTCTGTTTCTACCAATAAACCAACAATGAATCAATGCAAGGAGGAAAATAGTTCTACATTTTAGTTCCGAACAAGTTCGATTGGGGAAACTATGCGCTGTAGTTTTAAGTACTGACGTAATCTGCTTGCAAAGTTTGTACTAATATAAACTGCATCTCACGTTAAGAAGGAGATTGGATTTGCATTTTCCTCGAGGACCCACTGCTGCTAAACACGAGCCAAGAGTTTCAAAACTCACCAGCCATTTCTTGAGCCGGACAAAAGGCTCAATGAGAAGTTTTGAAACTCTTAGATCGTGTCTAGCAGCAGTGGGTTCTCGAGAAAGATGCAAATCCACTCTCCTTTTTAACGTGAAATGGAGTATAGTTATATACTTCGAACGTTGTGGCCTTGGCTATCAAATTGCCTACATATTAAAGAAATAAAATGGGTAAGCGCAAAATTTTAAGATCCAGTAAATTTTTTTTGTGCAGGTAAAAATTACGCAGATGCTCGAGCTGGTATCCTATTTTTATTATGGATAAATTCAAAGTTACAATTTACAATTATTACAATCCAATCGTTTCAAAAATATACAAATTTGTCAGTAAACACATTAAAGACAATGACCATTGAAGTGTCCCTACATCTCACCACTTCCCAAGCCCTGACTCTCCTGACACCCCTGATTACAAATAAAAATATCCATACGCCACCACGGACAATCGCGAAACATCGAAACAAAATGACGCTCGATAAAAATCGTTTTTTCACCGTTTAATCCCCTCTCGGTGTCAACGTCACTTTCAAATTTATCCGTTAGCGCGACAGGCGTAGAGGGTGATGGTGGTGAGAGTTTTGAAGGGGAGGGGGATGTCACCACAGATATTAGGTTACCCAGATGTTCTACCATACCTAACTGCGGGTACGGCAACAATTTGGTGCTAGTAGTTTGGCCGGCAATCGCTGGGGTGCGTTGGCATCCTGTTTTAACATCATCTACCAGGCCATGGCACAAAATCAATTATAATCCAGGGACCCAATGTTCCTCAGGTGGTATACAGTTATGGCTCCATTTACCAGGCCATGGCACAAGGTCAATTATAATCAAGGGACCCAATGTTCCTTAGGTGGTTACAGTTATGGCTCCATTTACCAGGCCATGGCACAAGGTCAATGTAATCAAGGGACCCAGTGTTCAACAGATGGTTATAGTTACCTTGGTTACATGTAATATAGCAACAAACAGTGGCTCCATCCCTGGACTGCCGGTGAAACTGTTATTACGGGCGGAGGGCTTTCGCGTGGCTGCTTTATAGCATGGGAGTGGAACATCTGGGTAACCTCATATCTGTGGTGGCACTTTGTTTTTACATTGCATGCAATCAATTTGAGATTCAATCAATTTTGGGGCGGTGCGAAACGAAAATCGCTCTCTGCAAAACAAGATTTTTTCTGCGCGCTTGATTTTCGTTTTGCGAAACCAATCTGCATTTGCTCCGCTCTGTCGAGCCGTGCGGCGAATGCTATCTTGTAAATTGACAAAATTTGCATCCAGAGTTAAGACATATTTTAAAGAGAGGAAAAAAAGTACAGAAACCCTAATGGGATTGCTCTGTCAAATTCTATAACATCTACTCAGTTTCGCATGCTTCATGGTTCGTTTAGATTTTAACTGTCTGTTACATCGTTCGTTAAGCCAATCAGGGAGCTTGACGGCATGTAAACGAATCGTTTATTCCTTTAACAGCCTGTAAGTAAAGACTTTCAGAGACTTTTGCGATATTTTCGACTGGAATATTTTAATATGCCTTCAAAAAAAACTTTGCCTAAGTCAGAAAAAAATGTGACCTCGTACTAAGATTTTATTTGAACAGTTTTACCCATACACAAATATCACAATAAAACAAGAATAGAGTTGAGCTTAAAAAACCCCATGAAAATAACAATAGCAATAGCTTATATTATACTTAACTATAACTAATGTGTAATTTGGCAAATTAATACATATGTTAGAAAAAAATGTATGAGCTTCCTGAATGTTTTATATATTTTATTATACACAAAATAGTCACATAAGATTGTTATGACTATAAAACATAACTACAACATGCAGTTGATTACAAAAAAAAAACAGGGCAGAGAACATTGAAATTTTGTTGCATTAACTGAATAAAAATGAAAGGCCGTTGTTGATTATGCCGACAATAAAAATGAATCGCAATTATTCACATCAGCGGGCAATAATTATTTCAGCAACAATTCGCATCGGACGTTTGACTGATGTCTTGACGGAAGGCCGACACAATGATTAATACCGCGCGGCAACGTATCAAATAAATTCCCTCTTCGCAATTCAAAAAAAGATAAATGCATCCTTTCAAAGAAACCTCAACTCGAAGAAAATGAGTTTCTTTTACCCCCACCCCCCCCCCCCTTGCACAACGCTTTGAATAAATTTCCTTCGTTTGAAATATCTTTCTTTCCTTTGCCCAAGTTTCAGTTGGTTACGTTAAAAGGGGGGTAGGGGGGGGGGGAGTTTTCATTTCCTCTATTTCCCAATTTCACTTCATTTTCCTTCCCGTTAGCTTTGTACGCATAACTTATGTCTTGCCGTTTGCGAAACTGAAAATATATAGAGAAACGTACTGCATATTTTAAATGTATATCTGGAGATATGTTACGCCTTGACTCTGACGCTGTTCTTGGGGCAATGGACCACTTGAAGACAGCTGTTGACAGAGCTTGCCACGTCAGAATGTAGTACGGGGAATTTTTTTCTCCGAACACTTTCAAACGATTAATTGTCATTCTCTCTTATAGTTTCCATCACCCAAAATAAAGTATCTTTCGTATCAGTGATAAATTTACATGTAATATACACCCGGTGCCGGCACCAAGGCCTGCTACCGTCCAACAGCACCAAGGGCCGGAATATTGAGTTCCTTGATTAAAATGACCGTGTGCCATGGCCTTGTAGATAAAGCCATAACATGTAACCACCTGAGGAACATTGGTCCCTTGATTATGGTAGACCTTGTGCCATGGCCTGGTAGATGATGTTAAAACAGGTTGCCAACGCACCCCAGCGATTGCCGGCGAAATTACTACCATCAATTTTTTTTCGTAGCCATCGAGGGACGGTAGAATATCTGGGTAACCTTATATCTATGCTTCAATCATGCTGCATTTTTTTAGACCACCACTAAACGATATTCTGGTCGTTGTTCCCCAGGTACTGGGCGGTGACCAACATCGACTACATCCACCAGCGCACGGCGCAGCGCATCTGCGTCATGATCTTCGTCATCTGGACCGTCTCGGCTCTGGTCTGCATCGCGCCGCTGTTGGGATGGAAGGACTTGGGATGGGAGGAGCGCGTCGTCAATGGGCGAGAGTGCATGGTGTCTCAGGTAGGCCTGCTACCGTCCAACAGCACCAAGGGCCGGCCACCGCTTAGCCTTGTCCCTTTGACACACTGTGTTGGCGCTGTCCCTGTGGCACTGGTCTATTGGCTGTCGGTGAATGACAGGCTGATGATGAAGCTAGCCTGGCCTGGAAGGGAGTCGAGGGTGGACCCGGTGTCGGCACCAAGGCCTGCTACCGTCCAACAGCACCAAGGGCCGGCCACCGCTTAGCCTTGTCCCTTTGACACACTGTGTTGGCGCTGTCCCTGTGGCACTGGTCTATTGGCTGTCGGTGAATGACAGGCTGATGATGAAGCTAGCCTGGCCTGGAAGGGAGCCGAGAGTGGACCCTGTGCCGGCACTAAGGCCTGCTACCGTCCAACAGTACCAAGGGCCGGCCACCGCTTAGCCTTGTCCCTTTGACACACTGTGTTGGCGCTGTCTCTGTGGCACTGGTCTATTGGCTGTCGGTGAATGACAGGCTGATGATGAAGCTAGCCTGGCCTGGAAGGGAGCCGAGGGTGGACCCGGTGCCGGCACCAAGGCCTGCTACCGTCCAGCACAAAGGGCCGGCCACCGCTTAGCCTTGTCCCTTTGACACACTGTGTTGGCGCTGTCCCTGTGGCACTGGTCTATTGGCTGTCGGTGAATGACAGGCTGATGATGTAGCTGGACTTGTCTTTCAGGCGCTTGCCATATCTTCTCTTTAGTGTCAACATTTTTGTTGAAATCCAGTCAGATCTTTGCTCCATCCTGCAACCATGGATCCTGATTCCACGACCTCCTTGCAGGACATCGGCTACCAGATCTTCGCGACCGTTAGCTCGTTCTACCTGCCGCTGGCCGTGATCCTGATCCTCTACTGGCGCATCTTCCAGACGGCCAGGAAGAGAATCAGGAGGCGAGTGACGGCAGCGTCGGGCGTGCAGACGCCGAGGAACCCGGCGCAAGGTCAGCTACATTCGGGCTGTGAACTCACCCCCTGTTCTGTAACTTTTTTAATGTGAGATGACAAGATATGTTAAGATAGTGAAAAGATAAGAGGTGACAAGATAAGAAATAAGAGTGGCAATACCAATGCCGCTTATGTTATTACATGGAATAAATTAAGTCCTCATTCTCATTTCCTGTCATATCACATCTGGGCCGGGATTCCCGAAGCTGGGTTGAATAAAATTTGGGGTTTTAATGCCGGGGTTATTTTTCTTTGAGCTAATCTGATTCATTATGCAGTGGATTTTTGGGTCAATAACCATGTAGATAACAACTTTACATACAGGGTTATGATGACCCCGTTTTGTAACTCCAGATCCAGAAAAGTTACAGAATAGGGGTCCTGGTGCGTGATTGGGATAAGAAAATTTGTGTGGTTGTTTGTGATAATTGCATGAAACTTTCTTTGAATTTTCTACTTATATTTCTAAATTTAAAGTAAAAGAAATTGTAGGTAATATTGTGAGGGTTCTGTAGACACTAGTTTCGTCGCGATCGGACAAACGGTGTGGCAACACTGTAGTTTCCAGTACGTGGTACTTTGTGCGTGGGTAGCGGCTGGAGTTTATGCTCACACCAATTTAGTCAGTAAGCATTTATCGGTTTACTCTGCCCTCATAATATGGACAGTATTAAGAAAATCGAGTTATATCGATATAAAGGTGACGTAGCCTACTCCTGTCCAAGAGCACCAAGGGAACTGCCGCCCTATCGTCCCTTACGAAGGACTTGTCGACCCAAATTACTGGATTCTTCCACTCATTTAATCTGTTGTGAGGTTATAGACAATTAGCTTTTTTACTTACCTCTCTTCCGAATAGAACTGGTCAAGTGTACGGTGGCACAGCATATTTCAGGTTTCAACATTTAACCGTTTATTAGTTTCTTAATTAAGATGAAGCCCCTTGACGCAGCCAGCAGAACAAATAGTGTTTCTGCATAGAATACGAATCTAAATTTGATGAAATAACATTAACACATGTTCTGCCCTCAAAATATTGCCTTTACCGTGCCCTTAGTGCGAAAACGAAGCAAAGCATTATCTTAACTGAGTAATAAAGTATATTACAGCATCACGTCTTTTAAGAAACTCTAAAACGCAACCCGCAGAGCAAACCTGGCCACTCCATTTAATGCAGTTTGTTGTTCTCAAAAGTGTCCAGCTTGTTTCGTGCAATCTTTTGCTTACAACGAGCGAAGACGTGCGCTATCTTCTGTCGCATTTGATAACGAAGAAAGCCCAAACTCTTGAATAAATCGGGCAATTATCGTTTCTTTTAAAACATGCTGGACGCAGCCCGCAGAGCAAACCCGGCTCCTCCACCAATTGAACATGTTTTTTCAGTCTCCAACGGAATATTTAATTTAAAAAACTAAAGTTTGTGTGTTTTTAGTTTACTATGGTTAATTCCATTTCAGGCACATTTTTTAAAACACATTCAGCAGTACGCTTTTTTAAAAAAATTATGAATTATGAGAAATTATCTGCTTCTTGAAAAATTTCGACCGTTTTTTTATCTTTGTAAAAATAAAATTTATTTCTTATTATTACAAGACTTCCTTTCTATAGCACCCTGCAAAGGGTACAAGAAATTGCTATTATTAAGTAGAAAAAGAAACACATATTCATATATTTAATTCGTCACCAAGCAAATATTTTTTAACAAAACGAGTATTTTTTATTTATTTTACGTTAATATTTTGTAGCCAGGAGCGAATTACTGTTTTTATGTTAAATCTATGCTAAAATCAGCCAAATCACAACCAAGTTCGATAGCGTTTAGTTATCTCTTAAGCTTACCGATGCAAATCAGGTGGTAAAATTAGTGTTTCGCCTTTAGGAGAAATCTATCGAGTTTTTATTTTATTTTAATCCTTGTATAAACTTAAAAAGACTGTAGCTGGGTTTTTAATATAACGTTACACTGGAATTTAAATTTAATTACCAGCCAGTCCATGCTAAATTTATCGAAGCTGAGATTTAATAATTTATCAATCAGTGAATTCTCGCAACCAAGTGGGGAGGGTCAAAGGAAAATTCCTAGAGTCTAATGGCTTAGTAAATCACTCGCGAAGCCATTGGCCACGCCATTCCACGTCAAATCCCCCCCCCCCCCCCCCCCCCCCCCCCCCCACTAAAGAGCATTTTACCCAAACACGTTTTGACCCCTTCTCTAAATCCACTTAGTTTCTGTCAAAGCACAGATGTGTTATCCAGATAGCCTATCGAATAGACCAAAGAGCCACTTAGTTTTTGTCAAAGCACAGATGCAGTGTTATCCAGACAGCCTATCGTATAGAGCAAAGAGGAACTGACGGGTTAAGTACAAATGACGCACACCGAGTCTCACGGGAGAAAGAACTATGTAAATTTATTCGGCAGAGTTAGCGAAACAGATGTTATTACAAAAGTGCAGATTCTTATAGAATTATTATCTAATATTTATAATGGGTGAGGGAAGCAGGCTCGCTATTTCGGGCTCTCCCTTCATGGTGTCGTTTACACAATTATTGAACCCTTGAACAGCAAATTGGTATCAGAAAGTATCTGAATTCTGAATCGATTCGGCCTCGGTGTCGCGATTTGATCTTGGTCTTGCCTACTTGGTCTCGGTGACTTCATTTGTCTTCTATACGTAAAGTTATAAACTTCTACTCTACCTGACATGGTTACGGTACCGACCGCCATTTGATAACAGGCAAGTCACCGAGACCAAGTCTGCGAGACTGCATCGTCCAAGTGTCGCGTACTCGCTCTGCTATGCGGTCTTGGTCTCCTATTCGTACAGCTAACTTCTGCTGCCTGACATAATCACGGTACCGACCGCCATTTGATGACAGGCAAGTCACCGAGACCAAGTCTGCGAGACTGCATCGTCCAAGTCTCGCGTACTCGCTCTGCCATGCGGTCTTGGTCTCGGTGGTTTTGTAATTCAGACAGTACTTGCGACGTAATTTGCCAAGAACGAGTACGCGAGACCGCATAGAAACAGACATTCAGACACGTCCTTGGTCGTATCTTCGTTTTTGAAAATTGGTGTCCTTTTGGACGTTACCTACGTTCGAGTTTGTATATTCTGTGTTAACACAGACATGACCCATCTATTCGAGCTCTATCTGTGGTTACATGTTTATAGCGATGACGTCATTTGAAAAGAACATGTTACGTCAGTACTAAAAGGGGCAGGGGAGCGGTGAAGGCACCTCGCTAAAACTTTTAAACTCAATTATTAGAGCCATTGTTGAATTTAAGCGCTATCGAAAATATGAACGGCGATTTTTTGTTCCCATTACCGTATTCGATTAATTTTGCCAGGGCACCGTTTGTTGAAAGACACGGGGGGTAAAAGTTCCATGTGAAAAAATATATGTAATACGGTTCGACTAATTGACGAATGGGGTAGCGTACTTGATGAAGTAAAAGGTTCATGCAGGACATGGTTGAACCACCGTATGCGGTTGGTTAGGTTGATTTCGGCGAAGAAAGCTTTGGCAATTGGAGTGGTTTTGCCCGCTTTGTGTTTCCACGGTCGGAGAGGGGGCAGTCGAGCGTCGCTGCCCTTTCGTCGTTTCAACTTTGATCTAAAGGAAACGTACGGTTTGGTAGGGTGGGGCTAGAAACGGGGGTTATTTTTGAGAAATATTTTACGCAAAAGCGTCTGAAAATGTTGTCGCACAGGCACAACCTAAAAGACAAAGGTGGTAAGTCGATTTAAATCTTTTTTGGCTCCCTGCTGTAGATAGTTTTTATCGCTGTATTTTTTAGTTTAGAAGGAAAATGTTATTGTGTAGACTCGAGACATGGTGCTGTCAATTATTCGATGCTCAGGCCATTCAACCGTTTAGCGGAACAATGGGACAGCCTGCGAATGTTACCACCTTTGACTCTTCCAACTGAGCGAAACACCGCTCTCCTTCTAAACATGAAAAATACTATAGATATTTTTGCACACAAACTTTGTCTCATTATATTCCTCAAGTAGGCGACATACAATTTTCCGCCAACGGAACTGTGTAGTCACTGTGATAACAGCGAGTAAATTGCATTCCAAGTACTAAGCTACATAGAACCGGAAAATAGTCCACTTAACTCTTTCTTGCAATAAATTGGTGAGTGGCTTTTGGGTGTTTGTTTTGCCAAGCAAAGATACACATGTAAACTAGTAGGGTACCGGGCCTGGTATATTTTTAAATGGCAAACAAAACTTCCGGGAAAATTTTAAGTGAATCTGCCACAACAAGGTTTTCGAATAGTTAAACCATTAAATTAAGAAAGGTGTAAAACTCTACTTACCCCCTAGCCTCCTGCCTACATAACTCCCTCGTACCCCCCCCCCCCCCCCCCCCGCCCACCCCTACCACCACCCTTTCCCAAGCCCGTCATCGTCCAAAATAGCAGAGTGTTTGTTCATGCAAGGCGTTAGGGCCATTCGCTCTGCTCATTTTGGACACAACGATCATGTTTGATTCAGGGAACTGAATCGAAAGCAGTTTGCAGCCGACCAGTGTTATTGTTAATCTATTTGTATTTTAGGTTCAGACCACCAAACTTGAAATAAATTATTTGTATTACACCAACCAGTTCAGCAAACTAATATAATCAAAGCTATCAAAAGCCACTGCCATGTGATTTTGTATTAAATTGGGTCATTTAAAGTTTCTAAAAAGCTGCAAAAGAATACCCATCAAAGAGAGTGGAAATATCTAAATAATTTGAAAGATTGTAGGTAGTAACTTCAAGATATAAAGTAAATCGATTAATGCCAGGCATATTAGTCGAAATTATGAAACATAGTGAATACCTCAGCATTGCTTTGCTTTTAAATAAATCACGGTGCAAAATGGAATGCCCACGATATTGCCGTAACTTCCGCCCCCCCCCCCCCCCCCCACCTCCCGCCCCGGGCAACTCACCAATTACACCCATCATCGTCATCAAAGAGCGCGCTGCTAGCTCTATTTCGGGCGGCCAGTTCGGGAACTAAACGGCGAGCGAGCCACCGACGCGGTAACGGCTAATTCGTCAAAGCACCGCTACAGGGACAGATGGGGGCCTTCACACACCCCGTGCGTTTGGTGGGGGGGGGGGGCTTGGGGAGGGAGGGGGCTTGAAATTCTGTGGTAACCACGTCGATTTTCTTTCAAATCAATTTGATATTGAAATAATTTGCTCGGCCGATTATTTTCATCACTGTATGCATTCACAAAAATGTTTTTCGCAGAAGACGGTGTAGTTATAGTAGATAGGCATAGAATTTGTTTATGTTTAGAAGGAAAGTATTGTTGTGTAGACTCAAGACATGTAGCTGTCTGGGACGGCATGTGAATGTTGACACCTTTGGCTCTTCAAACAGCAGGGAGCCTCTTTGAGAGTGATACACCGCTCTCATAGCTTTTTAAATTTCCTTGCAACTTGCCTGTGACCCGCAATATATTTTTTATAGATTCACATAATAGCCAAAAAACGGAATTGCATATCAATAAAATTTTAAGAACATTAATTATATTACAGTTTGATAATCTTCACAGTATCATAAAAACACATTGGTAAAGTCGCTTTTTATGCCACATTGGCAAATATATACCTGGGTGGCTTTCATGTAATTTTTTTTTCATTCGATTTGGCTTGAAATCATTCGATTTCTTATCACTGTCCGTGTTAAACAACGGGCAGTGATATTGAAAACGAATCGTTTTGAAATCACAAAGTTACATGATAGTCCCGCTGGTAACTTAAAAACATTTCGACGCCACCAATTGTATTATATTTTTGAGAATTAAACAGAGCAGTAAAAGTGCTCAATTTGGCTGGGCAGCTAGTACCCACAAATAATACTATTTCCGGCCTGAGATTTTCAAATGGAATTCGATATTATGTCGAATGTCGTGGCTGTACGAAATATATGTGGCAGTGGCCACTAGCTGCAAGAACCCGAGCGCTTTAAATTTCTCCGCCGCCACCTACTTTCTATTTCACCCTCCCCGTCTCGAATTCCCCGAGGGTTCTTTCCCCCGACGCCAGTAAACATTAGCGCCAGCGGTCACCCGTCGTTACTCAGCAGAGCTCCATTAATTCAAACTTAACGTCATCCAGTAAGCGGTGCCCAAAGTTACTGACCAATTAGAGGGCAGCTTTCCTTTTTTGAAACACACCTTGACCTCGCAGCATGAAATCTCTCAAGGTCATCTACGCTCAGCGGCCGCCATATTGCTTTTACCGTGGTACAATTTAAAACAGCTAAATTAAGAAATAGAGATTGCCAACGCTAATTTCGCGTGGAAGGATGAGCGACTGAAGAGTAATACTGACCATTTACAAATTTGACAGGCCAAACAATTTACTTCTTTTTATTATTATGTACACAAATTAGCCTCCCAAAAGTGTTGTCCATACCCCCCTGGGGACATTCAATTCTCACCCTGTATGCAAATTACTTCTCCCAAATTTAATGGCCATTTAGCTCAGCGGTTAGAGCACCAGCCGCGAAAGTTGGGGACCCGGGTTCAAATCCCGGAATGGACAACACTTTTGGGAGGCTAATTTGTGTACATAATAATAAAATGAATAGCCAATTACGAGCTTTCGTAATTTAAATAAGATTAAAAGAGAATTTACTTCTTGGCAGTAGAATTAGCTGTAGACTGTAAACAACGAATAAAACCAGATCACTGATAATTCAACGGTCACGAAAAACCATAAAAGGTCGCTAAAATACATGCAACAAATTCAGCAATACAAAAAACGATTGGTTTGACTTATCAGCAGAGTTGGGGGATTTAGTTCAGAACTCTGACTTGTAAAGAGCGCATTATCCGTAAAAATGTATTTAAGAAAATAATGTTCGAAGTTCTAAACTTAGAATTTTCCCAGATTTAATAACGACAAGTATACGAAGGTGCATGTACAAAACATAACTGCTCCATGCTAATTTAACGGCTAATTTTATTGTGAACCAGTCTTAATAGACAGGTAACAACAGCTGTAACGTTGTAATTAAGGCAAGGAATAACGCATACTGCACAAGAATTAATTTGAGTTTAGCATCGCACAGTATTCTACTTGGAGCAGTTATACAGCGGCTCTTATGGCCATTGTATTGCTAGAACGCTGCGGGAACGTTGACCATAAATACATTCTACTGTACCATGCATATACTCAATTCCACGTTAAGAAGCAGAGTAGGTTTGAATCTTGCACGAGGAATCACAGCTGCTAGACACGAGCAACGAGTTGTAAAACTTACAAGCCATGTGTTGAGCATGACATAAGACTCTGGGACTGTGAGCAGTTTTGAAACTCTAAGCTCGTGTTTAGCAGCAGTGGGTGCTCGAGGAAGATCCAAATCCACTCTCCTTCTTAGCGTGAAATGGATTTTTGGTTTATACGTAGTCGTGTTAGCCTTACCTTACCACAGCCCCGTGGACTCTGATGTATGGTACTTTATAGATCCTTAAAAAGTGGCAAACTCAAATTAATGATATTGCAAGCCAGTCTGAACGACTGTCGTTGCCAGGGACCCTTTATACTAGTGACCCTTGTGAAAAAGTGACCCTTATGGACCAGGGATACTTGGTGTGCAGTTGGTCATTTTGCACCCCAAACAATTGGCTGGTTTTTAATAATCAATACTATCAATTAGTACAATAAACAGACTATACTGAAGTTGTAAGCTGGCTGTTAAAGAACCTAGTGAAGCAGAGCTGCTGATAATAAACAAGCAGATTTAACCCACCAAAGCAAATGGCCATCATTGTAACTTTGTAATTTCAAAACGATTCGTTTTCAATATCACTGCCTTTAGTGTAACATGGGCAGTGATTTGAAATCGAATGATTTCGAGCCAAATCGAATGAAAAAGTTACATGGTCGTTTAGCAGTACATATATATTACTGGATGCATGTGCTTTGGTGGGTATAATCTTATTGTTACCTTATCAGTAGGTAGCTGATTTATTCTGTGATGGGAGAATCGATCTAGATACCAAATCGGCACACTCTGCAGTTTAATCATACGTATTACACGAATTTCATACAAACCACGGGCATAACAAAATATGCAAAATTTCCAATTGTTTCTATCATTAAGAAATCTAACATATTTTATTTATTTATTTTATTCATGATTTATTATTAGCTTTGGTACATATTGTTACCTGAGGCTAATAGATTTATAAATTTAAGTAATTTTAATGTAGAACATTATAATAACATCAATAGATACAATTGCAGAGGGATTTCACGTTTTTACATAACCACAATTCAGCAAAACAATTTACACGCACATCAAAGAAAAAATGCCATTTGGGATTTTCACGTTCATATCAATATGGTAGTCATTCTTAGAGATAGCCACTCGCATACACAACATGGTGGTCATTCTTAGAGATAGCCACTCGCATACACAACATGGTGGTCATTCTTAGAGATAGCCACTCGCATACACAACATGGTGGTCATTCTTAGAGATAGCCACTCGCATACACAACATGGTGGTCATTCTTAGAGATAGCCACTCGCATACACAACATTGTGGTAATTCTTAGAGATAGCCACTCGCATACAGTACATGGACTATCTAAAAGCGACGCGATATCTCAAATCTCCTGTAGTTTTAAATGTAGCTCGCTTTTTGTCGTTTAAAGACTTCCAAAATCGCGCGCTCGCCTGTGCTTGGGAATTGAGCCGTAAGTGTCGGTACTGAACTTTTATGTGACTACGTGAACGCTAGGGTCCCTGAAGGAGGCTGGTAACACCACAAATATAGGGTTACCCAGATACACTACCATGCCTAAAGCTTTGGCGGCGGCAAAGATTTGATGCTAGTAATTTCGCCGGCAATCCCTGTGGTGCGTTGGCATGCTGTTTTAACATCATCTACCATGCCATGGCACAAGGTTAATTATAAGTAAGGGACCCAATGTTCCTCAGGTGGTTTCAGTTATGGCTTCATCTATCAGGCCATGTCACAAGGTCAATTATAATCAAGGGACCCAATGTTCCTCAGGTGGTTTCAGTTATGGCTTCATCTATCAGGCCATGTCAAACTATTATTGCGGGCGGAGGGATTTCGCGAAGCTGCTTTGGTATGTGAGTGGACAATCTGAGTAACCTTATATCTGCGGTGATACATTTAGAATTCATTTTCTTTTGAGCCTGCATTCACTTGACTGCTTTATTGCTTCTGTAATAAATTTTGTACTGAATAATTAAAAATGTAATGAATTTCTGTAATTGTCCATGCTTGCCTCAATGTCAACCAAAGCTTCGTTAAGTGATGAATAATTTCAAACAATAACAATTCTTAGAAGTTGTAAACTGATAAAAGTGTAGTGCTTGCAACGAAACAGTGCATAATTATCTTTTATCGCTGCCGGTTAATATTAGCTCGATGTCATCCTAAAATGAACGTTGGTACTACCTATACTTGCTATGGCAAGAGTACTTTTTTTATACCCAGACTCTTTATTTCACGTCCTTTATGTCCTGGTAGAACTTTCAAGAGCTCACCTACATATTTCGTTATGAAATTGTTCTTCGTTTCTTATTTATGAACGAAAACTTTAATTTTACATACACTGTCAATATATTTGACTTCTAAATTAATAATAAAATAAGCTTCACGAATCTAATTCGATTCAGTTTTCACGTAAATTTTAAAAGGAACCCGATGGAAAATATTTTACAAAACGCCTCCACCTTATACTCACCGAAATCAATATTAAAAATGTGATTAATATGCACATATATAAGCACAGAAAACAAATCAAATGATATGAGGCAACGCGACCCACGATATAGGGAATAATATATTGCTAGCAAAATGGGTGTGATCTCAAGATAGAATTCATATCTACCTAGCGTCTAAGCGAGGGAAACTTATTCGATTGCGAATGCATTTACAAAAATCACCACTGATTTCGCTTAGCCAATTTTTAATATTACCTTATAGACAATCACACTCTGTTCAGCTCTGTTCAGGAGAGAGCATGGAGAAATGAGGTTTGTAGTTTGAACAACAGATTCACTTTTCTCGCCTATCAACCTCTCGACACCATGAGTTGGACGAGGAATCCTGTTGTTCGAGTTGTACTGTTCTTCGGGAAGAACTTAAATCAGTGGTCCCATTGGTGCTTTTCGACCAGAGCATGCTTAACGTGCCGGCGTCGGGTGTCCTTCTCTCTTATAGGCTGGGCTTGGTTTATTTTCACCTCATCTTCACCTTCACCATAACATTCTAATTGATCACGATCATGATCAAAACAAAGCGTCATAAAACACAACAAAATTAATTAGCCATAGAAAATCTGTGAAAATATCCTAACACAAAAACCGATAAAACGAACGTTCGGTGGACGTTGAAAAGCTAACGGGGGATAACTTGTGATCAACGTTCGAGTAGAACCAAATCGAACGTTCGGCAAACGTCAACGTTGAACGCAAGTTATCCCCCGTTAGCTTTTCGACGTCCACCGAACGTTCGTAATAACGTTCGCTGAACGTTACATATGCACTACAAACTAAAATCTTTTCCATTTCTGAAAAAAAATACACTTCAACTGGGATTTGAATGCTAAATATATACGTAACAAAATGTTGGGAAACCAGTAAGACTTTATTTAGCATTCAAATCCCATTTTGAAATAGTTTTATTCTTAACTAGTCCTAAAGATATGTCATCCCTACTGAAAATTCTTACCAAGATCTTGCAAGATATTATAAGACATTGTCAATACCTTGCAAGATCTTGTCTCAATACCTTGCAAGACCTTGCAAGACCTTGCTGGATATTGCCACGATCTTGCAAAATAGTACAAGATTTTCCACAAATCTTGAGTCAAGATCTTGAGACAAAGTCTTAAGTCAAGATCTTGAGACAAAGTCTTAAGTCAAGATCTTGAGACAAAGTCTTGAGTCAAGATCTTGAGACAAAGTCTTAAGTCAAGATCTTTAAAGATCTTGTATCAAGATTGTGACAAACGTTGTAACATATTGCAAGATCTTGCAAGATCGTGGTAAGAATTTTCAGCAGGGGATGGTAATAAAGTTCCAAATTTAAGAAAGTTCCAGTTAAAATAATACTAGTAAAAAGTATTAAGATTTTTCAAAGTAAGTGTATTGAATGGTTGCAAAACATTGAAAGTAAGAAGTAGAACTGTGTTGTTTTTGTTTGTGTATAGTATATTGCATAAGTTTATTTGTAATTGGTGTAATTTGCTAAAAGAATTGTACTGGACCACACTGATGATATTTATGTATTTTGTTAAACTGGCTTCAGAGCTATAAATAAAAACATTGAATTGAATTGACGTGAATTAAATTGAATTGAATTGAATTGAATTGAATATAATTGAATCGAATCGAATCGAATCGAATTGAATTGAATTGAATTGAATTGAAATGAACATGAATCTAAGAAATGTAATGCATGTCCCATTCCCTTTTCAGGCGGCGTCATAGCAGGCGCTGCCGGCACCACGGGCGGTCTCGCCGCCGCCGTCGTCACGGTGATCGGCCGACCTTTGCCGACCATCTCCGAGACGACCACCGCGTTCACGACAGTCTCGTCGAACACGTCCCCCGAGAAGGGCTCGTACGCGAACGGGCTCGAGAACGACGGGCCGACAGTGACCGACTGCAACCTGCCCAGCTTCAGTCACAGTCACGGCCATCACACTCCCGGCCATTACGCCCCCGTCAAGCGCAAGCCCAAAGACGTCGCTGACTCGAAGAGAGAGCGAAAGGCTGCCAAGACTCTAGCTATTATTACTGGAGCGTTTGTGGTGTGTTGGTTGCCGTTTTTTATTATGGCCATCTTGCAACCGATGTGCAGTTCGTGTCACTTTAACGAGCACATGGTCGCGTTTTTCTTGTGGTTGGGGTATTTCAATTCGACTTTGAATCCGATTATTTATACGATTTTCAGCCCCGAGTTTAGGAATGCGTTTAAAAAGATCATTTGCGGGAGGCGGCACGCGTTGAGGCGAAGGAATCGGCATTTAGGCGTTAGATATTTACAATAGCACGACGAAACTGTCTTATAGTGAAATGCACCTAGGATGGAAATGAAAAATGAAACAAGTTTTGCGCTACGTTACAGAGCAACTTCGTTTCTTTTCTGTTATTTACGTAGAAAGAAAAAGTTTCTTCCCATCGTAAATACACTATAAGCTGCCCTTTTAGAATTTGAGACGTTTGGTCTCCCTTTTCAGTTCTGTCTTTTGAGTCGGTGAGTTTATTGTCAAACGAGTTTGATTCTTGAAGCCTTCACATAGTAAAAATTAACTGTCGATAACTTACCAATAATCTTGAATCATTCTAAATACACCAATATCGATGTCAAAACATTGGTCTGTCGGTACTACCAATTGATCGTAGATATGGATAATTAAAATAGCCGTTTTAGACAAACTACAGATTTCAAAGTAGCTGATAGGTTAATTTTTTCCGAAATAATTATGCGCGTATAGAGCAATAACGTTTAAAATGGGGATGTGTTTACAATAAGAGATAAGGGATAAGATAGGGGATAAGATATGATAGGGGGGAGATAGGAATAAGCGATAAGGGGTATAACGTAATATACCAATCGGACTGACATTTTAAAACTGATCTCAATGTTTTACCAAAGTATTAAACTATTTTATTGAATTGTAGAGAAAACACGAAACTGTCGATGGACGAATGTGACATAGCATTACCTACTCAGTTCGTAGAAAGAACTGTACTTTTTTTTAAACGGACGATACAGGTACACACTTAAGGGTTAGTTATCGATGGAAATGGGATCTTGGAATTAGGTGTCGATCACGGATTGCAAAGTGGTTTCACAAGTCGTTCGTTTCGAGCGTGACGGCCGATCATAACCTAGGCACCTCACAAACGCTGCTCCGATAATGGCTGAACTCATGACTGAGTTGCGTTCTCGGCGTCGGCGACATCTTTGGGCACGATTTGGTACTGGACATGTGGGCCAGTTGCAATGTACATGCGCTTATTGCTTTAGGCTTGCCATGGATAAATTATTATCAGTTACATAACTAAACTAAAGCTCGTCTCAGGTTCTTTAATCAGCGCATCGGGGAGTTGGCCAGGTACTATAACATTGTCCTATGATATGTTTGCTGCTGACACCAGAGCCTGAGACATACTAAATACTGTGTGGCTTGTGTGTGATTCAAATAGCGCTAGCATCGTTAAGTCTGAAGGCACAAAGTAGACAGCTTGCAGAGAACAGCAGTGTCGATGTATAGTTAATGTCATATTCCACTAGGATTTCAATTCGCCGATCAACGCCCTTCTAAATGGTTTTGTTCCATTGACTGCGATAACAAATATGCGGTAAGTGATACTTGTTTCGGCGGATTTCAATCCTAATGACATACGACCTTAAAGAATCAAATTTTCTGGTTTATCACTCCAATTTGGGGCCATTTCACTTGTTTCCTGCCATATTATCAACACATACAGCCCCTTTGAACCCCTTAAATCATCATTCTCTTTCGAACTGCAAGAACTACAGTACGTCTCAGGTTCTTTTGTCAGCTTCTCTGGTTCAATGTCATCCTATAACATTGAAGAATACGGGTTTGCTGATGTCATCAACTGACCCTGAGACGTACTATAGTTGTCTAAACGTCCGCAAGGACCCACGCAGAGTAACTCTTTAGCGGTCGGTCGTAAGGTTTGCTGATTGTGGTTCTAAAGCACCCAACGTACCATTGATGTGACTTGTAGACGACTTGTAGAGACTGACTTGTAGACTGACTTGTAGAGATACTGACAGTATATCATTGGCATTCTTGATTCTCCGCTAGTCTAAACTCCATTTAACATTAAGAAGGAGAGTGGATTTGCATCTTCATCGAGGACCCACAGCTGCTAGACACGAACTAAGTGTTCAAAACTCACAAGCCATGTCTTGAGCCGTACAAAAGGCTCTATGAGCAATTCTGGGAGTATTTAACTCAATTCTAGCAGCAGTGGGTCCTCGAGGAAGATGCAAATCCGCTCTCATTCTTAACGTGAAATGGAGTATAGTCTACTTTGTGTCTTCAGGCAAGTACGATGCGTTTGCATTTTCCACGGAAGGTATTGGTGTGTAGACTCCAGACATGGTGCTGTCAATCATTCGATGCTCAGACCATTCAACCCTTTAGCGGAACAATGGGACGTTCTGCGAATGTTTACGCCTTTGGCTTTTCTAACAGCAGGGGAGCCTCTTTGAGTGTGAAACACCGCTCTCCTTCTAAACGTTACAGCAGGAAAGCTTTTTGAGAGTAAAAAATCGCTCTCCTTCTAAACGTAACAGCAGGGGAGCCTCTTTGAGAGTGAAACACCGCTCTCCTTCTAAACGTTACAGCAGGAAAGCTTTTTGAGAGTAAAAAATCGCTCTCCTTCTAAACGTAACAGCAGGGGAGCCTCTTTGAGAGTGAAACACCGCTCTCCTTCTAAACGTAACAGCAGGAGAGCCTTTTTGAGAGCAAAAAATCGCTCTCCTTCTTAACGTAACAGCAGGGGAGCCTCTCTGAGAGTGAAACACCGCTCTCCTTCTAAACGTAACAGCAGGAGAGCCTTTTTGAGAGTAAAAAATCGCTCTCCTTCTAAACGTTACAGCAGGGGAGCCTCTCTGAGAGTGAAACACCGCTCTCCTTCTAAACGTAACAGCAGGGAAGCCTCTCTGAGAGTGAAACACCGCTCACCTTATAAACGTAACAGCAGGGGAGCCTCTTTGAGGGTGAAACACCGCTCTCCTTCTAAACGTAACAGCAGGGGAGCCTCTTTGAGAGTGAAACACCGCTCTCCTTCTAAACGTAACAGCAGGGGAGCCTCTTTGAGAGTGAAACACCGCTCTCCTTCTAAACGTAACAGCAGGGGAGCCTCTTTGAGAGTGAAACACCGCTCTCCTTCTAAACGTAACAGCAGGGGAGCCTCTTTGAGAGTGAAACACCGCTCTCCTTCTAAACGTGACAGCAGGGGAGCCTCTTTGAGAGTGAAACACCGCTCTCCTTCTAAACGTAACAGCAGGGGAGCCTCTTTGAGAGTGAAACACCGCTCTCCTTCTAAACTTGAACAAATGATATAGTGCCACCTGATTCACATTCCAAATGACGCATATGAAATACCGAACATGATATTAAAATTTTCGACGCAGCAAAAGATGGACCGTGACCGCGAAAAATCAAGCGTTTTTTTTTCTCAATTTACATTAAATAACCTGTCAATTAGATGAAAAATAGTGAAGATAACGTGAAGTAGTTTTTCATAACTATGATGACCCGATATCACATAATACAACATCATACATTCAAATTGCAAGTGAATATGCTAACAAGCAATACTTGTACCTATGTGCTATGATATGCATTCTGTCTATAACGTGCACTAACATAATGCTATCTATGCCATGCCTAGCTTTTTGAGCAAATCAATATGTTTTGCGAACCAACGAGCTATCCATAGGTTAAATGGGAACTGACCTCTGCTCGGTGTTTTTCAAGTCTTGGATCCGAAAACATACAATATGATCAAGTAGCCCATGTGATCACGGGCACATAGCCCCTTAATGTCGACGCCATTGCGTTCCATTCTTATACTACTTCAATAAATTCCAAGGCAACCTATTGGCGGATGCCATATGACAAATACATTTACTCTATACTTCAACTCTGGGTTGAGGCACTTGTAATACCGGACCTTAGATCTCAATTTCCTTCCCACTTAAAAAAAACAAACAAGTACACAGTTACAGCTCTCCCATAAAATAATATCACGATCTACGTACTTGCCGTGTTTTACAATCCTTGTCCTGATGTTTTAGAACTTTGCATCTTTTCACAGAACACAAGCATTGGTGTTTCAGCATTTTTAATATTATTGAATTAATTTCGATTAACTATAGTATGCCATGCCAGCTATTACTGCTACGGTGCGGGATAGGCAACTATACTCCATTTCACGTTAAGATTGAGAGTGGATTTGCATCTTCCGCGAGGAACCAACGCGCTAGACACGAGCTAATAGTTTCAAAACTCACAAGCCATGTCTTGAGCCGGACGGAAGGCTCTGTGGGCAGTTTTGAAACTCTTAGCTCGTGTCTAGCAGCAGTGGGTCCACGAGTAAGAAGCAAATCCACTCTCATTCTTAGCGTGAAATGGAGTATAGTATGGTAAAGCCAGTTCTCACTGCATTCGACTTGCTTAATACAAATATAGTTTATACACAAATAAACTATGGAATTATTTAGAAACATAAAATTCTATTTACTTTTTTATAAGCTAATAAGCTGGCAAGGCGTGCTGCATTTTATCAACCTCCTGGGTTTGTCCCACTTAATCGAAGACTGTTTTTGCTTCAGCATCCCGTTGATACCTCGCTGAGCAAGTTACAGATCCCTGCTAGACTTGATCGAAGATCTAAATTTAAATTAAAGTGTGAGAAAACGAGGTAAATGAACGAGTGAGTGCTATATACACAAAATGGCTGGTCTTAGAAGCGAATATCAAAGCCTCTCTTCCCGAGTAGAAGTAGTTTGTAATTACAATTACTAATTACTATTTAAATAATAAGAATAATATAAACGATATATTGAATGTTTGCAATAAGCCTTTAAATAAATGTACTATTGCTACGTTAGAAAAATGTTTAATGATGTTTACAACACCTTTCAAGGTTGTCATTTTTAAGGTTTTGAAAAAATAATGTAATACCTATATATTATTATTAAATGCAAAACAATCAATTGGTTAAAAAATGGTCCATTCAAATCGATGATTACGATGAAGATTGAATTTCTCTTCGAGACTTGTGAATATAATCTGATAATTATTATTAGCGTTAAAATGGCTTGCAAAAGTAGGAACGCTTATTTTGTAATGCAATTGACAGTTTATTTTGGCTTGCCACTCGTAAATTTCAATGAGAACCCACACATAAAGCTCAAAGAATGTAAACTGACCCTCCTGAGCCCAGGGCTGGCTTGCATTCTTTAAGACTCAGCATTTTCTAGAGTCAACAATACATTGTCAACAATACATTGTCAGTCAACAATACATTGTCAGTCAGGCTTTTCAATTTACCATTAAAGAGAGGATTTTTTTTTCATTTTTTACCATAAAGATTAAAGGAGTGTAAAGGTATTGAATGCAGATATGGATATGTTTATCATTAATCCCAGTTACTCAATATAGATTTATGGATTAATTTAAAAGTAATAAGGTCAAAGCATCAGATAACGGTTCAAAATACTGCGACTTATTCAACAAACCGTAAATCAAAGTTGTTAAATTGTTTATGTGGCTAACCGTAAAGGAAAAGATATTTGCTACAGCACATGTTTATCCATTATGTTGTAAGCGAGCAATATCCTCGATGAAAAGTCACAAACGGGTTAAATATTAAATCATTGATTGGTTTATCATTGAATTGGGTCTAGGAAAATATGAAAAACATTTTATGAAAGCATCATGTTTTGAAAACTTGTAAAAATATGTCAATATATTTTCAATGTAAATAAATCAAAGATACAATCTATTTAGACAGTGTGACTAGTGAAACAGTATATTATTATAAAAGTATTTTGAGAGCTCTCTGTGTTTAAATGTTCCACGCAATATTGGTGTAAACAATTGTAAAATTGGCTGTTCATCCGTGTGTCTATAAAAATATTTTCTTTACAAAAAATTATCTGAGTAATTCAATGAATAATTAATATTGTTATCAATTAATATTATAATGTCATTTCCCCACAAGTAGCTTAGCAGTCACCGAAAATTCAGCTCGTCCGTTTGGCTTCGTGGTAAGTTCGCTTCTCATCTGAAGGGGGCTGTCCATGACGACCCGAGTTCAAAACCAGCCGCCTCCGCATTTTGCTCTTCAGAAAACCACATACCTATTAATTGGAAATCAATATCACTGTTACTGTCGCCCTAGTAGATAGCGAATGAACTAACAAGCGGCATGTTACCTATAATTTAAATGTTGAAGGTCACAGTAGTAGCTAATATATGTTATTTCCACTCCAACTTTCATCAGACGGTGTAGCGCAGTGGTAGCGTGCCCGGCTGATAACACAAAGGTCCTCGGATCGAATCCGGCTCCATGCACTCGGCTTGCAAAAAAGTTAAATTGATTTTTGACTTTATAAATATAGAGTCTTATTTAATAGTAGCAAAACACTGCTCAGTCTGCTCCTCGCGTCCGGGTATTGGGGATCTCACATGGCATTGAAGCCTATCGGGGTCTCCCCCTACGGGGCACGGCGAAGTCAGGCCACGTCCGTCGCCACCCACATTGCACCCCCATGAGGGGTGCGTGGAATTACGGCGAGCAGTACGGTGGACACTGAGGACAAAACTCTCGCGAGTTGTTGTCGAAAATCTTCGCCGATGCCGGGGATCGAACCCGGGCAGACTCGCATCGAAGCGATACGAAGCCTGCACGCTAACCACAGGACCAGACTGAGCAGATACCTAGAACAAAAAAAATCTTCCTTATAAGCTGCAACTGATTTGAAATTTAAAAAAAAAATTTAGGTTCACCGCTTCGCTGCTAGATAGCGCCAAAAGCAGGGCTTGGGTAATAGGTGGTGCTAGGAGCAGTGTCGAGCCATGGAGGCAAGATTCGAAATTGAGATGAATTCAAATGGCTGTGCTTGTGTGGGGTGGGTGCCAGGTGGGTGCCAGGCTCGAGATGTTTTACGGTCACGTCACTAGCCACGCTGGATGCGGCGAAGGCGCCCACAGCTGACCTCTCGGGGTCTCGAACACGATGAGCCTCTTGGATTTCGAAACAATTTAAAGAAGCCTACTTACAACAATATATTGTAAATATTTCCATCAGTTTTAATTTGAGACAGAGCATTGGTCTCTCTATGAAATGTTACCCATATTTACAATCGTGTATTTCAGGTTTTTTTACAGAAATACAAAGCATAAATTTTTGAAAATTCATTTTTTAAAAAAGATTTATACTGTGGCATAAGGGTTGGTACATGGCCCTGAACACGATGGGCTGTTCAGTTTGAATACTACTACAATACCTTGGCCGCTACATCGATTTTTAACTTTAAATCTTAAATTACTCGCAAAGCTTTAATTTAAACAGGAAACCAATGTGTTCATTGGACTCCCCATGAAATTCTACCCCTATTTTCATCCCTTGTTGGCCGAAAAAAAGATGTAAAATTTCCAACTTTTTTTCCTTTAAATCATAAATATCTCCTCAAGTTTTGGCTTTAGAAGGAAACGGATGGGTGCATTGGACTCCCCGTAAAATTCTGCCCCTAAAAACACCCCTCGTGGGGTGAAACTAAACAGTCGAGAATTTTGACTTTGAAATATCGACAAAAAACGTGATGTATACATCACGTTTTTTTGCGATTTTTGAAGATTCGCTCATACTTTGGTCTAAAGGGTGGTTGACCACCCTGAACATCATGGGCTACTCAGATTTGACGCTACTTCAACACTTTGGCCGCTAAGTTGATTTCAAAATTTTGATCTTGAATAACTCATTCAGTTTTGGATTGTGAAAAAGAAATTGGTGTTTATCGGACTCCCCGTGAAATTCTACCCCTAAATACACCTTCTTTGGGCGAAAAAAATTTTTTTTAAGGAAGCTTTAGGTTAAGCAACACTGCGTCGCGTCGGACGTTGGATGGGTGACCACCATGCAAGTGGCCAACTCTTCTCAAACGAGAGAGAGAGTATGAGAGATTCGCCCATACTTTGGAGGAAGGGGTAGTTGACCACCCTGAACACAATGCGCTACTCAGAATTGACGCTACTTTAATAATTTGGCCACGAGATCGAGTTCAAACTTTTTAACTTGAATAACTCTCTCAGTTTTGGATTGCGAAAGCGATATGGGGTGTTCTTTGGACTCCCCATGATAGTAGAATATCTTGGGTAGTCCAATAAACACACATTTCTCTTTTGCAATCCAAAACTGAAAGAGTGATTCAAGTAAAAATGTTTGAACTCTCTCTCTCTCTCTCTCTCTCTCTCTCTCTCTCTCTCTCTCTCTCTCTCTCTCTCTCTCTCTCTCTCTCTCTCTCTCTCTCTCTCTCTCTCTCTCTCTCTCTCTCTCTCTCTCTCTCTCTCTCTCTCTCTCTCTCTCTCTCTCTCTCTCTCTCTCTCTCTCTCTCTCACTCTCTCTCTCTCTTGAACAGGGTTGGCCATTTGCACGGTATTCAGGAAGAAAGAGAGCGAGAGCGAGAGCGAGAGAGAGAGAGGGAGAGAAAGAGAGAGAGGTCGAACATAGTGAAATCAAGCATATCTTAACTCTTATTTCTTTACTCACCTCTCGACAGCATAGACTAGTGGAGGAGTCATGTGGTTCCAGTTGTAACGTCCTTCGGGAGGGACAAGCTTCCTGCTGGCGGTGTCATTTTCTAGCTACCGAATCAGGAAGGCGCAAAATTCCCAGGATTGTGCGGGGAAGAGGGAATAGGAAGCCTCAAACTGTTGGGTTACATGAGTGCCTGTAAACAATACAATATATTATCGTAGAAATAGTCATTCACACACACAATAAGAGTCTGATCTCCTGTGCTCTTTGCCAGCATTGCCAGCTTTGCCAGCATTGCCAGCAATGCCAGCATTGCCAGCATTGCCAGCATTGCCAGCATTGCCAGCATTGCCAGCTTTGCCAACATTGCTAGAATTGCCAGCATTGCCAGCATTGCCAGCATTGCCAGCTTTGCCAGCATTGCCAGCATTGCCAGCATTGCTAGCATTGCCAGCATTGCTAGCATTGCTAGCATTGCCAGCATTGCCAGCATTGCCAGCATTGCCAGCATTGCCAGCATTGCCAGCATTGCCAGCATTGCTAGCATTGCCAGCATTGCTAGCATTGCCAGCATTGCCAGCATCGCTATTTTCTTTTCGTATAAACAGCTGTCGTTTCCGCATGCATCGACCTATATTTCAAAAATAAAGTGCCGTTCGGAAAGAAATATTATCTGCCGTATTTGCGTGATAGCGTGCGGCATCCTAAATATTATCTGAGCACTGCGTCGTCACTCGAGCTATTCACGGTAGGGGTTCGGATATCTTCATCATATTTTTCACGAACAAACTATAATATCAGTGACAGCCCGAAAAAAATAGCTAGTGCCCTAGGTTTGTTATATAGCTTTCAAATAAAGTACGAGTCATTTTTGTGTTGTGATTAGATTTTCTGGAAATTCAGAATAACTGCCAAAAATGTATCAAAAAAGTTTCGATGGTTTTTCAAAAGTTTTCAAGCCTAATCACAACACAAATTTGATATTTTATCATTATCTGAAAGCCTTATCAATATCCTAAAGCACTCGCTGTTTTGTTTATTGCTGTCATTTACAGTGTGTCTGTAACACAATGTGTCGTAGTTGTTCGTAGGACAATAATTGGGGTCCCCCACACATTAATGGAAATGTGCCCCATGCATCCACAGCAATGAAAAGAACGAAAATAAATTTACACCGAAGTCTGAAAAGTAAAAAAAAAAAATGGAATAAGAGATTTAAAAATTGAACGCTTGGTGACTAAGATACGACGGAATGGACGCAATTTGCTTCAATTAATTTTTCGTCTATCATTTTAATGGCATGCGGAAAAATTATGTTATAGATAGGGTGTGGGGGGGGGGGACTGCATCGATTTCTTTTACGTTAGATCAGGTTAGCTTACCCACTGTACTAGAAGAAAAAAACGATATCATAGATTTTCTTCTGGCAAACTATTTTCAAAATAAACTAGGCAAAAATGAACCAAAAATCGAGTATTTTTTGCAACTCAGAAACTAGTTTATTTTCAACAGGAATTTTCCGACATGTAAGTTGAAGCTTTTATTTCTATACGCAATAAGCAGCATTAAAAGAATACAAACAACCATTACCAAAACACAATGATTATACATTCAACAATCAACGAAAACACATTTATCATCAACTAGAGTCGAAAAAAGGGCCATTTAGTGGTGAGATCATATTTTGTCTACAAAATTAGTAGCCACTTACTAGAAGTCAAAAGAAAGTACAGAAATTTCCATTTAACATATTCGTGAATCACAAAAATTGGCAAAACTTAAAATAAAATAAGTCGTTCATATTAAATACAGTACTGGCGGTCTGGCTACGATTGCCAATAAACACGCAAAATAAACTCTAAAATTGCCAAAACTAAACGAAATGTCAGATCCACGTGTAATGCTTTCGTTTTTTTTTGTATGAAATACTAGAAAAAACATCACAAAGCAAGTTCATCATTTTAAAAAACGTCCATTATACTTAAAGTTCACTTGGGCAAAAAATCACATGCATGTTCTTATGCGGAATCATTTTCCGGACATGCGTGGCCGAAAAAGACAAACAAAAATACATTATTGCCAAAACTTGTTGCAACCATTTTCAAATTTTCAGAATAAGTAATGTACGGGGTATTAATCAATAACAAAAATATATAGGACAAGCAGTTAAAACCTAAATTAAATTCGAGCATACTACCCTTTAATTCCCTGAAAAACACATTTGTGAACTCTGACCCTTTTTTGTCGGCCTTGCCGGTCAACCTTAGCATCCGCACGCAATCACACATTCGACGCCTTCGACGCCCTCGACGCCTTCGACGCTTTTGACGCCTTCGACGCCTTCGACGCCTTCGACGCCATAATTAACTGTGGCTCCTTCGACGCTATCAACGTATTAAATAAAATTGGTATCTTTGTCGCAGTAAACGCCTTTTCTGTCTGTGACCCCTTCAACGCCCTTCACTCCTATGATCCCATCCACGCCCTCAATACCTTCGACCTTACTTTGCACCTTCCTGCGTCTCGCCTGCACCTCTAACTCAACGGCAAAGTCCCCAATCACCGACGCCCTCAGTATTATCGTGCTATCCGGCGTCTCGTCTTCAATTACGTTCGCTTCCAACGCGACAGGCTGGTTACATTTGTGGCAAAGTCCGTTATCAACTCCTCTCAAAGCCCGAGCAACTGACCTCTTTGGTTTCTTAGGTTTCAACTGCCTTGTCCTGGCGATATGTGGTTTCGATTTCTCGACTGCAACCTTCTCTCCAAAAAGAAGAAACAGCCAGCAGGCTCTAGCCGTGTCGTCCACAACCACAAAGAAAATGAACATAACAAATCCTTGGATCGGATCCAGAATCTTGTTAATGTAATCCAACACGGCACTGTGGAAAACTATGTCGTTGAACATCTCAAACACCGAAGGGATGCCAAAGAGGAAGAACATCATCAAAGTTTGCTTGAGTTGTCTAAATAAAACGTCCCCTGATGACCCACCGTGTTTCTTGAGTTCCTCGTCGTCCCAGCGGCCGCAACAGTTGGTCATGTTGCGGATGATTGCGATCAGAAACCCAATGTTGAGCAAGGTGATGACAACAACGGGCACCAAATACAAAATGTAGTGCGTGAGCTTGTCCGGGGTGCAGAAGTGTAGTTTCTGGTCCCACGCGAGCAGGATGACTACAGGGACAAGAGGAGCACCCCATGCAAAGAGACTGGCTTTAAGGACCAAGTGCGAGGTGCCTGATGACCCAACCACACTGGAAAACCTATTGTATTGCAGTACAGACATGACCAGACCCCAACAGTAGTGCACTAGTCTCGTGTAATGGACGACCACAACAAAGCATGTTAGAGCAAGGTCGAAGCGTTTCATTTCTGCATAGATAGTGTGCGTTTCGCGGTACATCGTCAAGGCCAGGTAGAGGAGAGACGAAGCAGCGAGCTGCAGGAGGATCTTGTTGCTACGTTCTTCGCGCCAGCTGGGAAACAAGATGGCCGTCAATGCTATAATCAAGAAGCCGCAGAGAGAGAAAGCCGAACCAACCAGGAAGACTACGCTTTCGCCATTAAACTCTGTGAGTAGCGAAAAGTTTGGTAATTCGGTGTACTCATAGGCGATAATCTTCGTTACCATCCTGTCAGTTATTTCGCAAGAGCAAGAGGCAAAATTCGTGAGCATGTTTATTTCACACTCAGAGTCGTTCCAGTTGTTAGCCTTGTTATCCCAGATAGCACAACCGATCTTGATGTAGCTTTTCTGGACATCGGCCGGCTGGAAATACACCTCAACTATATATCCGGAAGTATACCCGCCGAAACCTATATTCATTCCTGAAAAGACTGAGAACTTATCGAAATCTACGTACAAATCGACTTGCCGTGAATTGAACATCGGCAGTGTGGTCATTGTATACGGATACGGTGATAAGTTCATGGGATAAACAGTGAGGATCATACGATTTGTCTGAAGCAACGAGAGTGATAAAGGCGATTTTTCAAAGTTAAGGTAGCACGCAAAAGATGGATTCATCTCCAGTAAGTTAGTTGTTGAAGTCATCTTTAACAAATTTACGATGGCACCAGCAGATCTGTTGAAATATAAGCCGTTTACAATGCCAGCTATTACGTCAAACAAGTCGCTTTTGAGACTGCCGAGATGTCCAATTACAACGAAAGCCATTTCCGAAGTAGTGTCCACTTCTTCCTTGCCCGAAAGAACTTTGTTCGAGAACAAATCACTTGCGATTTCAGAGCTCTCTGCGTTCCATGTAGTTTGGATTTTCGTTAAAATCAAGTGAACAGGCACCGAAGAACCGATGTAAAAGCGAACAAGAACGCCGTCAATGTCATGCAACACACCTGGCATGATCGTCGCACTGTTGCTGGTTTTGTCGGCGACCATCAACATCTTGTGGTAGACGTGCACGATGATGTTGACGACGGTGTCGTTGAGGAAGGGGACCAGCGAAGCATTGTGGATCAGTTCCGCTCCCTGCTCGAAGATGATGTCGACCTCGTCCAGAGGAATTCCGCCGAAACGCTCGTAAGCACCAGAGTGGAATGTGACGTTCACGTATCTGCATAAGGAATTGGCATAGTTAGCAGTTGATCGTACTAGCACAGATAGAAGGGAAGAAGCCGACTGTGTTTCAGATTTCGGTTACCCGCCATAGAAGTGAGTGCAGTGGATCTGCCCGATCTTCTTCAGTATGGCGACAGTATCTCCTCTAACGAAGAATTGCTGGCCAGGATTGGACGGTACAAGTTGAAGTTGGAACGCATGATATTTTGTAATAAAACGACATCTTTTTGACAAAACTTCTTAAACGTTTCATTTCATGGGTTTAATGAAAAGCACCTAAAATAAATGAATTACCTAGGACGCATCTCCGAGCAATGTTATCATGTAGCAAAAATCGCACTCGTCAGTTAAAGTGCTAGGTATAGTCATACTGGGGCATCCTTCATTCTCCTAACCACAACAAGAAACTGAAACAATCCAAGTCAGCCGTCATGCGGTATGTGAAGTTCGGGACCCAAGGAAAACTTGGTGGATCCGGTCGGTCTGGATCTGAGCCACTCCCCAGATAGAAGGGCCACACAGATTAACCACTCCTTTTCTAACAGCATCCTCCCCCGCAAGATTTGCGGCGTTCCTTCACTAACAAGCTAAAAAGTTTCGCCAGCAGTCAAGAGATGTAGCCGCTGTTCGTTGATTTAAATCACCAGTAGCTAAGGGAGCTGTCACCTGTCGAACTTTATGCCCCTGGCATGTAATTGATCATGTTTTATTAAATGATATACTTAATTAAAATCAGTCATTATATTGAACCTTCTCTTCAAAAACATTATGACGAACCTGTACGCGATGTAACGACCCCCAGACTTTGACAGGTTGGCGTTGACGGTGAGACTACAGTTGCAGACGTCGAGCGAGTTGATTTGGCCGATTCTACAACCGTCCGCCGTCCAGACTTCCTGGTCCACGTCCCAGAAACTACAGCCGAGGGCAAAGATGTCCCAAGTGTGCAAAAACAGTTCTACGTAAAGTTCGACATCTTCGGTTCTGTTTGACGCCATCAGGACGACGTCCACAATACGGCTGCTGAGGATCTGGTATCCGATAGCCGGTTGTTGCAGTAACGCGAGGTCTTGTGGGTAAAGAAGGTACGCGAATCGTCCGGTATTTGTGACAACCGTGTACGGGACGTGAAGTACAAACGAATGGTCATTGCTGAAAGTGCTTTCATCGTAATAAAAATTAGCAACAGGCCTAATGTCACTACCGTCATCAACATAGAATGCTGTTGGTTTGTATTCATCTAGATTTCGCGAATTGCTTAAATCTTCTTCAGAACATAGCGCGTGGAAGATGTTACTATCTTTACTTGGCTGGTTGTAGCTTATACAGGAGCTGGCGACAAGAACGTGTCTGGCGTCTTCCATGATTTGAAGTGTAGAGCTTTGTTTGACGTTGTAATTACTTTTGCCGATAGGTTTCCAGAAAATATTGACAAGCAAATAAATTTCTCTTTTAACTCTACAACGATTGCTCGGATAGTTCATGAGAGCATGAATCCCAAATGCTGACGCTTTCGAAAGAGTCTGGAAATCACTCGCATCATTGGGAGCGTCTTCAGAGTTGTCACCCGCTACGAAATCAATGTACTTGTACAAGATGTACTGCCCTCTGGTCCGGGATTCATTGAAGTTGCGAGACATGCTGCAAGTACAAACTCCCTGAAAGAGGTTGCTGTTTGCAAAGCAGCCATCGGACGTCCACCGGTTAAGTGCCTTGCTCCAATACGCGCAGCCGACTAAATTGCGATTTTGAGATTCGAAAAACATGTTTACAAATTGGTCTTGAGCTGATTCAGACTTTGGGGTCAGCACAATGTCCAAAACGCGCATGCTTAAGATGTCGTGTGTGTCAATAGGAACCGAGGGCTTGAAGAACTTGTTGGGTGGGTAGAGGACGAACACGAAGCGTGAGTTGCTCTCGACTACTGACTTTGAGAAGAGCAACGAATAGCTCATTTGAGTTGAAAACAAAAAGTTGTAGTCAATATCTTGTCTTGACCGAAAATACTCCATTCCTAGTGAGTAGTTCTTGAAGATTCCAAAACCAATTGGAGGATCCCGAGCGTATGTTTGAATGTTGATTGCAAAACTTGTGAGAAATGCGTTTCTCTGACCAGTCACGCTGTCGCCTTCATCCGACGTCAACCTGCTCATTATCGTGCCGATGTCCTCGACGAGCTTATCGTTATCAGCACTGTTCAGGCTGAACGAGTCGAACCCCAGCAAATTAGTCACATTGGAAATAAACATATTATACAAATCTTTTTGCGATTCTCCCTCAATGTCGGCCAAATTACTAACGAAAGTTTTGTATTTTTTAAAATCTGTTATGGGGCTGGCTTCTGTCTGCATAAGGCTCTGATCAATCTGCACAGAAGCCGTTAAATCCTCTTCATACTCGAGCAAGACGTACTCAGTAACGTTATCATTGGTTCTTGCGTCGCAATAACATGTTACGTTTCGCGGGAATCCCGTAGTCTCGACGACAGCGCACATTTCTGTCGACCATTTCCCATCCACAGGATTCCAATGGGCGCACACGTGCTTTAAATTTGGTACATGACCTTTCGGAAACCAACGAAAGATGATCATGTCAAAGAAATCGTCCTCATCACAATGTGTGTATATATTATCTTGTGTGAACACTGGCACTACAGGGACTTTAAGCAGAAGCACGTCGATCACCTGGAACTTCTTGATGCCGTAGTCCATTTCAGGTAACAACAGTAGGGACTTTGTGTCCTCTGGATATACCACAAAGCCAGCAAGCATTTGAAATTCACCGACAATGTTCATTATGGACAGCTCAAATCCGTCTGCATTATAAATCGAAGTCCCATCGAAATCGATGTATTCGTTTTTTGTCGGTACGCCGTTGAGAAACTTGAAAACGCCCCCGGCTTCAAATCTGTGTTCTTTACCACGAAAAAGCAACCAGTTGTGTAACATAGGCATGGCCACAGCCACTGTTGCCTGCATTATCCTGGTGATTAGAGTAAATTCGACTTGATAGTCATCAGACTGTGGTTGGTCTATGCTCAAAAACTGTTTGAAAATAGAAAAGAGCTCGTCGAATAGCGAGTCGTTAGCGTTGGTAGTTGCCATTAGGTTAAGATGATCTAGTACTTCTTTCAGATTTTCCAACTTGGTAGTGCTTTGTTCTTGTGACTTAGACATTGTTAATGGCACGCCTTTGGGGATGATTTTTACCAAATTGGTTGAATCGCTATGGATTGTCATTTGATGTGTTTCACTCACCGCAGTTCGCCACTTCGTTGAGGACAAAACGGGGTCGAATCCAGTTACCCCGATCGGAGAATTCTTCTTGGGATCAGCGAGACTCGCACCGATATTTTCCTGCAAGTTTTCATCGTCCCAAGACGTTGTTTTCCTTGTGCCCAAAGCGGAAGACGATGATGTCAGCAGCACTAACAACAGCACGAGCAGACTCGGAGACATGATGAACCGCTCTGGAAGCGAAACCAAACCGTGGTACTTTGTGTTTATAGTTCGCTTTTCCAGGACTTGTTACGCTATTAATTTGTGGCGTGATTTAATTTCCTCGAACGGTTCGTCCTTTGTCGTGTTTTTATTTACCTTCACGTGAAGAAATGAACAATTATTTGAACACACGATAACAAAGGTAGCAGACATTTTTTAATTCTTGGTATGCTTATCACCTGGTTCCAGCCCACTGCCTACGCCAAGTTTTCTGAAAACCCCTATGCCGTTGTTGTGTTATGTAATAAAAATTACATTGTTTTATTACCTATTTTACCTTGTTATCTTGTGAAGGAAAATAAAACGTTGTAGCTGGCACTATTACACTACATACAACGTAAACATAAATAATGTTGTAATGTAACCCTTTGAGAGTTATATTTACGCTGAAAAATAGTGCCCGAATTACTTGTGCCCAGTTTTAACCAAAATAATCAACTTCTAGTAGAGATCCCAGCTAGAAGTTACAGCTGAATTTGCTGCATGTGGTTGGCTGAACTTTGTTGTAACTCCTAGTTGGGATCTCAACAAGAAGTTGAAAGATTTGGTAAAACCGGACATAAAAAGCGTATAGTAGAACATGAACATGATGGACTATTAAAACTACTTTAACCCGCTTTTACCGCGATTCTCAGTTCGAACTTTGCACAGCTTATTCCTCTTCCCCAGGACAAGTTACGGATTGAATTAACTCTAGCTGCGTACAAGAAACAATTATGAATTATGTATTTTTAAATTTAATAATTTGAAGTTAAGAGGCCAGACTACCTCGCTGCCATATGCGAGCAGCTGCGAGATAGCGCGAATGCAGAGTCTCACGAGTATGCGCTTTTTCATTTTAACTAACCCGTATAAGAGATACACTATCGAAGTAAGCGAGGAAGTTGTAGATAAAGAATCGATCTGTGTCGGTAACGGAGCCTTTTTCTCAATTTTAATCTGTTTCATCTCTTTATCGATCCACGAAAAAGTGCAATAACGAGAAAAATATACATTTTTAAAAGCGGTATGGACCCTTTTAGACCCAAACAATGGAAAAACGGGTCCGTTTCCGACATCATTGTCATTTTATCATTCTATATCTACAACTCTCTTGTTTAATGAAGCTAATGAAGCAAATTAGTAACCTACCGGGCGCACGGAAAACAACATGGACGCACTAAACCTTTTTCACGGTAAGAAGGAAAGTGTCTTCGCATTTTCCTCCTAGACCCACTGCATCTAGACACAATTGCAAAGAGTTTCAAAACTGCCCGTGGCCATAGAGCCTTTTGTCTAGCTCAAGACATGGGTTGTAAGTTTTCAAACTCTTAGCTCGTGTCTAGTAGCAGAGGGCCAAGGAAGTTGCAAGTACACTCTCCTTCTCAACATGGAATGGAGTGCTGGATTTTTGCAGCTATCGGCGAAAACAGATATTCTCGCCGATGTTTACCGAAATGAGGTGCCGGACCGGCGTTACGGCACAAAAAAGCACGTTATTACCCATCCTATATGAAAGACAAAGTTAAACAGTATACCGATTAATCTATCAATATATCGACATATTGAAATATCGATGTATCAATGCATCAACATATATACCGATATTTATTTATCACTATCAACAAAACAACGAATGCAAAGCACATTGTCGTTTATTGGCGGCGGTGCATGGGGGAAGAGGGTGGGGGGGGGGGGGGGGGGGGAAAGGATAATTTTTTAGTATGACAATTGGCGTTCCGGCACCTATATCTTTACAACAACAACAAAATGCACTGATTATAACTGCAATTTTCTATCCATACCTTGTTAGGCGACCTTCAGCTGAATTTCATGTCTCGTTAGTGCGACGATTGGTTGAATATACTTAGGAGATAAATATGCGATAGCATTTTTGCATATTTTTGCATATTTTCGCGTATTTTTGCATTATTTCGCATAGATTTAACATTAAAACATCACTTTTTTTCCTATCTACTAATTTTAAAGTAAAAATTAGAAAATTTGCACACGTTTTGTTAAAGAGTTGCTTGATGTCTAATGCATTGTCGAGTTGTTGCATTTTGAAAACTCAATGCGGAGGGAATTTTCCAAATTCAACAGCCTCATAATTCATTAGCCATCAGCCTCTCAATAATGGACAGTCGCCAAAAAGGACGTGGACAGGGTCTGTTGCACAGGGACCCAAAAGGCAACGTGGGCCCCGAAGAGCCCTTTAACGCAACGTGCGCCTTGGGGCCCCGTAGGTCCCCTAAACGCGTGCCATATTTCATGGTCTTGTAAGCGAAGAAGCGGCGACCGGAGACCTGCACACTACCGCGCGTGGGATCGCGTGCGTGGTCGAACGCACTGTCCAGACACGACTCACGGCAGAATCCCCCCTCCGGTCGCTCCTAATAGCCGGTACACACTACGCTTTTTCCACGCTTTCCAGCCCGTGGACTGAGCCCGTCGGAGCCCAAAACGCTCTGAGAGGCCGAGAACGAGACGGATTCGCAATACACACTGCGCTTTGGAGCCCTCAGGGCTGGGCCCGTCGGAGCCCGAAACGCATTGAGAGGCCGAGAACGAGACGGATTTGCAATACACACTGCGCTTTGGAGCCCTCAGGGCTGGGCCCATAACGCTCTGAGAGGCCGAGAACGAGACGGATTCGCAATACACACTGCGCTTTGGAGCCCTCAGGGCTGGGCCCGTCGGAGCCCGAAACGCATTGAGAGGCCGAGAACGAGACGGATTTGCAATACACACTGCGCTTTGGAGCCCTCAGGGCTGGGAGCGTCGGAGCCCGAAACGCTCTGAGAGGCCGAGAACGAGACGGATTCGCAATACACACTGCGCTTTGGAGCCCTCAGGGCTGGGCCCGTCGGAGCCCGAAACGCTCTGAGATGCCGAAAACGAGACGTATTCGCAATACACACTGCGCTTTGGAGCCCTCAGGGCTGGGAGCGTCGGAGCCCGAAACGCTCTGAGAGGCCTAGAACGAGACGGATTCGCAATACACACTGCGCTTTGGAGCCCTCAGGGCTGGGAGCGTCGGAGCCCGAAACGCTCTGAGAGGCCGAGAACGAGACGGATTCGCAATACACACTGCGCTAATTGGAGCCCTCAGGGCTGGGCCCGTCGGAGCCCGAAACGCTCTGAGAGGCCGAGAACGAGACGGATTCGCAATACACACTGCGCTTTGGAGCCCTCAGGGCTGGGCCCGTCGGAGCCCGAAACGCTCTGAGATGCCGAAAACGAGACGTATTCGCAATACACACTGCGCTTTGGAGCCCTCAGGGCTGGGAGCGTCGGAGCCCGAAACGCTGAAAGGCCGAGAACGAGACGGATTCGCAATACACACTGCGCGTTGGAGCCCTCAGGCTGGGCCCGTCGGAGCCCGAAACGCTCTGAGAGGCCGAGAACGAGACGGATTCGCAATACACACTGCGCTTTGGAGCCCTCAGGGCTGGGCCCGTCGGAGCCCGAAACGCTCTGAGATGCCGAAAACGAGACGTATTCGCAATACACACTGCGCTTTGGAGCCCTCAGGGCTGGGAGCGTCGGAGCCCGAAACGCTCTGAGAGGCCTAGAACGAGACGGATTCGCAATACACACTGCGCTTTGGAGCCCTCAGGGCTGGGCCCGTCGGAGCCCGAAACGCTCTGAGAGGCCGAGAACGAGACGGTTTCGCAATACACACTGCGCTTTGGAGCCCTCAGGGCTGGGCCCGTCGGAGCCTGAAACGCTCTGAGAGGCCGAGAACGAGACGGATTCGCAATACACACTGCGCGTTGGAGCCCTCAGGCCTGGCCCGTCGGAGCCCGAAACGCTCTGAAAGGCCGAGAACGAGACGGATTCGCAATACACACTGCGCTTTGGAGCCCTCAGGGCTGGGCCCGTCGGAGCCCGAAACGCTCTGAGAGGCCGAGAACGAGACGGATTCGCAATACACACTGCGCTTTGGAGCCCTCAGGGCTGGGAGCGTCGGAGCCCGAAACGCTCTGACAGGCCGAGAACGAGACGGATTCGCAATACACACTACGCTTTATAATCCGACGGACTGCCGCCCACGGGCTCGAAAGCGTAGTGTGTATTGGCTATAAGTGCACCCAACCGAAGGACGGCGGTCGTCTCGGAGGCTCGCGAAAGCCTCGCTACGTCCACCGCCCCCGTGATGCACTAACCATGGGCTATAGCCTCGAGGGGTGTCACTAAAACCTTTGCCACTAACCACAGCGCGCATTTAAACATTTGTTTCTGTTGGTGTGGTTGCCCAAATGACAAATTTTCTCGGAATCTTTTAGGACGATTTAGTTACGAGGTTACCTGCTAGGAGCTCTGAAAGCTGCTCATGTCTTCGCTGCCAAGGAAACGTTGCGTTGCTATGTCCCCATCGGTACTGGAGAATTTCAGGAACGAATTGAATACCACGGAAACTTAACTTCTGCTATTGGAGTGTAAAATAAGCAGCAATTGGTTCATATCTGGAGTTTGCAAGTGAAGTTCAGATGGGTAAAAACCCCTATGGCTTTAAGGGAGGTTGGCATGGCCAGGTTTAAAGGTCATGCTCATAATATGACTCTTCGCATTACTCTTCGTTGTTTTGGAAATTTCCCCCGCTGCACGTTTTCAAAACAAACAAATAAAATAGCATTTGCCTCTTTAACAATCACACGCATTTATTTTCTTCATGTTTTTCCGTTAACATTTGCTGCCAGGAAAAGGTCCGTTAACAATTTTTAACTTAAATCCATGCGAAAATCGGCAGAATCTACAGCCGTTTGTTGTTCTCTCTTAATCTGAATCATCCGAGAAACACGTTTGTGAACTTTGACTCTTTTTTGCCAATCTCACTTGGCAACATTCGCAGCCGCACGCATTTGAATCAACGTCTTTAATATCTTCGCCTTTAATACCTTGGACGCCTTCGACCTTGCTCTGCACCTTCCTGCGTCTCGCCTGCACCTCTAACGCAACGGAAAAGTCACCTGGCACCGACGCCCTCGGTATTATCTCGATTTCCGGCGTCTCGTTTTTAGAGTCGTTCGCTTCCAACGCGACAGGATGGTTGCATTTGTGACAAAGTCCGTAATCAGCACTAGATAATGCTGGAGGATTGCATTTCTTCGCTTTTTTCGGTTTGGCTTGATTCTTTTTGACAGGTTTTTGTTTCGGTTTCTCGGCTGCTACTTTAACTCCAAACAGTCGATATAACCAAAAGGCTCTGGACTTTTCGTCGAGAACCACAAAGAAAATCAGCATAATAAAACCTTGGATCGGATCCAAAATCTTGTTCAAGTATTCCAACACGACACTGTGGAAAATTATGTCGTTGAACATCTCAAAAACCGAAGGGATGCCAAAGAGGAAGAACATCATAACCGTTTGCTTGAGTTGTCTAAATAAAACGTCCTTGTTTGATCCACCGTGTTTCTTGAGTTCCTCGTCGTCCCAGCGGCCGCAACAGTTGGTCATGTTGCGGATGATTGCGATCAGAAACCCAATGTTGAGCAAGGTGATGACGACAACGGGCACCAAATACAAAATGTAGTGCGTGAGCTTGTCGGGGGTGCAGAAGTGTAGTTTCTGGTCCCACGCGAGCAGGATGACTAAAGGGACAAGAGGAGCACCCCATGCAAAGAGACTGGCTTTAAGGACCAAGTGCGAGGTGCCTGATGACCCAACCACACTGGAAAACTTATTGTATTGCAGTACAGACATGACCAGACCCCAACAGTAGTGCACTAGTCTCGTGTAATGGACGACCACAACAAAGCATGTTAGAGCAAGGTCGAAGCGTTTCATTTCTGCATAGATAGTGTGCGTTTCGCGGTACATCGTCAAGGCCAGGTAGAGGAGAGACGAAGCAGCGAGCTGCAGGAGGATCTTGTTGCTACGTTCTTCGCGCCAGCCGGGAAACAAGATGGCAGTCAATGCTATAATCAAGAAGCCGCAGAGAGAGAAAGCCGAACCAACCAAGAAGACCACGCTTTCGCCAGTAAACTCTGTGAGTAGCGAAAAGTTTGGTAATTCGGTGTACTCATAGGCGATAATCTTCGTTACTATCCTGCCAGTTATTTCGCAAGAGCAAGAGGCAAAATTCGTTAGCATGTTCATTTCACACTCGGAGTCGTTCCAGTTGTTAGCCTCGTTATCCCAGATAGCACAACCGATCTTGATGTAGCTTTTCTGGTCTTCGACTGGCTGGAAATACACTTCAAATACGTATCCGGAACTGAATGTGCCAAAACCGAGATGCATACCAAAATAGCCTGAGGACGTTTCGAAATCTACATACAAATCGACTTGCCGTGAATTAAACATCGGCAGCGTCGTCATTGTATATGGATATGGTGATAAGTTCATGGGATAAACAGTGAGAATCATACGATTTGTCTGAAGCAACGAAAGAGATAAAGGAGATTTTTCAATGTTGAGAAAGCACGCAAAAGTTGGATTGATCTCCAGTAGCTTAGTTGTAGAAGTCATCTCTAACAATTGTATGATTTTGCTCGAAGATCTGTTGAAATATAAACCGTGTACAATGCCGTCAAGGACGTCTAGCCCGAAGTTGCCTTTAAAACTTAAGAGATGTCCAATTACAACGAAAGCCATTTCCGAAGTGGCGTCACCTTCTTCCTTGCCCGAAAGAACTTTGTTCGAGAACAAATCACTTGCGATGTCTGAACTCTTTGCGTTCCAAGTAGTTTCGATTTTCGTTAAAATCAGGTGAACAGGCACCGAGTGATCGACGTAGAAGCGAACAAGAACGCCGTCAATGTCATGCAACACACCTGGCATGATCGTCGCACTGTTGCTGGTTTTGTCGGCGACCATCAACATCTTGTGGTAGACGTGCACGATGATGTTGACGACGGTGTCGTTGAGGAAGGGGACCAGCGAAGCATTATGGATCAGTTCCGCTCCCTGCTCGAAGATGATGTCGACATCGTCCAGAGGAATCCCGCCGAAACGCTCGTAAGCACCAGAGTGGAATGTGACGTTCACGTATCTGCATAAGGAATTGGCACAGTTAGCAGTGTTGCGTGCACATATCGTAAAAGCAAAGATATAAGGCTCTCCTGATTTTCTACTCCTGCACTAACAGCAGGTACGCGAAAGCCTTCCCTCCGAAAGATAGGAGGCGTTGTTCTCACCATAAAGCTAAAATTTCGACGGCAGGTACGGCTTTGATCCACTGTTTGTTTTTATAAATCATCTGCAGTCAAGTTTAGCGGCAACTTAATCAATTACTATCAAGGGTAACGAACCTGTACGCGATGTAACGACCCCCAGACTTTGATAGATTGGCGTTGACGGAAAGACTGCAGTTGCAGACGTCGAGCGAGTTGATTTGGACGATCCTGCAGCCGTCCGCCGTCCAGACTTCCTTGTCCACGTCCCAGAAACTGCAGCCGAGGGCGAAAAGGCCCAAAAAGTGCAAAAACAGCTCGACGTACAATTCGACCCCTTTGGTCTCGTTGGACGCCAGCAGGACGACGTCCACAATACGACTGCTGACGATCAGGCATCCGATCTCCGGCAGAGGCATCAACAGGAGGTCTTGTGGGTAAAGAAGGTACCCGAATCGTTTGGTATTTGTGACAACAGTGTACGATACGTGAAGGATAAACGAGTGGTAATTGTTGAATAAACTTTCTGTGTATTCACTATTCGGAACATGCATTATGTCGCTATCGCCATCAACAAAAAATCCTGTTGGTTTTTCTTCGTCTAGATTTTGCTGAAATCTTCCATCATCTTCAGAGCATATCGCGTAGAAGATGTTGCTATCTTTTCTTGGCTGGTTCCAGCGTCCACAGAAGCTGGCGACTAGGACAGTTCTGGCGTCTTCCATGATTTGAAGTGTAGAACTTAATTTCACTTTGTAATTACTTTTGCCAATAGTTTTCCAGAAAATATTGACAAGCAAGTGGATTTCCCGCTCCACTCGACAATATTCGTTCGGATAGTTTGTGAGAGCATGAATCCCAAACGCTGACGCTTGCGAAAGAGTCTGGAAGTAACTCAAATCACTGGAATCGTCTTCAGAGTTGTCACCCGTTACGAACTCAACGTACTTGTACAAGATGTACTGCCCTCTGGTCCGGGATTCATTGAAGTTGCGAGACATGCTGCAAGTACAAACTCCCTGAAAGAGGTTGCTGTTTGCAAAGCAGCCATCGGACGTCCACCGGTTTAGTGCCTTGCTCCAATACGCGCAGCCGACTAAATTGCTATTTTGAGATTCGAAAAACATGTTTACAAATTGGTCTTGAGCTGATTCAGACTTTGGGGTCAGCACAATGTCCAAAACGCGCATGCTTAAGATGTCGTGTCCGTCAATAGGAACCGAGGGCTTGAAGAACTTGTTGGGTGGGTAGAGGACGAACACGAAGCGAGAGCTGCTCTCGACTACTGACTTTGAGAACAGCAACGAAAAGCTCATTTGGTTTGAAAATAGAAAGTTGTAGTCAATATCTTGTTTTGACCGAAAAAACTCCATTCCTAGTGAGTAGTTCTTGAAGATTCCAAAGCCAATTGGAGGATCCCAAGCGTATGTTTGAATGTTGATTGCAAAACTTGTAAGAAGTACGTTTCTCTGACCAGTCACGCTGTCGCCTTCGTTCGACTTCAACCTGGTCATTATCGTGCCGATGTCCTCGACGAGCTTATCGTTATCAGCACTGTTCAGGCTGAACGAGTCGAACCCCAGCAAATTAGTCACATTGGAAATAAACATATTATACAAATCTTTTTGCGATTCTCCCTCAATGTCGGCCAAATCACTAACGAAAGTTTTATATTTTTTTAAATCTGTTCCTTTGTCTGTTGTTGCTTCCGTCGGCGTGAGGCTCTGATCAATCTGCACAGAAGCCGTTAAATCCTCTTCATACTCGAGCAAGACGTACTCAGTAACGTTCTCATTGGTTCTTGCGTCGCAATAACAGGTGACGTTTCGCGGGAATCCCGTAGTCTCGACGACAGCGCACATTTCTGTCGACCATTTCCCATCTACAGTATTCCAATGGGCGCACACGTGCTTTAAATTTGGTACATGACCTTTTGGAAACCAACGAAAGATGATCATGTCAAAGAAATCATCGTCAGGACAGTTTACAAACAAGTTTTCTCTACTTGAGTCTTCAGTGAGCTTTATCAGAAGCACGTCGACCACCTGGAACTTCTTGATGCGATAGTTGATTTCAGGTAACGGCAATAGGGACTTCTTCCCCTCTGGATAGACCACGAAGCCCGCAAGCATTTCCCATTCTCTGAGAATGTTCATTATGGACAGCTCAAAGCTGTCCGAAATGTAAACCAAAGTCCCATTGAATTCATTTTCTTCGTTGTTTACCGGCACGGACCGTAAAATCGTGAAAACGCCCCCATCTGCAAATTGTGGTTTTGTACCACCAAAAAACCTATAGTGACCTATCATTTTCGTGGCCACAGTCACCGTTTCCAGCATTATCCTGGCGCTGACAGTCGACTCGGCTTCAAGGTCATCGGACTGTAGTTGAGCTATGCTCAAAAACTCTTCGAAAATTGAAAAGAGCTCGTCGTAAGTCGAGCCACTACCGTTGTTAGAAGCCATTAGGTTTAGATGATCTAGTACTTCTGTCAACTTTTGCAACTTGGTAGTGCTTTGTTCTTGGGGCTCGGACTTTGTCTCGCTAAGGATTGTCATTTGTTGTGTTACATTTACCACATTTCGCCGTTTCGTTGATGACAAAACGGGGTCGAATCCAGTTACCCCGATCAGAGAATTCTTCTTGGGGTCAGCGAAACTCGCATCGATTTTTTCCTGCAAGTTTTCATCGTCCCGAGACGATGTTTTCTTTGCGCCCAAAGCGGAAGACGTTGATGTCAGCAGCACTAACAGCAGCACGAGCAGACTCGGAGACATGGTGAACCGCTCTGGTAGCGAAACCAAAACGCAATACCTTGTGGTCTATGTGTGCTTTTCCAGGACTTGACTCGTTCATTGTGTTGCGTGCCTCTTTTTCCTCGGGCGGTTCGTCCTTTTTCGTGTGATTCTTTACTTTCACGCGATGAAGCCAGCAATTATTTGTACGCGTGATAACGACGGTTGTTCTTGGCATTCTTGGTTTGCTTATCATCTGGTAACTGCCCACTGCCTTCGTCAAACTTAGTTATCTTATGAAGGAAAATAATATGTCGTAGCTGGAGATATTACACTTCACACTACTTTAAAATAATAATTTTGTGGCTTTTTGCGGGCTATTTACCGATAATATTTACAGCTTGAACCTCTAGATATATTACTAACGTGTTCATTGCACTCCTCAAGAAATGTTGTGCTTTACGTAAACATAGTCCGATGTTTCGTTCAATGCATTGTATTCAAGGTTGAATTCAATGCATTGAGCCGTCTTAACAAACACTGAATTGAATGAATAATTGAATTCACGCTTGAACTCAATGTCATTTAGGACGTGTTCTAAATATCTTTCAAGTTTCCTTTCAGGAGAAGGAAGGGTACGTCACTTTCTTCTAGAAACAACGCTTTTGGAAAGCTGTGCCAACATTAACAATTAGTTTGAAACATCGAGCCGTGGAAACGGCTCTTGTCAAGAGCATTTAATGTTTCGTTAAATGCTTTGAATTCAACCTTGAATTCAATGCATTGAACGAAACATTGAAGCGTGTAAACCTGGGTCAAAAACAATATCGTTTAGTTATCTCTAAAAAGCAGCCAAAATTGTCCAGATGTGAACTTAAATATCTTACCCACGGTACACGAACCGTGGACGTACGGGAAGAGGTAGGGGAAAATAAATCCCAAATAAGAAAAAGTATGTATCCCGAGTTCCAAGGCAGTAACTCTACTAAAAAAAAAAAAAAAAATTGACGAGGTAATTAGATGATTGCAGCTGCCCATTTGAGTTTGGACCAACTAAAAAGGATAATTACACCGGACTTTGAACACGGATCATTCGGTGCGAAAAGCCAGTGACGATACCACCGGACCACCGCACCGCCGTTAGGGCACTCTGCTAATGCGAATCACTCCATGACTAACTGCAATGCCTAGCTGCAATGCCTAACTGCAATGCCTAACTGCAATGCCTAACTGCAATGCCTAACTGCAATGCCTAACTGCAATGCCTAACTGCAATGCCTAACTGCAATGCCTAGCTGCAATGCCTAACTGCAATGCCTAACTGCAATGCCTAACTGCAATGGCTAACTGCAATGGCTAACTGCAATGCCTAACTGCAATGTCTAACTGCAATTTCTAACTGCAATGCCTAACTGCAATGCCTAACTGCAATGCCTAACTGCAATGCCTAACTGCAATGCCTAACTGCAATGCCTAACTGCAATGCCTAACTGCAATGCCTAACTGCAATGCCTAACTGCAATGGCTAACTGCAATGCCTAACTGCAATGCCTAACTGCAATGCCTAACTGCAATGCCTAACTGCAATGCCTAACTGCAATGCCTAACTGCAATGCCTAACTGCAATGCCTAACTGCAATGTCTAACTGCAATTTCTAACTGCAATGCCTAACTGCAATGCCTAACTGCAATGCCTAACTGCAATGCCTAACTGCAATGCCTAACTGCAATGCCTAACTGCAATGCCTAACTGCAATGCCTAACTGCAATGCCTAACTGCAATGCCTAACTGCAATGCCTAACTGCAATGGCTAACTGCAATGCCTAACTGCAATGCCTAACTGCAATGCGTAACTGCAATGCCTAACTGCAATGCCTAACTGCAATGCGTAACTGCAATGCCTAACTGCAATGCCTAACTGCAATGCCTAACTGCAATGCCTAGCTGCAATGCCTAACAGCAATGCGTAACTGCAATGCCTAACTGCAATGCCTAACTGCAATGCCTAACTGCAATGCCTAACTGCAATGTCTAACTGCAATGCCTAACTGCAATGCCTAACTGCAATGCCTAACTGCAATGCCTAACTGCAATGTCTAACTGCAATTTCTAACTGCAATGCCTAACTGCAATGCCTAACTGCAATGCCTAACTGCAATGTCTAACTGCAATTTCTAACTGCAATGCCTAACTGCAATGCCTAACTGCAATGCCTAACTGCAATGCCTAACTGCAATGCCTAACAGCAATGCGTAACTGCAATGCCTAACTGCAATGCCTAACTGCAATGCCTAACTGCAATGCCTAACTGCAATGTCTAACTGCAATGCCTAACTGCAATGCCTAACTGCAATGCCTAACTGCAAGCTTAGTCCCGTCGTACCTCAGTCGGGTATACATTTATTACACGCTGACGGGGCTATAGTTGGGGAAGATCGTTTTGAAAGCGATATTTTAAAAAGGTCAAGATCGTTATCAAAAGGGGATATTAAGCAAAAAAAAATATTAGCTAAATTTTTACATGAATTCAAATTGAAGATGGCTTTATAAAATGATCAAATTCGTGTCAGAGATCGTTTTCATAAAACAAAAACAGGGGAAATGGTCCATTGTTGTCCGACATGTGACAATGGACTGCAAATATGACCTCTGTTCCGGTTCGTCCCCAAAATAAACGATCAAATTGGAAGTAATGTTGATGGCAGAATTCCCACGTTAAGTATCTCTGCAAACACACAGAATTGAATAAAGGTGTTTCTGAAACACACCTGAATAGGCATGGGAAACAATCTTGATCTTTTGAAACGATTTTTTTTTAAAGATCATGGGCAGAACATCACGATAAAACTAAACTATCATTATTTACAAATCGATCGCGATCAGTTCTAAGATCACCAAAAAAGGATCTCTATCGCATGACAGCGATATTTTTAAAAGATCCTTCCCCAACTACGCCCGGGGCCCGGGACACCCGCTAATGTCGAGGCCGACGAACCCGCGCCGAATTGGTCGAAAGTACCTGCGGAAGGAGTGGTCCTGGCAATCGAAGCAGCTGTGTGTTCTCTTGGCCGAGGGCAGAAAGGGCAGAAAGGGCAGAAAGCCGATTTCTGCCAGCGCGTGGCCCGATTTGGAGATGCCTCGACCGGTCACCTGGAAAGAGTTTTCAATTAATAACAAAACAATTTCAAACTTGATTTTGAATGCGTAATAAGAGTCTCACTGGTATCCCGACGTTTTGTAACACTTACTAGTCACTACTTTAATGGTGATAGTTCGACTATATATAAGAAAACTAAAATTTAACTATATTGTAACTATAGCCCAAACCCAGTTTGATAAAGTTTTTTTCCAACTAGTGCTGAATGTAGGACAAGTACAAACACGAGTCGAAGAAGTGTAATAGTTTCGAATTTTCTGCATGTTGAGTGCAATTAATAGATTGATTAATACATTGAATTCATGATCAAAAAATTCCCGTTTGATATAAATGATGTAATGCATTAGAACCTGTCGCAGACTACGAGACAAAATGAGAAACAAGATGGTAGGTTGCCCAAATTGTTGGCTGTTGCACAAAATAAACGCCGCGTTTAAAACGAATCTTCCCACAAAGATATGGATGAAGAAAGCAGCTAATGATTGCCAATAAAGTACAGAGTGATCCTCATCCTGTCCTCGCCTTACGTATTACAGCGGCACAGTGTGACCTACTTCAGTCAAAACAAGCACAGATTCATCGAGGTCACGGACAGAAACAGCTATCTGCTAAATCGGTCGATACCAAACAATAATAGAGACCCATGAAGGGGGCAGATCACCTCCAGATAACAGTCTCAGTAAATCGCCTCCTATCGGCACGAGACACATCAATTGTAAGACACAATGTAGACCTAGGGAGCCTATATACGGTTAGAAAGTGGCCATCTCTGCGTATGGGCGCCATGTTTTACCAACTTGAACTATTCAACAGCCCTTTCAGCAGTAGTTGATACGTCACGAACTTACCTCACCATTGTGTACATAATACGTAGACATGCAAAGGGTTGTGAGAAACACATAGACAACTGCCACGTACTTTCAAGTTCAAGTTAAAGTGTATTTATTTTGCTCTTTGATCAAATTATGGTTTACAGCTAATGATATGAGCTCGTCCAGTTAGTAATATAATAAATCAATTATGAAACAGTATAGGTCACAAGTAAAATATTGAAAAATATATAAATAAATATACCTAAAAAATGCAATAACATTCTAGTATAACTGAAAAATCTTAAGAATTATTTACAGGCTCCTGTTCTGAGTGTTCAGTAGTTAAAATCAGTTTTAAAGAATCTGTTGTTGATGTAATACATTTTGGCAGATGATTAAAAAGTTTAATGCCGTTAAAATATACATTTTTTTCGTATTTTGCAAGCCTATGGTTGGGTAAAACTGACTTTGAAAACTGACAGCGAGGGGAATTTCCAAATTTATTTTGAAAATTCACCAAGCTGTAAGTTTTCAAAAAACGATAAAAAAAAATAGCAACCGCAATTCAGCAACTCTTTAACTCCACGTGTATTTTATTTCAAAAATGTTCGTTAATATTAGAGTTTCTATGTGAAATTTATGCGAAATTCCACCAAAACGACATCCGTGTACATCTCTCTTATGAGTATGACCTACAATACACGCAAAAACATGAGAGTGATCTCATGTCCCTCAGCTGCTGTCACCATATCTTATCAAAATTCGCTGATAGCGATGCATTTTAAGATTAGTGTAACGTGTAAAGCTCCGTGTAAGCAAGTGCTTCTGTTGCTGGTTTATAGCCACCGCACGCTACCACTTGCTTCTGTTACCTGCAAATTGCGCCAAATTATGACTAACAAGCATTTCAAGAATGTCGTGTCTTCTTTGTTTATCATTGCGGTAAGTCGAATAAATTCTATGCTATAAGTTAATTTTAATAGATACCGAAAATGTGAGTTGGTATGGAAAATTTGTACTTGCAAATTTCTAACGACTTTTGGCACTGAAATTAACCGAATTAAGCAAAATAATCCGAAATATAAATAACGGTTTGTTCTTGGATTTGTTCTTTTTAATATAATGTTTTCGATTTTGGTTTCGGAAAAATATCGATTTTTTGCGGTTTTCGGTTTCTGTTTCGGTTTCATTTTACGATTGGAGAGCAACGTGATCTTCGGAAAAAGGTATGGTCGCACTGATTGGCTCTTAAATTCGCATAAATGATTGCATAAATGCCAGATCTGACTTGGGCCGCGAATCATAGACGAATATTCATTCGTCTATTGTCGAACGCAACCCGATTAGAAAAAAGTGTAGAGCAGATTTATGCCAGAAAGACTGTGACATAAATGACTGTACATACAGACATACATGACATACAGACTCTGACACGATGGGAGGCCAGGGGAGCTATCATGTATTTTTTTGATTTCAAACCGAATCGTTATCAATATCACTGTCTATGTTTTAACCCAGGCAGTGATTTGAAATCGAGCGATTTCGAGCCAATCGAACGAAAATTAGTTACATGATCGCTGGCCCAGCACAGCGATTTCGTGACTCTGACTTTGCCGTTCCCGGTTACGAAGTTAAAAAATTAATAACATGGACAACAATGGGGATTTTATCCATCAGAACCGATAACGGCATCACGTAAAAGTTACAAAATAGCTATGCAGGTACCGACCACGTGGGTGAGCACATGGAGGCAGGAGATGTCATGTTCATTGATCGGTCGCAATCTAGTTTTGACAAACCTGTTTTATTATCAGTGTCTGCCTCGCAAAACTCGTGAATTTGTTTTGGAGCAAGTTGTATATCCGATGCCACACAACCCCACTAGCATAAAACAGCTAATTTTATATATTTAGATGAGAAAATAAGACAACTTCGTAAATCCTCTCTTTGTTAGGATCACTTCTGTGTCATTAATTTTTTATATGAAACAAAACATATGTTTCCATATCTCGACTTAATAGTATTTATATTAATTGCTTCTGTTATCTCAGAATCCAGTTACATGGTTATTACCTAAACAATGTTCGCTATCTGCAGGATCTAGATCACAGCGTTCGGGGTTACCCACCCCTGTCAGACGTGAGGTGAATTGTTGTAGCTTATCGTGTGGTACATCCCTCGGCAAAAGCAGGAAGTAATAAGATCAACAATGTCTAGCCATTGGAATTCGCAAAAACCTTTCCTTGGTTGTTTGAGCGCCCATTATTGATTGCGATTGTTGAGGTCCACATGAACCACAGATATAGCACCTGCTGATGAGTGTCAGTGGAATGTGCAATAACTATTTTCCCTGTTTTGAGATCCTGGTTCCTAATCCTAATTCTGTCTAGTAGACGTTTTCTTTTGACATAGACAAGATGGGTCTGGGAATCTGTTATCATTCGCGAGTGTCCCCAGTGTTATTCTGAAGTTCTATGTGAGCAGGCATGTGTAATTTTAGATTATTTCGGGGAAAAAAGGATTGCATAAACACTGCAAATCAGTTCGCCATAAAAAAAATACTTTTTAATTTAATGGCTTAAATTACCAAGAAAATTAGTGCTTAATAGGTGCTAAAATTTGATCTGATAAATGCTACAAAATGCTATTTTTCGAAATATAAATGCTAAAAATTCCAATAATTAATGCGATTTATTCTGTACCTACCTCTACCTATATATTATTGTCTATCTATACGATACCTTACCTTTCCGGTGGATCTTCGGCAGTTACCTCGTCCAGTCAGGTCGGAGGTAATGCGAGATAAAAGCAATTGTGAAATTTAAATTCATTCACATTGCGAATACCAACCTTTTTGCAAGTACCGAAAAAGTGATGGCACAAATGTTTTTTTCGTACAGAGAAGACGCAGAATGCTTTTTGAATTTTCATCTAGCTTAGAAATCACGTGTTTTAAGCTCTTTAACTTGCTTGAAATCCATTGCATAACTCGACAGTGCACCGATCTCTCAGCTTGGTCGATTCTCAATTCACGGAGCGAGACAGTTGCTGATAAGCAAACCGGTTTGTCGAAACGAGTTTTGAACCCTCTGAAGGCCAGTTGCACCACCGTCCTCTTCAGAGATTACCTCATTGATCGTGGATTATAATTTGGTAGGCATGATGTTTTGCCATTGAAATCGTCAAATTAAATTATTCGAATAATTTATTATTATATTAATTAAAATAATCATAAATTATATATAAATTAAATTTGAGATTGAGTCCATTGGGTCTGGTCAGAACAGCACCCAAATCTGGTAACAAATTAATTCTAGTGACGTTGCATTGTTATTATTATGTACACAAATTAGCCTCCCAAAAATGTTGCCCATTCCGGGATTTAAGCCCGGGTTCAAATCCCGGAATGGTCAACATTTTTGGGAGGCTAATTTGTGTACATAATAATAATAAAATGTACTAGCCAATTACGAGATTTCGTAATTTAAATAAGATTAAAAAAGAACGTTGCGTTGTTATTTTGCCCATATTAATTCAAATTCACCGATTCGGTAAACGAGGAATCAACGAAGATAGTTTACCTTTTCTCTCGATCCCTCTTCATTGCAGTCGATCCTGAGTTCCGCCAGCCAAGCGGTGGATATTTGCACGACAGACGGCGACATCGTGTGCAGCGAAGACTGCAAACAAATTGTCGAGTGCGTCGAAGACGGCGATGGCTATTTGCACATACCGCTCGAGCAGTGCACGTCCGAGAAGTACTGCTATCGCACTGCGCCAGACTTGTCGTGCCAATACCATTCGGCGTGCAACGATCCCGCTCTGATGCCCTTCCAGTGCACGGCGCAGGTATGACGTGCGAATAGAACCCCATCTCACACGACTTGTCGTGCCAATATCATTTGGCGTGCAACGATTCGGCTCTAATACAGTTTCAGTGCACGCCGCAGGTATGGCGTGCGAATAGAACCCCATTTCACACGACTTGTCGTGCCAATATCATTTGGCGTGCAACGATTCGGCTCTAATACAGTTTCAGTGCACGCCGCAGGTATGGCGTGCGAATAGAACCCCATTTCACACGACTTGTCGTGCCAATATCATTTGGCGTGCAACGATTCGGCTCTAATACAGTTTCAGTGCACGCCGCAGGTATGGCGTGCGAAAAGACCCCATCTCACGCGACTTGTCGTGCCAATATCATTTGGCGTGCAACGATACCGTTTCAGTGCACGGCGCAGGTATGGCGTGCGAATAGACGGTTAAGCAACGGTGGGTAGAGTCCGGTATTGGATGGGTGACCGTCAACGTATTTCCAAGGAAATTAAAATCAAAGTGATCATCAAACGGACCTTGTGCCACGGCCTGGTTGGTTGATTGGTTGAGGTGGTTGAATCACCTGATGAACATTGGGTCCCTTGATTATAATTGACCAATAGTGTCATGGTCTGTTTGATGATGCCATAACTGTAACCACCTGATGAACAATGGGTCCCTTGATTATAATTGACCTTGTGCCATGGCCTGGTAGATGAAGCCACAACTGTAACCACCTGAGGAACATTGAGTCCCTTGATTATAATTGGCCAATAGTGTCATGGTCTGTTTGATGATGCCATAACTGTAACCACCTGATGAACATTGGGTCCCTTGATTATAATTGACCTTGTGCCATGGCCTGGTAGATGATGGCATAACTGTAACCACCTGATGAACATTGGGTACCTTGATTATAATGACCTTGTGCCATGGCCTGGTAGATGATGTTAAAACAGGTTGCCAACGCACCCCAGCAAGTGCCAGCGAAATTACTAGCATCAAACTTTTGCCGCAGCTCAGCTAGGTATGGTGGAAAATCTGGGTAGCCTGGGATGTCATGTGGTTCCACCAACAAATGAGATCTGACACATAGCCACCCTCGTGTTCCAGGCCGTGTTCCCCGACCCGTACGACTGCAACCGGTTCTACATGTGCATCCACGACGAGGGCGGCATCGAACTGCATCCCACCCACGTCAAGTGCCCCGACGGTATCGCGTTCGACTACAATCACCGCTACTGCAACATCCCTATCACCGAGACGGGACCGCCCAGCTGCGTGGACGGACCGGTGCCGTTCTGTCTCCAGCTCGGCCAGAGCGGCCCGCTGGCCGAGGACGACAACGTCTACTACGTGTGTCACCGACAAGAGTTGACTCTGTTTCCGGTGCTGTACCAGTGTCCGGCCGGAGGGGTGTACAACGCGACCAGTCTCGGCTGTGACCCGGAATAAAGTGTCTTAGAGATTTCGATGTTGTGCTTTTTGCCTTTTTCCCTTTCCTCCAACTGCTAGGGGCCAATTCACGAACAATTTCCTGTACCCCCTTAGCCCGGGTATGACGTCCTAAGTCCTCTTTAGTCCCATGTTATTCTGCCATAAGGCAGGACTGGTGAGGACTAGTGAGAATTAGCGATTTGTGCAAGGTTTCAGTGTAATGAAAATAACTAGGGCGAACGCAATTTGTGTTGCGTTGAAGATGAGCGTAGCGGTTTGTATTTAGCGCATAAAAAGATTGAGGCAAAAAGCCTAATCATGGAGCAGCAAGACGGACGATTGCTTTCTCAAAGATTCTGATCACTTGAAAATGTAAACGATTCTGACCTTTCTTTGTTTCTGTCCGAGCTGTCGGGTAGCGGAAATATGCTCACTTTGAGATCATTGAGCAATGTGCATGAAAATACATAGATGTAACTCATGCCCAAGGGTTTTTATTGGGTTTTATTGGGTTGGTTTTTATTGGGAAAAATCTGGTGTGATGTTTCGATTTGGTTTTGATGGTTTCTAAAGGCAAATCGAAATTGGGAACATTTGAAAAAAATACGCACTTTAAAATAAATTTCCGTACTTTTCCAAACTTGCCCAATTGTCGAATTTTGCTATTTTTTCTGCTTTGAAAGTGAAGGGTGTGGAGGATTTTCTTGAAAAACGCAGGGGGTCTTAGTTGAGAACAAAAGTAGACACCCTGAAAATTTCATCCCACTCGAAGCAGGCGTTTGGCCTGTAGAGCGCGCGCAAACACATATACAAAAAAACAAACAAAAAAAACAAACAAAAAACAAACAAACAAACAAACACACACACACATTACCTAGGGCGGCCATTTTAAGGGTTTACCATGTGGCTAATTAACCGGGCTGGTCTGGTTATATAACCCGGACCTAGAGCGGCCATTTCAACAATTGGCAATTTGTTGATTTCTTAGCACCGCTAGCAACCATTATTACGGTGGTGCTACGATGATAGCATTATCTAGAATCTACGATTTTCATTGTGCAGTGAGGTCAAATCAACCAATCTCATGGCTCGTTACTAAAGTCAGAGTCGCTGAAAACGGTGTTATATATCCCGGCCGCTCTAGGTCCGGGTTTTTGCTTGGTGCTATGGTGGTATTTAGCCAGGGGATGCTGCTAGTGATCCCGGGACTACAAGTGGCCGCTCTAGGTAAGGTAGACAGGCAAATGTGTAAGTAGGTTAAGAAGGGAGGAAGGAAGAAAGTAAGTAAGGAGATGTTAGTAGGAAAAGACAGAAAAGTGTATTTAGCATGCATTCTTTTGTATTTAATAAACAACCTTGTTCCCTCACACGGCGGCCTTAAGGCGTACGTCGACCAAAGTGTGTGCGCTCCTCCCGCTGTTCCGGCTGACAGCTCTGCAGGGCGCCGTCGTAGACCTCGCCCGAACGGCACTCGTAGAGCACCGGGTAGAGGAAGGTGCCGACCTTGCACACGTAGTACATGGACGGGTTCTCGACGAGGGCGCCGCTCTGACCGGGACTCAGACACGCCGGCACCGGGGACTCCTCGCACGTCCTGCGTCGTCAACATCAACGTCAACATCAACGTCAACGTCAACGTCAACATTGGAGCGTCACATCGAGCTGGGTTTGCAGCTGGCAATGTAAGTGACACGATGTCCTCAACGTTGGCTCAGCCACCAAATCTTCGACCATTGCTAGCCGGGATACGCAACTAGCTCAGCGCTGTATGTATCCCATGCAATGTTACCAGCTGTCATCTTCGGTCAGATCAACTCTATAACCATGATTATGCCGTTATGTATTGCTACTTAAAAGATGAAATATACACAAGTCCATTCTCAACAAGTAAATTGAATTTTATAAGTAGCTAAATAATCCCCTTGTGTGTTTGTTTTAATGTTTATCCAGTTTTAAGATAATGTAAGAACTGCAACATGCATAGTAAAATTGCAGTGAGAGCTGGCACGGCATGCTAGTTGCCTATCCCGTACCGGAGCAGTGAGAGCTGGCACGGCATACTAGTTGCCTATCCCGTACCGGAGCAGTGAGAGCTGGCACGGCATACTAGTTGCCTATCCCGTACCGGAGCAGTAATCGAAGACCATTCAGAGACTCACATTTATTTGAAAGAAATACGCTGTTAAAAGCTGGTAGGTCGCTCATTTCTAGCTTCATTTCATGATTTCAACACTAAAATATACCCATGACGCCTTATTTTAATACCCATACTACCATACTCAATGGAAAATGAGGATGCATAGCCCAATCACTGCTTTTCCGGGAATCCAGGGAGACGATTTGTTTGTGAAGAGAATTCCCCTCCGCCCCCCCCCCCCCCCCTCCAAATCAGTTGCTCACACCTTTATTTCCAGCTCTTCCCTTCTGATCACACATATCTAGTTTTGGATACAAAAAGCCGCCGATGCAAAAATGCATTCGTTGCTGGCATTGCATTAAAAAACCTACTATCGAGACAGGTATGATTGAAAAACGTACTAACAAGGTTTCTCCTGTCACGATTGTATTTTTTAGTCTAAGTCTAGACCTTGTTGTAGGTAGCCCTTACTTCACGCTTAGCCAATTCTACATAACAATGGCGGGTCAGTGGATATTTAAATATCAACAATATAGATGGGTTTACAGCTGGCAATGCCAGTGACACGACGTCATCAACATTGACTCTGAACCAATCAGAGTCGCGAACATGACGTCATGCACATCCAGAGTCTCTGTTTGGTGGCAGAGCCAGTGTTGATGACATCGTGTCACTAACATTGCTAGCTGTAAACCCAGCTTAAGCTTTTCAAATCACGCTTGTTTCAGACCTGTAGCATTTATATATAGTTAAAATATCCCGGATGCTATCTCGTTTGCTCGGACGGGTCGAGCCCTCAGGCTCCAAAGCATGGACAAGGCATAATGTGTACTGACTAGATATCAGATTTTTGGGCGACGCATTTAATGTCTCTCTTACGTTTGGTCTCCGTATCCATGGCAGCGCCAGTTTTTCAAAGTAATTCTGTGCGAAAACGTGTGCGCGATTGGAAAAACATGTTTAATTTAATATGATAACGTAATATTTAAATCATAACTAACGTTGTTTTTGTGTCTTTAAAGACTATAACAACAATTTCATGAAAAAAATATTGCAAAAAAGCGCCAAAAACGTCATCCTCCGAATTTTTGTATGCCGTTATCTCAAAAGTGAGTTCGGTGAACCCAGTTTTTCTTTTGCTGAGAGTGTTCAGCAGAGAATTATCTTTTAACCATATAGAAATTTGTTTAAATGTTATGGTTATATTTGGAGCTATCCTGGGTTATATGCCAGTTTTGTCTAGATATCCTATGCTGCCCATGATTAATTTCGAGTTTTCAAACCGTGGTATCTCTGTAATTAGGCCGGTGACCCCCCAATATTATTACACCGTTGGAAGCGGCGTCACATTTCCAACTAAAACGACAGATTTTTTCATTTTTTCATGAACTATCAGTTATGAGAGAGAGACTGACCACTCGACTGACCTCGGAAAGCCAGCCGCCTCGTCGATCTTAAGACCTGTAGCATTTATATCAAGTTAACATATGCCTGATGCTATCTCGTTTGATCGGACCCAGCCCACAGGCACCAAAGCATGGAAGAGGCATAATGTGTACTAACTAAATATCAGATTTTGGGACGACTCATTTATCCAAGATAAGCCCCTTTGATCACTGACCTCGGAAAGCCAGTCGCCCCGTCGATCTTAAGACCTGTAGCATTTATATCAAGTTAACATATGCCTGATGCTATCTCGTTTGATCGGACCCAGCCCACAGGCTCCAAAGCATGGAAAAGGCATGATGTTTACTGACTGAATATCAGATTTTGGGACGACTCATTTATCCAAGATAAGCCCCTTTGATCACTGACCTCGGAAAGCCAGTCGCCCCGTCGATCTTAAGACCTGTAGCATTTATATCAAGTTAACATATGCCTGATGCTATCTCGTTTGATCGGACCCAGCCCACAGGCACCAAAGCATGGAAGAGGCATAATGTGTACTAACTAAATATCAGATTTTGGGACGACTCATTTATCCAAGATAAGCCCCTTTGATCACTGACCTCGGAAAGCCAGTCGCCCCGTCGATCTTAAGACCTGTAGCATTTATATCAAGTTAACATATGCCTGATGCTATCTCGTTTGATCGGACCCAGCCCACAGGCACCAAAGCATGGAAGAGGCATAATGTGTACTAACAAAATATCAGATTTTGGGACGACTCATTTATCCAAGATAAGCCCCTTTGATCACTGACCTCGGAAAGCCAGTCGCCCCGTCGATCTTAAGACCTGTAGCATTTATATCAAGTTAACATATGCCTGATGCTATCTCGTTTGATCGGACCCAGCCCACAGGCACCAAAGCATGGAAGAGGCATAATGTGTACTAACTAAATATCAGATTTTGGGACGACTCATTTATCCAAGATAAGCCCCTTTGATCACTGACCTCGGAAAGCCAGTCGCCCCGTCGATCTTAAGACCTGTAGCATTTATATCAAGTTAACATATGCCTGATGCTATCTCGTTTGATCGGACCCAGCCCACAGGCTCCAAAGCATGGAAGAGGCATAATGTGTACTAACTAAATATCAGATTTTGGGACGACTCATTTATCCAAGATAAGCCCCTTTGATCACTGACCTCGGAAAGCCAGTCGCCCCGTCGATCTTAAGACCTGTAGCATTTATATCAAGTTAACATATGCCTGATGCTATCTCGTTTGATCGGACCCAGCCCACAGGCTCCAAAGCATGGAAAAGGCATGATGTTTACTGACTGAATATCAGATTTTGGGACGACACATTTATCCAAGATAAGCCCCTTTGATCACTGACCTCGGAAAGCCAGTCGCCCCGTCGATCTTAAGACCTGTAGCATTTATATCAAGTTAACATATGCCTGATGCTATCTCGTTTGATCGGACCCAGCCCACAGGCTCCAAAGCATGGAAAAGGCATGATGTTTACTGACTGAATATCAGATTTTGGGACGACACATTTATCCAAGATAAGCCCCTTTGATCACTGACCTCGGAAAGCCAGTCGCCCCGTCGATCTTAAGACCTGTAGCATTTATATCAAGTTAACATATGCCTGATGCTATCTCGTTTGATCGGACCCAGCCCACAGGCTCCAAAGCATGGAAAAGGCATGATGTTTACTGACTGAATATCAGATTTTGGGACGACACATTTATCCAAGATAAGCCCCTTTGATCACTGACCTCGGAAAGCCGGCCGCCTCATCGATCTTAAGACCGCACACCTTCCTGAGTGCGTCGAAGGCGTAGCCCTCCTCGCACTCGATCTCCTCGCCGACGAAGGTCAGGTCCTCGTCTTGGTAGCACAGGTGGTAGCGCGTGCAGTCGTACGGGTCGGGGAAGAAGGTCGCCTTCGTGCACTCGAACGCGGGTCGGTTGGCCGGGTCGCACGCGTTCACCTTTCCGGGGACGAGGCGCGACGCAAAACACAACGTTATCATTTGAAAAATACCTATTTCATACCGGGTTTAGAATGTTTCATTGAAGTCTCGCTGTTTTCCAGAAGTTCTTTAAAGGCCATATTCCACCAGGATTGCAACCTGCCGATCTATGGCCCTCTAAATGGTTTTGTTCCAATGGTGGTGATAGTAAATGTGCGGTAAGAAGGACTAGGATCAGCAGGTTGCTACCCTACTGGAAGATGGCCTTTACATGTAAACTAGTTACTTTTTCAAGAACGGCCGACATATGTCAGCTTGAACAAAAGAACCAATTGTTATTAAACCTAGGCTTCCTAAATTCTAATGATCCTGTCAAAGTAGGTTCCCCAAAGCCTAAATAGAAAATAGATTTTTGGAAACTAGTGATAAAGATAGGACAAGCAGATATGAGTCGGGATTTACAGCCGGCAATGTCAGTGACACGATGTCATCAACATTGGCTCTGCACCAATCAGAGACTCCATGGCAGAGTCGCGTACGTGACGTCATGCACATCCAGAGTCTCAGATTGGTGGCAGAGCTAATGTTGATGACATTGTGTCACTGACATTGTTAGCTCTAAACCCAGTTTTAAGCTTTAAGAAGACCTGGTTTTTCAGTGGCACGTTAAATACCTAACGGTCTGTTAACTTGTTATTTGATTATAGCAACGTCCAATCAGAACCTTTCATAATCTTGCTAACGGACCGTTAAATCTCAACAGGCTCTGAAAACCGGCACTTATAGTAATTAAACTCTGGCCACGCCTACCTCAATGCATGCCTGCACGGGCCGGTAACAGAAGCGGTCCACCGCGCAGGTCTCGACCGCCAGTGGCGCCAGCTCGCCAGTGGCGTCGGTCACGCAGAGCAGGATCTGCGAGCAGTCGTCCGCGCAGAGCAGGTCGCCAGGTTGGCGGCACTGGGTTCCGACACGCGCAGATGTGGCGCTGCCAACGGCCAACGCCTGCAACACAGAGCGTTGGCGTTCGGTCGCTTTCGTCCGACCGTGGATAGAAGTAGAACCCACAAGGGCCTTACCTAGCGCGGCCACTCGTAGTCCCGGGATTACTAGCAATCTACCCTGGCTAATTAACACCACCGTAGCACCAAGCAGTAACCCCGACCTAGCTCGGCCACTCGTAGTCCCGGGATTACTAGCAATCTACCCTGGCTAATTAACACCACCGTAGCACCAAGCAGTAACCCCGACCTAGAGCGGCAGTATTACGGCCGGGTTATATAGCCGGGGAACATCGACTCTGACTTTAGTAACAAGCCATGAGATTGGTTGATTTGACTTCACTGCACAATGATGATCGTTTAAAAAGCAGTATGACTTCTAGATAATGCTATCATCGTAGCACCACCGTAATACTGGTTGCTAGTGGGGCTACGAAATCAACAAACTGCCCATTGTTGAAATGGCCGCTCTAGGTCCGGGTTATATAACACCGCCAGTCCGGCTAATTAGCCGCTTCGTAGCCGCTCTAAATGGCCGAGCTAGCGTAAGGCCGGCTCGTATTCTCGAGTTTTAAGTCAACTTTTAGTCAAAGTTACTAACGCCGTTTAACACTTTCCAAGAAGACTTAAAGCCAGCGACAATTAACGTTAGTATACTCGGACCTTTGGCAAATGACTTAGGAGTAGCAACTTCTTCAAAAAATGTCCTGAAGTCGCCACAATACGACATAAATAAAGTGACTAAGGCATGACTTAAAATCGAGAATTGGGCCCCTGATTTTCTACCTTACATAGGCATGGCTACAGCCTACGGGTTACAGTTCCGATTCTGGTTCTCATATCTTTAAAACTCCTACCAAAAAAATAGCTCGGAAGGGAGATTCGGTAGGGATAGAGTCACTGTACAAATTGATTGTCGCGTACTCATCTCGAAGAACGTGCAGCGAGAAAAGCCAGAAAACTTAGATAATTAAATTAAATGACACAACTATATTTTTAGAAAATTCTTTAAAATAAGTCAATTTCTATTCATATTATAGTTACGAATCTGAGGTAAAAATTAATTTCAAGAGGTAAATAGTCCTTGAATCGAGTACACCTCTGGACTCGAAAATCCGCCTAGTATATAATTTCGTCGTGTGTTCAGAAAGGTTTGTCTGAAAAGAGCATAGCTGCCACATGGGTGAACACATGGAGGAACTGGATGTCATGGTTAGAGGGTACAAATCTCGTTTTGACAAACCGGTTTTCTTATCAGCAACTGCCTCGCTCCGTTAAATGAGAATCGACCAAGCTGATAGTTCGGTCCACTGTCGAATTATGCATTATGCAATAGATTTCACGCAAATCCAATGGCCTAAAATACGTAATTTTTAAGCTAGAAGAAAATTCAAAAAGTTTCCTGCGTCTTCTCTGTACGAAAAACACATTTATGCCGTCACATATTCAGTACTTGCAAAAAGTTGGTATTCGCAATGTGAATTACCTAATTATAATTACATAATTGCTTTTTGTTATCTCACATTACCTCCAACCCGCCTCGACGAGGTATACCTATAAAGTCACCAAAAAGGTAGGGTATATAGCTGTAATAACCATTCAATTCATATCGAGATGACGGTAAGCAATTAATAAAAATGTAATGAAATCGAGATTTGGAAACATGTTTTCTTTAATATTTAAAAAGTGGTGACATAGAAGTGTTCCTATCAAAGAGAGGATTCTTGAAGTTTTTTATTTTCTCTTCTAACTATAAAATTAGGTGTTGTATGCCAGTGGGGGTGTGTGGAATCGGATACAAAACTTGCCAGAGAACAAATTCACGAGTTTTGAGAGGCAGTCACTGATAATAAAACTGGTTTATCGAAACTAGATTGCGACCGATCAATGAGCATGACATCTCCTGCCACCATGTGCTCATCCACGTGATCGGTACCTGGCCTGCCTATGGTCTTTTCAGTCAAACCTTTCTGAGCACATAGCCGATATTCTATTAGGCGGATTTCCGCGTCCAGAGGTGTACCTATCTTTCGAAGGACAATACAATTCGAACATGATTATTAACTAATCCATTTGGATGAGAGAGATTGATAAACCTTGGTAAGCGAATCTGTTGTATTAAGTTCAGTCTAACCCAAGCCTTTGTCCCAAACAGCCAACTGGCCACGAGTATATTAGACATAATGGTAACCCATCCAACACATTACTTAGTGCAGTGTTGTTATAACTTCGATGATCTCAAAGACCCACCAGAAGGTTTGAGGGAATGTGAGGCTGTAGAGTGTATAAGTATAACATTGGTGATGGCTAGTTTAGGTACCGACAGGTCACGAACAAAACAGCGATTCAAATCTTTAGTAAAAAATAATTAGGAACCTCATAAATTATACTTTAAATTCTGCAAGAGCAAAAAATTACAGTTCCAGAACGGATACCTCTATATATCTGGATACACTTTCCAGGACACACCTTTGGTCGGATCGCGACGAAACCTATATTTACGTAATCTTCAGACATTTGGCAACAAATTGACCCACTCTGGTTGTAAAACAATTCTTTTAGTGCCGGTTCATTGAACAGTGTACCTTGGGGTCACTTCCAGTCATGTATCTCTTAATGGACACACTTTGACTTGAAAGGCCACACCCGTTATAGGATAACGGCAAAACGAAAACAGGTGGAATCCTCACACTTTTGACAACCAATCGAGACTCACAGAATCTCCAAACCTCCCTGGAAATCCAAAGAGAGCTTCATTCAAACATCATCATCTGCCATCAATAAATTACCTTAACATTAACGTCATTATAAGTTGACGGAGGATGATACACATTTTCTTACAAGATGTATGGGATAAGGGGGCCGAGTCAAATGTGTGACGTTGCACTTAAGACTATTGGAGTGAGTGCTTACTCGGGCCACTTCCCGCTCAAATTTTACCTCCTACCGGATACTAACTTGTGGCCACACCTTTTGTCCGATCGTAACGAAACCCAGGTCTACGGAATCCTCACACTTTTGGCAGCAAATGCCGTGTGTTTTCAAATCTCAAAAAATATTAACTTATCTAGTTTTTTCAAGTGTTGCAAAACAAGCCTGTTTCGTCGAAATATTGAGCGTATCCTCGGGCAGCTTCCCGCGCAGAATTTACCTCCCACTGGATACTAACTTGAGGCCACACCGTTTGTCCGATTGCAACGAAACCAGGGTCAACGGAATCCTCACACTTTTAGCAACAAATTGTGTGATTTATAACCACGAAATACCAATAGAAAGTTAAAATCAAGCTTCATGAAATAATCACCAACAACCACACCAATAGCCTTAAAAACGCAATTTTTGCCACAGCTCACGGTCCAGTTTGGCAAGTGGAGTCCTGCATCGGTCTTTTGTCGATTTCATAACTGTCCGATATATTGGATCCAGCACAAAACTAATAATTTATCATAATTTAATTCCCAAGCAGAACATCTCCTTGAAAAACAGTCAGGTAACATTTAGATAGGTATACTGTATTTTTTGTTGTAAAAGTATAGCTTACATTAATAGGTACACCAACACTTTTTATACTGTCTGTAATGTAAGTTTGGACATTGATTAATTTTACGATTTCATCAAATTCACAACAGTGTATTATTCAGCGCTTAGAATGAAAACTGGAAAAAAATAATATCGTGAAAATAGATTCGCCAGACCCAAGCAATGACATGTTAATTCTCAACATAGAGTAATTATAATTAATAATGACTTTTGAAGTGACGCACAGACAAAAAACACAAAGAAATTATAATCTAGGACCTTCATTCAAGATTTTATATTATAGGAAGGAAACAATTCTTATGTACCTAAGAAGGAATGATCAGCATTAAAACTCTTCAATATTCAAACCAAATTTGTTAATTTTACCCTTTCATCCAAATCATTAGCATTAACTAATGCCAAGAACATCAACCGTGTTTCAAAATTAAAGCATGAAAACCTTGCTAACAAATAACACCTTACAACAGATATTATGAACAAGTAACAAGCCGATTCTGTCCATGCCGTTGCACATAACAAATCTCGGTGTGGCTGCGCTCCCGAACTGTCCGTTTTCTTCCAGATCTTTCGTTGAAATTTAAGAAGACTTCCAGGAAAGCGGTAAAATGGTAACATGTAAATCTTAAGGATGAACAGATCAACATCCTTTGCCTCGGCGACAATCCACGTATATCGAACCGCGTTTTGTCCGGCCAAGAACTTTAGTTTCAGTCTTTCCGATCCGCAACAATCGCACGGCTGCCGCGATAACGTTTAATTTCAGTCCGTTTTGTTGGCCAGCGCCTCCAGCCTTCGCAGGATGTTGCCGTACTGGAATACTCCAGTGTTCAGTCGGAATGGATCCTGAAAACGTACAATATTATTCATACTGCGTGCATAGCCGATGAATTAATACCAAAAGGCCATCCATGAAAACAAAATTATTTCCCATTAATAATAATTAATAAGTGATTGCTGGCCACTGAGTAATTGATAGGAAAAACAGCGATTACACCAAAACTTTGCCATACCAAAGTAGACTACAGAGTAGGCATCTACCTACTAAATTAATATAGAGCTATCAAATTTCAATTAGTTTAGTTAAAAGCTGCCTTATTTTTCCCCAAGATACTTGTAAAAAAAAAACGTTAAGACAACGTGGAAACCAACACACACATCATTTACGCAGTACCAGCGGGCACGGCATACAGCAGGTACTTTGTTTCTGTTATTTGTTTGAGAGTAGTTATTTAGCAAACAGCAATGCTAATTTCATTACAATTTTTATCATAGATTCATACCTTTTAAATTTTAAAATAGCTTTCTAATTTGCTACTAAATTTAACCAAATCTTTTCCTTTTTTAATTTAATTAGGAAATGTAAAAAACTTTCTTATTCCTGTTTAGTTGCCCATCCCGTACCAGAGCTGAGATCGAAGCTCGACTTACCTGCATTTCCCGGCCGTCCGTTTCGAGTTTCTTCTTGGCCGTCAGAATGAACGAGTCGTAGAACTCGAGGAAGTTGACCAGCATATAGTCCTGGAGCTTCTCCGGGATGTGCAGCATCGTCTCGTTCTCCAGCATCCCGCACACCGCCACCCGGAGCGTCTCGTGCCGGACGATCTCGTTGTAGCGGTCAGAGTCTCCCGGAGTGCGTTCCTGCCGAAACAATACCAAATCAACAACGGCAACACATGGAAAATGACAACAGTTAAAAAAAAATGGCAAAGTGGTTCAGAGCCACGATGAAATGGTTATGTATTAGACGTGGTTTGCTCTGGTAAGATCGACGTGTGGTCCTAAAAAAGACCAGGTGTATTTTTATTTAAGGGAGCTGAGGGTGGACTTGGTGCTGGCACTAAGGTCTGCAACAGTCCAACAGCACCAAGGGCCGGCCACCGCTTAGCCTTGTCCCTTTGACACACCGTGTTGGCGCTGTCCTTGTGGCACTGGTCTATTGGCTGTCGGTGAACGACAGGCTGATGATGAAGCTAGCCTGGCCTGGAAGGGAGTCGAGGGTGGACCCGGTGCCGGCACTAAGGCCTGCTACCAGCCAACAGCACCAAGGGCCGGCCACCGCTTAGCCTTGTCACTTTCACACACTGTTCAATTCTAGGGAAACCGGCCGTGCACAGAAGCATAACATCAAACATCAAAGCTATCTACCAGAAGAAGAACATTGTGCCGGCAGCGTTTCTGGGAGCTACAGACCTTTCCACTTCCAAGCCTGTACATCCTGGAGGTGTGCATCTTTGCCTACACTACGAGAACATGGATCTAGGTTCGCCTAAACGATGACCCAATTGTACCTAAGTTTCAACTCCTAGTTGGGATCCCAACTAGGATTACAACTGAATTTGCTGCATGTGATTGGCTGAATTCTGTTGTAACTCTTAGTTGGGATTTCAACTACGAGTTGAAAACTTTGGTAAAACCGGGCAAGCACATTCATCAGCATCTGACACGCAAGGTTGGCAATAAAGCGAAAGAATTTTTTGCCCAAAGTCTACATTGTACAGTGTGCAAACCTTAGCTATTCGGGCACGGATTCTCCCGCTTTGCCGGGCGGGATAAGGGGGCCTCTGACGAAGGTGAACTTTAACGTACCTTGTTGTAGACCGAATTAAAACATAAATAAAAACTTGAAAAAAACCATTTCAAACTGGGATTTGAATGTTAAATCAAAAGTCTCACTGGTTTCCCCACGTTTCGTAACATAGGTATGCTAGTTGCTTTATCAAGGGTGATAACTTTACCCCATGCTTTCCAAGCCATCACCCTTGATAAAGTAACTAGCATATGTTACGAAACGTCGGGAAACCAGCGAGACTTTTGATTTAGCATTCAAATCCCAGTTTGAAGTAGTTTTTTTCAAAACTAGTGCTAAAGACAGGATAAAGTACACACGAGTCTAAGAAAACTAAATAAAAACTTGTCCGGTTTGGGATAAGCCGAATGGGATTTGCCGGGTGGGATAAGGGGACCTCTGGGAAAGGTGTACTTTGATGCCGAAAAACCGACTACAAAGCTTCAACATGCTTCAACTACATCCAACATGCTTCAACTACAAAGCTCTTCACAGAGCGGCTAAAAATCTTATTGTTAGGCACAGCATGCTACATAACGTAAACGAGTTTTTAGACTGCTTGAAATAAGTATTTTAGCTTTTGAATCATGTACAGAAAAGCCGTGAATACTTGTGATATTAGGATTAGGATAAAAATTTTTTTTTTAAATGCATAAAATGTCTGCACACCAGCATCTTCTGTATGTATTGGTTTTTACATGACAATAAACAATTATTATGAACGTACCTTCATGTAGACCGAATAAAAACTTGTCTGGCCCGCAGACCGTGCACACCGAAGGTTATTATATAGTATCTTTGGTGCTCACCGTTTCGAACGCCGGCTCGTTGTGGTACGGCTTCTCGTTGAGTATGCTTTGTATCGAGATGAGACACGACGAGAGGTTCTGCGCGGCGCTCCATTTGGGGCCGTCCCACGTGCCGAGGATGCTGAGGCAGACTTTGCCGTTCTTGTAGAGGTTCGGGTTGAATCGGACGCGGCCGGCGTCGGTCGTCATGAACCGCACCTGCGCGAACACAACGTGGCGTTGCACTATGCTTCCTCGTTTCGTTTGTTTGTTAACCTCAAGCTGGGTTTACAGCTGGCAATGTCAGTGACACGATGTCATCAACATTGGCTCTGCACCAATCAGAGACTCCATGGCAGAGTCGCGAACATGACGTCATGCACATCCAGAGTCTCTGATTGGTGGCAGAGCCAATGTCGATGACATCTTATCACTGACATTGCCAGCTGTAAACCCAACTTTATAATAGCACTTCCATACAGATGGCAGCTGTGGTTTACATTTTATACATGTAGGTAGATAAATTGGTAACAGTTTTCTAATCTTATTCTAAATTTTTTCACATCAAAATCCTCGCTTCCCTTTTCCCGTTCCATTTCTGGTTTTTCCTATGCTGTTAACAGATGAAAATTTCCTTGCATTCTTTATTGATGCCTTCACCAGGACTTTTCTTGTATTTTAATTACTATAATTGTATTTTATTTGGTTCTACCTGGTTCTACTGTTTACGCTGTCAAATCCGCTGAACTTTAAACCTTGATAAAGCATAAAAACCAGTTACCTACCTACCTAAACATTGGAAAGCCATGGCTTCATTTAGCATCAAACCCAGTTTAAAAAAATTTCCTCTGGTAGGTATAGGTACAATTTATTGAGGGGATGCTTAATTAATTGCACTAATTGTAAAAGGTTTGCTGACAAAGCTATTAAAGCAGAGCTTTAATATCGCCAAAAGGAGATTTAAAATACGTTTTTGGTTCCTAGTAGCTTTTGTCAGCAAACCTTTTACAATTAGTGCAATTAATTTTTTTTTGACTCTTTAACCATTCAAAATTTTTGTAAGGGATACCTACCTACGTTTTGGCAAATTTACTAATCTGAATTTTACTTGTGTATTGCAATTACTTTGTGTAATGGATGACTACAGTTCCAGAGTCAATCACTGATTTGCCCACATAAGTGTAATGTTATTCTTATGGCAATTATTTGCCCACATAAGTGCAATGTTATTCTTATGGCAATTATTTGCCCACATAAGTGCAATGTTATTCTTATGGCAATTATTTGCCCAAATAATATTGACTCTGGAACTGTAGTCGTCCATTGAGACCCACCTAGTCCTTTGTGTGGTAATAGGTTCTCTCGACATGCTGAATCTAGCTCTCACTAGAAAATCAACAAATGTGTAGGAGGTATGTTATGTCTACTAAGCATTGCTCGATCGGAAACTAACCTTCGGTGGACTAAACGGGTAATCTGCAGGACATCGGAGAACGAAATAGAACTGTCCGCCTTCGTAAGGAGTCCCAGACGGGCCGACGATGAGAGCGTGAATTATAGTCATGTCCTCTGCGTCCGGAACCGCAGTAATGCCTGGCGGTGGATCACTGCACAACGACATCATATCTCTGAAAGAAATAGGCTGATATCATTCTGCTATCCAACATCTAGGTGGGAAGTAAATATTTCAAGTTGTATTTGTTGAATAGTAATATATGAGTAATATTTATGCAGGAAAATTATTTGACTGCCTCAGTAGCTAAAAGATATCGATGGTGTACAGGCAGAAGGTCATAAGCAACATTTTCACAATTGTTCAGGAAGTGAAAAAAACCTCTCAATTAAACAATTGTTGATGAATCAATTCAAATTTTTAATGGATCCTTCTAATTTTATTTTATACATTTTCTGCAATAGGTGATAGAAATTATATTCTCTCAATAATAAAATATTTATGGTGGTTACGCCCTAAAAATGCTGCTTACTTGCTGATGGCTTATGGTGGTTACGCCCCAAGTTTGGATACAAAAGAGAAATGCAGTGAATGCAGATATGCAAGTTTTGTCGCTTACGCTCAAATTAAAACGTGAATATCGGCTAAAGTAATAGACTGTTGCTTACGCGGTATTTTTTTTAGGTTACTGGTATAAATATTGAGCAGGAACCACCAAAACATGGATTTTGCCAAAGATTGCGCTTAAGCCCTTCTGCCTGTACACCATCGATATGTAGGCCTACCTGCTATATCCAATAAATTAGAACAAACCTTTTAATTCGAATAGAACTGCCAATCGGACGCGGTGCTGTCTCACTGCTCTCGTTAATTTCCTCGTCGGTTTGGGAAGAGGCATTACCTTCCGTGGCCTGAGGTAGCTCAAATGGGCTAGCGTCGTCATCGTCATCATCATCGCTTTCCGCTTGCACATCAGAGAGATCCTCAAACAAGTCGTCATTATTTTTTGGCAAAGGTTCTACCTTAGAATCCATTTTTCCTAAAAATTGTCTTGAGTTAGGATTCTATGCCTAGGTCGGTAGGTAGACCTATTAGAATCGATAAAGGAAAACTGGAGGTTTCTTTTATCGGTGCTAGGTATAGGCATTAGACGATATATCGATGCAGAAATAACCCTAGTGTTATAAAATGAATATAAAATGTGGAGAAATGGAGCAAGTGAAAAAAGAGTAAGACTAATAAATCATATTTAAAATCTTTGTCGAATGGCAGTAAGATGAATGTGAAACAAAATTCAAGATCAAAGATAAATATGTCAAGATGTTCTGACATGTAGTGACAGGTGTGTGGGCTGCAATTCCTGATTGGCCATTCGCCTTGGAGTACCACGTAATACGGAAAAACCGATTCCATTTAAAACTCACCTGACTAAACTTGGGCGACTTATTTGCTGCAGATGTAGCAATAAACGTGCCCCTAAAATTTAGAGAATTTAGTAATTCTGAAATGAGTCTTTGGTGCCATGCGGCTCGGTATGCCGTCATCGGTCATGTGCCTAAACTAAAAACTTCGTTCAAGGCCATTCTTTGTCAGAGTGGGAAAATACAAAACCGTGTTATTATGAGTTGGTACTTACTTTTCCTACATGTGAGATGTATTTGTCAATCAGGATGACTTCATGTACCACTTCATGAGTTGCACACGGAAAATGAATACGTTAAGCTAAGAATCCATAACCTGTATGTGCTGCGAACCGTGATATGAACGAAAATGTACCACGTACTTGGCAAAGTACAAAAATGCAGTTTATGAGATAAAACCATGTCTTTTATATTGAAACGATCCTAATTTAATTACTATGCATAGAAAATAAATAAACAATACGTTTAAATTACAAGTGCAAATTTAATTTGAATTTAATACTTATTCTATTTCTAATAATATTTTTAGGTCAAAAATAATTTTCGCATTAGGTGTAGTTGTACTCACATAGAACACAACAGAAAACGCCGAAATAAGTGGAGCCATCCTAAAGTTCTTGCGAGAAAAAACAAGACAAATTTACAGCTTATCTTTTCACACTAGAGCTTTGATTAGGACATAAAAATGCGATAAATGCTGAAGTATAAATGTAATTCAAGGAGTATGAGAAATCTTATCCTAATCATTTAAAAGATAAGACATTGTTTGTGTCAAGTTGATAATAATAATATGTGTAATATATCTAATTAATTATTATAATGTAGTTTGTATCTATGAAAATATCGTTTTTGTATAAAAGCACCCTGACCCTGATAATATTTCCCGGCATTATGCATGCTTCTTTAAGACTGGGATCTTTTCGATTTCCTCTTCCAAACTTTAATAAATTTGTTTCACATTTTGATTTCAACCGCCCAATTTTGAGGCCGATTTACACGTGCTACTGAACGCTGGAAGCCGCATCCAGCCGTATCTGTCTGACGTAAACAACGGTCAGTTGCTCAGGAGTGCGCTTGCTTGGTGTCGACTGGATTGGGTCTTTGCTCTTTTGTCGGCAAACAACACGTTTTGCAACTAGTTAGTCAAAGTTTCGTCACTTTTTCGTCTATATTGAAATATTTACTATTGATAGTTAAATTAAATTATGGCAGATGCATCTACTAAAAAGGTAAGCACAGTTTGAGAGTAATTGCGTGTAGCTATATTTTCGATTACTTGCATCTTTGCGGCTGCCAAAAATACCGCTTTTAGGTTATGTTACCGAAATATGTTTGCACTCATTCACTGTTGTGAGGTCAATGTATATTTTGGCCCTACAGCTTGCGTCGCAAATAAATTGCACAATAACATTTGCTACCTGCCAAATTATTATCAGTAACTAGTACACTTGAAAATTTGATTAATTGACAGCCCTTAAACTTAATTTCTTCTAGGTCCTGGAATACAAAGAGACTGTTAAAGTCAAAGCAGAAGATTTGATTCTCAAACAGTTCCCAAAGAAGATAGTGGAACTGAACACTCTGCTCGAAACGACGCAGTTCAGCAAGCGAGATCTATCAGAAGTGCACCAGTCGCTCAACATTCCCGTACCCGATCCGATAGTAATCAATAAGTACGGCATCTGTTCACACTTCATTCATTTTGTTGATGTTCATTTGCTCGTTATTTGCTCATGGTTCCTACCTGGGTGTCCAGTTCTGATAGATAATGAAGCTAATTTCCATTTCTCATCAAATTAACTTTTTCAACGAACACTAAGTAGTAATTTTATTGTCCACGTATTGCCAATGCATTATGTCATAGAATTTGCAATTACTAATCTATACTCGGGCCCAGCCTGCGGACTGGAAAGCGTGCAAAAAGCTATGTGCCTGGCTGTTAATAAACGTTAACTCTTCAAAACCACCAAGTCACGATGCCCGATTGTCCGATCGTTTGCAGTAGCCACGATGAGCCGCCGGCAGCCAAGAGAAAGAAGCTGGACAACTGCGTGGAGCTGGACGTGCCCGGCACCAAGGTGATGGCGTTGACCAACGGGGTCGTGCCGTGCAACAAGTTCCTCACCGACCTCATCTACATCGTCAAGCCGCACATCCGGATCCTCGTCGAGGACGCCAATCTGGTGAGCGGACGTCGCAGGACGCTATTTTTTTGCGCTCCTCTGTTGACAGGGAAAGTCGGGAGTGTTGGTTTCGAAGGTAAATTTTGTTGGACACCATTCAACGTGGAAACTTCAAGTTGGTAACAACGTAGGTACGGTTCACTTCAGTTAAGAATTTACTGCTTACGAGATACGTTTTCCAGGCCACACCCGTTGTTGGATCATGACGAAACAAGCATCTATGGAATCCTCACGCTTTTGGTAACCAATTGGGTATTTCAACAACAAGCCAGGTTTCTTTGCATAAAAACGGAATTTTTTATTTTTTTATTTCACCAAATTCCCAAACGTGTCCCCATTGCTTCCCAAACTGAACTGGGAATTAGTTTAAATAAAACGCAAAACGAAACTGTTTGTGAAATGCACCGAAGCTATGCCATCGGCTGGATTTTCAACGATGTTTAGTAAAACCTCGCTTAGCGAGATTTAAACGGCGTTGGTGAAATAGCCTAGGTATCAGAATCTCGAAGAATCTCCTGGAATTCCAAAGAAAGCTTCATTGAATCGACCTTCGCAATGTTCCCGTGGTTCCCTCGTATCCCAATGTATCGCCAATCAGCTGACGGCCGTCCCGTTCCGCTTCGCAGCTGAAGATGTGGGTGTCGTACATGATCCCGAAGATCGAAGACGGCAACAACTTCGGCGTGTCGATCCAGGAGGACACGCTCGCCGAGATCCAGTCGGTCGAGTCCGAGGCGGCGGCGTTCTTCGACCAGATCTCGCGGTACTTTGTGTCGCGCGGCAAGATCATTTCCAAGGTGCGTGCCAAAGCGCCGAGCGGCACAAAAACGTTCAGCGAACGTTAATTCGAACGTTCGGTAAATTTATTTATGGTTAACATTATCACTGCTTTCTAGCAATGCAAATAGCCATAAGAGCCGATATATAACAGCTCTAAGTAGAAGGCTGTGTGATGGTTAACGGTTATCTTCCCTCTCACTGTGTATAGGAAGGCATAAGAGCCTCTCAATTTAAGTAGGAGGTTTACTCTCTCAAGCATTGATTAGCTTTGATCACTTGCGTTCAACGTTTACGTTCGCCAAATTTTCGGATTGGTTCTACCCGAAAGCGAACGCAAGCTATCCCCCGTTGGCTTTTCGACGTTCGTGTTTGTGATGACGGTTTTTTGTGCTACTTCCTTAATATTTTGCGTAGGTGTTATTAACACAGGCTTAGACCTATGTACTATGTCAGTTATGTATTGTTGAGATATGTTAAATATCTAAACAGTAAATTACCAGACCCTTGCGATAATACCGATAGGTTAACGGGTATCTTCCCTCTCACTGTACAAAATACAAACAAGAAAAAAATCCATGTTGTTGTGGGTTATGGAAATGTCTAATGAGTAAGAGATTAGAGTTTTACGAGTTCTTTGAAGTTTTTCACAGTAAACATCTTTGTTCAAATAATAAAAAAGTGTGTTTTTTTTCGGGATTCAATTCTCAACGACACCAATCGATTCCTCTCTGAAAACTGATCAGAAGTCAGCTTGAATCGCATCTCTAGATTGCTAATAGGAGACGCGCAAAAGGCTGCGAATGATTAATTAATTTTCAAAACAATCTCGGCTGCTATAATCCTCTCTGTTTTACGAGCATTTTTGTGTAAGCAGATTACGTCAGTTGCGATTAGATTGGAGCCTGGAGAGCTCGGCCTCCAAGACACATTCTAGACCATGGTATCCATGTCGGCTAGGGATGGCGTTTTACGGGTTTACAATGGCGAACGTTATTTCGAAGGTTCGGCGGACGTCGAAAAGCTGACGGCGGATAACTTGCGTTCAACGTTTACGTTCGCCAAATTTTCGGTTTGGTTCTACCCGAACGTCGAACGCAAGCTATCCCCCGTTGGCTTTTCGACGTCCAACGAACGTTTGTGATGACGGTTTTTGTGCTACTAGCGCAATGGGTAAAACTTGGTAATTCCACTTTGCACAAAAAATAGTTTTTTACATCATTGAATCGCTAGTCTATTCCATAGTCTTCCAAAGTTCAGTGAAAATGTTCTGGTTAGTTAGTGGTCCTGTTTTCAACTGTTGACTAGGTAACAGTAGTTCAAGGGCTACCTAATTGCTTTCTAATAACCCGTAAAACGCCATCCCTGGCCGACATGGATACCTTGGTCTAGAATGTGTCTTGAAGGCCGAGCTCTCCAGGCTCGAATCTTATCGCATCTGACGTAATCTGCTTACACAAAAATGCTCGTAAAACAGAGAGGATTATAGCAGCCGAGATTCTCCTATTCCATCTAGAGATGGGATTCAAGCTGACTTCTGATCAATTTTCAGAGAGGAATTGATTGGTGATAAGTGATAACCGTTAACCATCACACAGCCTTCTACTTGGAGCTGTTATATATCGGCTCTTATGGCTATTTGCATTGCTAGAAAGCAGTGAGAATGTTAACCATAAAAAAATTTGCCTGTAGCGTGTTCTAAAACAGCACCTTGCGATTACAGGTGGCTAGATTCCCAAAACTGAGAATTGTATTTAAGAGGACAGACCACCTCGCTGCGAGATAGCGCGAATGCAGAGTCTCACGAGTACGCGTCTTTACCAGTTTTCCATTTTTTGGGTCTAAAAGGGCCGAAACCGCTTCTAAAAATTTGTATTTTGCTCTAATTTGCACTTTTTCGTTAGTCGATAAAGAGACAATCGGGGATTAAAATTGAGAAAAAGGATCCGTTACCGACAGACACAGATTGATTCTTTGTCTACAACTTCCTCGCTTACATCAATAGTTTATGTTTTACGGTTTAGTAAAAAAGCACATACTCGTGAGACTGAATTCGCGCTATCTCGCAGCTGCTCGCATCTGGCCGCTTAATTCATTCTAAATTCTTTTTCACGTTACGAACGCTAGTATTGTTCAGCAATACTGAGATACAATAATACAATAATAGATAAATAATATACTGAGCAATACAACAATGAGACGGCCTGCGAATGTTGAAACCTCTGGCTCCTCCCTACCAGCAGGGTCTCGTTGACAGTAAAACACCGCTAGCGTTCTTAACGTGAAAAAGAGTTCATCATTGCAATGGCCGTAACTGCCGATGGCTAACAGCTCCGTCCGAAAGCGGTGCGACGGAACTGAAATGAATCCCACAGTTTTCGGGCGTGCTCCCCGAATGTTGAACGTCGGTAATTTGTGTGCATCGCCGGCAGGTGGCCAAGTACCCGCACATCGAGGACTACCGCATCGCCGTCCAGGAGCTCGACGAGAAGGAGTACCTCAGTCTGTGGCTGGTGATGTGCGAGGTGCGCAACCGCTACTGCACGCTGCACGACATCGTCATCAAGAACCTCGAGAAGATCAAGAAGCCGCGGACGAGCAACGCCGAGGCGCTCTACTAGGGACCGTTTCGCTGCCGCCGAGGAGGGGAGGGGGGTGCGTCTTCGAACGGAGGGGTCGGTCGAGTTGCTAGGCTTTGCCGAAGTTTAAAAATGGAATTGGAAAGGACTGAAGTAATAAAGAAATGCAATGCAACTTACAAAAAGGGTGGATTGAGTTGCGTTAGACTTTGCTGAAGTTTAAAAATGGAATCGCATAGGGATGAAGTAATAAAGAAATGCTATGCAACTTACAAAAAGGGTGGATCGAGTTGCGTTAGACTTTGCTGAAGTTTTAAAATGGAATTGGAAAGAAATGAAGGTATAAATAAATGCAATGCAACTTACAAAAAGGTACAGGTGATGTTTGGCACTGCCTTGTTCATGAGAGAGGTAATAATGCGGAATGTGACTGTGTTTTTTCTGGCTAGACCCGTTTCAACCTCTGCCAAGTTGCGTTTTTGCTTGCTTCGCTTGTTCCCCATCGCTAGTACTCTGCCAGTTGTCTACGTTCGACTGAAGTTTTAAAAACTTCCAATTTAGCTTTGAATTTTTGGCACATGTCTAGTAGCGGTGAGTGGGCTGTCTTAGAAGATGCGAATCCACTCGCCTTCTTGTTTTGATATGGAGTAGGCGTGTTTGGGAAGATGCTGGGCCATTCTCGAGTCGAATTCCGCTAGGCTTGTGATTGACCTGACCTTGGCCCTTCTGTTTGAAAACCCTGAGAGTTGACACAGAGGTTTGCAAAGATTTTTTAAAATAAATTAAATTATTCTTCAGAGATATTGTTTGATTTCCATATGGGTTAACATGTGACTTTAAAACTTCCATAATATCTGACTTTGAACCTGTCTTTGACAGATATTATTACAGATGAGAACTAGAAAATATTTTCATTCTTTGCCCACAAATTCTTTTTCTAAAAATTGCAATATAATAATTTTATTGACTGAAATCTCAGATTGAAACATAGTTTGTACATAATACCAGCCTCTCGTGAAGCCAAATTATTGATGGGTCAACGGCCTGGTTGTTTTCAGCCCTAGAGTTGTTCCGACTCGAGGAGACTGGTTTCTGTGACTTGACTCATCATTGAGCTACGTTGACAACAATGATTTCAGGAGGGATTTGCATTCGGAGACGAGGCTTTTGATTATAGAAGTTTTTTAGAGCGTTGAATGCCTAAAGTTTCGTAGCTAATTCATAGCATGGATCTAAGGTGTGAGATTAAATTCTTGTGTAGTCAATTGGACTTGTTGAAGCATGCAAAACCGAATCCTAAAAGTAAAACACAGAATTTACGAGATAACTACTTTTGTGTAGGTAAGTCGACATTGGTAGAGCCGAAAAGTGTGGTAAGATGGTGAGAAAAGTCACTGCATCTGGTAAGAGGCGGCCAGTTTTGCAACTTTGCCGAACTTTAAGTTTAGGAGACGTTGAGAAACGGTTTGAATGGAAATTGTCGCGAAAATCGGGAAGGGACAGCGAATAAATTGAAGCTCATCGTTTCAATGGATACGTTCTGCAACGACAGGTTTTTGAGCCTGGTTTCAAATCCCATTCGCATTCTGGGACGTACAATCGTACTTTCGAGTTTTTGGCCTGGAGAAATGACAAAATGATTTACCGGGACTCTTTATTGCCAAGGCGAGACATTTGCTTTGAGCTGCTCTTTCCCTGTCGCATTATTCCATGTAGGAACAATTCTAGAAGGTATTAACAGTGTCGCTCCGTTTTCAAGTAATCTATGGTTTGTCGGTAGTTTCCCATCGAAAGCTTTATGATTCAATTATTTATATTTTTAGTTGTATTTAAGTATAATACATAATCTGATAGCCTAATGAAACTTACAGAATATTCTATCAAAAGGTGGTGATTTCATTAATGCTGTTCTTATTTCTGTCCTTGCAAAATTATTTTGTGGTTTGTGTTAAAACTTACACCCTCCATCAGATTTCTTGCCAACAACTTTTGCTTTGGTGTTTTTAACGAGTTTCTTTATTTAAACGAGCAACGCTTGGCACTACGCCCCTAGAACTGTCTTACGATGTATTTAATTTCTGTTGCCGTTTCGAAACATTATTTTTTACAAACAGCTCTTTTTGTTAGAACACTGCACGTTTTCAAGCAAACTTTTATCATTCTTTTGGGTTCTTTTGAAATGGATCATAGGAAGAACTGAACAATTAAAAATGTAAGGTGTGCTGCTAATTTTTGCAAATTTGCAAGTTCAATGATGCCTGACAAAATGGACTATACTTTTATTTTGTGTGTTAATATTTTGTGGGATATCTCTGAGAGAAGCTCCACAAATGAAAAGAAATAATGAATGAATATTCAAGAAACGTATAAGTACTTTTTCGTTGTAAAATAGTAAATGTTTTGTAAGACAAGATTCCTGTTCTACTATTAAATAAACAATGGTAGAGAAATGAATGGATTCTTTGCGTGCTAATATTTGCTCTTTTCAGGTGTAACTGTAGAGCAAAGAGCACCTCGTCCATTCGTAAAACAGTTGGTAAGCCCAGCTACGGATACGCAATGATCCTGGAATTTGAGCAAATGGCAGACAGGTCTTTAAACAAAGTAATTAGGCACTAGTAATTTATTTTTGGCAGTTACATACAGCCTTTGAATGAAGGCAAGTTATATTAAGAGTCTATAAATATACCAAAAGAATTCCTACATTGTATTGGGAATAGAAGGATAGCAACTTGTTGCAAGATTCACTTAAGCTCCATTCTATTGTTTCTTTCAAATAAAACTAGGAAGGCACTGGGCATCTGTCAAATAAACACAATATTCTCTTTCCACTTGTCAACTTTCGAACCCTGAAATCCTATCCGTTGCTAGCCGAAAGCAACGATGGCCGCCGAAGAGACGAAACATTTCCTTCAGAATGAAGTTGCGATCCACAATAAACCCGACGACTTCTGGGTCACGTACTTCGGCAGGGTCTACGATCTGACGCCGCTGATGCAGAAGTACGAAGGGCAGCGAGTGCTCGCCCCTCTGCTGCCGTACGGCGGCAAAGACATTTCGCACATGTTCGACAGCAGGAAAGGTGGAGACGTGAGTATAGTACTTACTAACCTAACCTCACCTAATCTAGTTTTAGCATACCAAAGTCCAAAATAAGTCGAAATAAGATTTTTTTTGGTACCTTATCCATACACGATTTTCAACCTGTCAGCGTAAATATTTTCGCAGGTATTCGAATTCCCTAGGGCCTTTACCTAAGTGAATGCCACTAAAAGGTTTAGCATATTGGAAATTCAAAACTCTGATTCCCTGAAATTACTGAAGTTAAGCAACACTGAGCTGAGTCAGATATTGGATGGTGACCGCCATATTACCATTCCTAGGACTACGGTCTAAGTTTTGTCCTGTCTTATCGATCCTAATATATAAGTGTCCCGTTGACGATACGTGGGTAAATCATTGAGACTGAATTAGCATTCAAAACCCAGTTGGTAACAGTATTATTTTTATGACCATCATACTCGTGGCCAGTTCCGTTTGCAAGGGAGGTTGGGGGGACAAAGTTCGAACCAAAAGTTTGAACAACATGCTACGATGTTAAAGGTGTCCCCGACGAGGTAGAACACCCCTTCCGCCTCCTTGCCACCCCTAAAGATCCAGTACCACGTGCACCCTACTATTGCACTATACTATTGCACAGTACTATTTGTTATCTTATGACCTTCGCACTCGTGGCCAGTTCCGTTTGCAAGATAGGCTGGGGGCGAAGTTGGGGAAGATCGTTTTGAAATCGATCTTTTAAAAAGATCAAGATCGTCACAAAAAAAAATATTTTAAAAAGATCGAATTTTGCGATCCTAAAAAGGAAAATTTTTGTCAATTTTTGTCCGACAATGGACGCACTAATCGAAGATTCATTGCCTCTGTTTCGGCTTGTCCCGGAATGAACGGTCAAATTTCGAAGTAATGTTGTGGGCTGAAATCCCACATTAAAAATAAAAACACAGAATTTATAACACACGTGCTTCTGAAACACATTGGTTTAGGCATTGGGTAACAATCTTCATCTTTTAAAACGATATTTTTAAAAAGATATCGATCAAATTAGTAGATCATTAGATAAAAACCGATCGCGATCAGCTCTAAGATCACTGAAAAAGGGTCACGATATTTGTAAAAGTTCCTTCCCCAACCATGGCTGGGGGGACAACAGTTTTGTTGTGACAGCCATTGTGCCCTCGGCGATATGTGCCCCCTGTTTCACCCCCCCCCCCCCCCCCCCCCCGCCACAGATCCAACACCACGTGCACCCCGTGACGAGCGTGCGCGTGCCCTACTGTCCGCACGGCCCGCTGCCCGACGTGGCCGTCGTGGTACCCTCGACGCAGTGGCGCCCGCTGGACGGGCCGCCGTGGTGGTTCGACCCCTCGTACTGCGTGGGCGAGATGACGACCGCGCGGCCCGTGCGCATCGTCAACACGCTCACGGGACACAGCACGGTGCTGTCGGTGAGTTACGGGACGCGTTCGACTCCGTCGTTCGACCTGACCTCCGGAGCTGGGACCCTATTCTGTAACTTTTCAGACGTGAGATGAAATTAAATGAGAGTGAGAACCTTCATTTGATCCATACGAGAACATAGGCGACCTTGGAGTTGTCACTCTCATTTCTTGTCATCTCACTTGGAAAAAGTTACAGAATAGGGGTCCAGGGATGCGATTGTGTAACTGTTTTTCATTCGATTTGGCTCGAAAAAACCACTCGATTTCAAATCACTGCCCATGTTAAACCATAGGCAGTGATATTGAAAACGGATGGTTTTGAAACCACAAAGTTACACAATCGCCCCCTGGGTTAGATAGGGGAAAAACACCGGTCCGGGCATTTCAGAAAAAAGTCAAATCCATTCCTTAAAAAAATGTCACCCGTTTTATACGAAAGCCATTACCTAAAAAAGACGTAACCCGTTTTTTCCCGAAGGCAATCCCAAACAAAAACGTCACATCACCCTGCACCCACCTTTTCCGAAAGCCCTAAAAAAGACGTCGTCGCTCCTGTGAGGCCTTCCATGCCTAGTTTGTTTCTTGTGTCTCGAACGACGAGGGCGGCCCCCAGCCGGACTACCGGCCCAGAAACTACCTGTCCTTCGGGCACTTGCCCGGTCGCCTAATGGGCCTATCCTACCCTGTTCCGGAGGAGAGGAAATTCTTTGAATAGCACAATTAAATCAGTAAATAACCGTCAAAGAATTGTCTTTAAAGAAGCCCCACAATTTGAGTCTTGTTTGATTGAAGGTGTGCAAGACGGACACAATTTGAGTCTTGTTTGATTGAAGGTGTGCAAGACGGACACAATTTGAGTCTTGTTTGATTGAAGGTGTGCAAGACGGACAAGCTGTGCGTGATCCTGGACCGCTACCTCGGACATAACGCGCATGCGTGCAGCTACACGTGGAAACACGATCTACGACTGCTGGACATGAACAGGTGCGTCACCACAATGTCCTCACATGACGTCCTAGCAACATTTTATCATTATGAACACAAATTGGCCTCCCAATAATGTTGCCCATTCCGGGATTTGATCCCGGGCCCCAACTTTCGCGGCTGGTGCTCTAACCGCTGAGCTAAACAGGCCATGAAATTTGGGAGAAGTAATTTGCATACAGGGTGAGAATTGAATGTCCCCAGGGGGGACATTTTAGCTCAGCTGGTTAGAGCACCAGCCGCGAAAGTTGGGGACCCGGGTTCAAATCCCAGAATGGGCATCATTTTTGGGAGGCTAATTTGTGTACATAAAAATAAAATGACTAGCCAATTACGAGCTTTCGTAATTTAAATAAGATTAAAAGAGAATCCTAGCAACATTATTTTTGTAAAATAATATTTATAAATTATATTATTCTACAAAAATACCATCCAAAGTTACTGCCGTTAATTGGCCAAACTATTTTGTTGGCCAAGGTGATCATCTCAACTTACTTGCGGAAAAATGATGGACCTGTCATGTGGGAATTTTCTTCCTCTTCGCCATCGGTCAATTTGCAGGACTCTGGACGAGAACCGCATTCCCGATGAGCGGGAAAAGTTCGCCGAGGTCGGACTCAAGGAGGACAACTACATCCCGGCCATCTTCCTCTACTACAACGACGACCTCACCGAGGCGTGAACCAGTCAGCAGTCAGCTGTCAGCTGTCAGCTGAGACCTCGCCGATCCGCCGCGTCTTTTTAATGTACATCTGCATTTTCATATGAGTTTTATTTCATTAAAATTTGTTTGGTATAGGCCAATCATGCAGTGTATTGATTTATTGTATGGACTTCATTGATGAAGCGGTATTTTATGCATATGCTGTCAATGCAAACCCAATCTTAAGTTCCCCAAACCGAAAAATCCGATTTAACTGTAATTATTGTATTTTCATGAAAAATTGAATAATGCTCAAATTTGCCATGTGAAATTTGTGCACTTTTGCCATGTGCACTTCCGACCTGAGAAAAAGCTAAACTAAAATTAAGAACCGATAATAAATAAACCAATATCATGGAATAACCATGATAGCCGAGGAAGAACCTCTTTCAGAAGCAATAAAAATTACATAGACATTCAAATCGACCTAGCTTTCTTCAACATTCCTTTTGCCTCAACAAAATCTAGCAGGCAGTGATAAAACCAAAACACATATCCGGCCAGCCACTCAAAATCAACTAAAAATCACTCCAGCCACTCAAAATCAATTCCAAATCACTTTCACGCGTGAACCATTCAAAATTACCCACCGAAAACATGTTATCCCAGTTCCCCAAACGTCTCCTCCTCGCGCCACATCTGTCCACCAAAATCCGACGCTACTCCCTCGGCGGTTCGATCTCGAAGACGATGAAGGTGACCGTCGTGGGCGCGGCTGAAGGAATCGGCCCGCCCCTGGCGTTGATGTTGAAGCAGTCGACGGCGTTCGACGAGATCTGTCTGTACGACGCGATCTCCTCCAAAGGGGTCGGTCTGGACCTGAGCCACGTCGACACCCGGTGCAAGGTGTGTGCCTGGGAGGGGCCGGACGAACTCGACGCGGCCCTGACGGTGAGTTGACAGATCGATTTACTGATTATTCGTATGTTGAGACGCTCGCGAGTTCAGTTTTCAATCACAAGTAGGAGAAAATCGCATCGTTTGCGTCGCAAAATAAAATGGAGGACGTAACCCATTGTGAACATTTCCTCAAAAAATAACCATATCATGAAGCTGAAATTGGTATAATGAGTGAAAAGGGCAACCCTGTAATATCATGCGAGTTATAACAATATATATCGCCCTTGCAACAGATTTCACCACGAACACAGACCTATACACCACTCCCTCCTGTCCGCCCCTCTGACGTCACGGCGCTTCGGTCTGACTTGCTGGACGGGTAGACTGTGGGAAACGAACACGAATAGCACAGGAACTAGGCGGGTTTTAGCCGAGTTTGGAGGCCTGTCAACAAGCTCCTGTTGGTCTCATGATGTTGAAATTTCAACAACATAAGAATCACTATTATTTCTATTACATGTAAAAATTTCATACAGTTTTGATGGATATCTTCGTTGATACCGAGGTTTGAAATGAGGGCGATTTCAATGCAAAGTCCATAAGACCTCACAATCTTTCCCACACCCTGGCATCGACCTTCAAGCGAAAACACACGGCTCCTAGGGTATCTCCTCCTAACTGCACTTGTCTATTATTTAACAAACTAAGACCCGGGTTTCAGTGGCACGCTAAATATCTAATGGTCTGCTTACTTTTTATTTGCTTGGCAACATCCAATCAGAGCCATTAATTGTCTTGCTAATGGACCGTTAAATCTTAACGGGCCTCTGAAAAACCGGCACTAAAGCTTCGGTTTGCCCCCCTCTAGAACTCGTTGGTGGTGCTGGTGGTGGCAGGCACCGTGACCAAGAGCGCCAAACCGGCCGACCAGTTCCGTCTGAACGCGCCGCAGATGAAGCAGATGGCCGAGGCGGTGGCCAGGAGCTGCCCGGACGTGAGTACCCGATGAGTACCCAGTGAGCACCCAGTGAGTACCCGATGAGTGCCCTCCATCTACAACGCCACACGTTCTAGGAGTGGGAACCGAGGGTCAGAGTAGCGGCTCAGGTCCCGACCGACGGGATACACTAAGTGTTCTCCAGGTCCCGGCCGACGGGATCCACTAAGTGTTCTCCAGGTCCCGGCCGACGGGATCCACTAAGTGTTCTCCAGGTCCCGGCCGACGGGATCCACTAAGTGTTCTCCAGGTCCCGGCCGACGGGATCCACTAAGTGTTCTCCAGGTCCCGGCCGACGGGATCCACTAAGTGTTCTCCAGGTCCCGGCCGACGGGATCCACTAAGTGTTCTCCAGGTCCCGGCCGACGGGATCCACTAAGTGTTCTCCAGGTCCCGGCCGACGGGATCCACTAAGTGTTCTCCAGGTCCCGACCTTCATATCGACGGCTGACTTGCCTTAAATACGTCGCAGCCCTCTAGGCCGTCACAACTCATCAGCTGTTCACATACTGTGCATGGGACTAGCTGCTATTTAGATTCTTGATTCACATCTATGCCGACGCCCACTTTCCGACCGTCTTGCGCTATCTAGAGGTCGGGACCTTTTGTTGACAAAGTGTGAGGATATATTATATTATATACATTACAGTTTCCGTTGTGGTCTTACAAAAACTGTGAAGATTCTCAACCTCGAAGGGTAACCTCACGGGAAGCCGTCCCTGGTCGCCGTTCGGTAAATCGGCTCCACCTCGTTAGTGCGTTTTCAGCACAATGCAGACGTCGGGGAATTTTAATTCACTGGCCCGAGAGCAGGGCATGAGAGCTTCGATCACTCCTTCGGTACGGGGGTATAGGCAACTTGCAAGTGAGAGACTAAGTTCACTCTCACTGTGCTCGACGTGCCTACCGGTCTCCACTGCATCTTGAAAGTGAACGGTGTCGGACGCTACCCCAGGGCCCCTGCGGCGAGGAGGTCTTAAGGACCCCCAAGTAAATTCAGACTTGTTCCCACTTATTTTCTTATTCAGACTTTCACTTATTCAGACTTTCAATAAAACCAATTTTTTATAAAAGGTAATCGCTATTACTTTCGGTTCAACAAAACTCAAAAGGTCCATTCCCTTAAAATAAAAGGTCATTGCCTTTAGAGGGGGGGGGGGGGGGGGCGGAAAACTGGGGGCCCCTGCGGTCAAATAGCTCGGGGCCCCGGCGGCAATCGCCGCCAAGCCGCCCAGGCCAGTCCGACAAAGAACGTGAATAAAAGAATGCAAACAAACTACAGGGCATTATTTCGCTTTAAGGACAGCTTCGGACAAATTGACCGAAAAGCCAAACAAAATGGGTATATTGGTATATTTTGAAAACGTACAGCCGAGGAAATGTTCAAAAAGTGGCATTTTAGGAACTTGAAGGCACGTTTTTAAAATTCCCTGCGCTGCAAGTGTACAAAATTTACCCAAAAGCCAAACAAAATTGGTATATTGGTATATTTTGAAAACGTACAGCCGAGGAAATGTTCAAAAAGGGGCATTTTAGGCACTTGAAGGCACGTTTTTAAAATTCCCTGCTCTGTAAGTTTACCCAATAGCTAATCAAAACGAGGAAATTTGAGCATTTCCTAGCCCCAGCAGTGATTGTAACCACGCCCCCGCGTCCCCAGGCGCTGGTCGGCGTGGCCACCGGCCCCGTCAACAGCCTGTTGCCGGTGTTCGTCGAGACGATGGCGGCGATGTCCGTGCACTGTCCCGGCCGCAGGGTGTTCGGCGTCACGGCGCTGGACGCCGTGCGCGCCGCCTCGTTCGCCGCCGACTTGCTGCACGTGACGCCAGAATGCGTGCGCGTGCCGGTGGTCGGCGGCAGCGGGGGGGAAGCCGTCGTGCCGCTCTTCTCGTGCTCGCAGCCCAGGAACGCGTTCAGGGACGTGAGTGCTCGCGTGTGCGGGGGCGTCGATCGTGATGGAATCAGGAGGCGATGCTGGGATAATGTGCAACCGAATCGGGATACGAATCCGGGGCCTCTTGATTGCCGATTGCTCTACCAACTGAGCTATCAGGGCACTCAATCTCCTGCTTCGCTGGGTGGGATAAGGGGACCTCCTGATTGCCGGTCAGGTGCTCTACCAACTGAGCTATCAGGGCACTCAATCTCCTGCTTTTCTGGGTGGGATATGGGGACCTCCTGATTGCCGGTCAGGTGCTCTACCAACTGAGCTATCAGGGCACTCAATCTCCTGCTTCGCTGGGTGGGATAAGGGGACCTCCTGATTGCCGGTCAGGTGCTTTACCATCTGAGCTATCAGGGCACTCAATCTCCTGCTTTTCTGGGTGGGATATGGGGACCTCCTGATTGCCGGTCAGGTGCTCTACCAACTGAGCTATCAGGGCACTCAATCTCCTGCTTTGCTGGGTGGGATAAGGGGACCTCCTGATTGCCGGTCACGTGCTCTACCAACTGAGCTATCAGGGCACTCAATCTCCTGCTTCGCCGGGTGGGATAAGGGGACCTCCTGATTGCCGGTCAGGTGCTCTACCATCTGAGCTATCAGGGCACTCAATCTCCTGCTTCGCCCGGGGGGGATAAGGGGATCTCAGAGGGAGACGAGCGACTGAGCCACCCTCTTTTGTGTATTTGAGGGCCGTATTAACAACTGCCTCAACCGAGAGTTTCAGTAGGAGCTAAGATATTTGTCATGGGAACCACCAAAAGGATGCCATGGAATTGATCTGTTTAAAAGGGTTATATCATGAGTTATACATACGCATAACCAATTAGTTGAAAATTATTCAAAAATCTGGAGTTAGTTAATTACACTTTTCCCCCTGGATGCATCTATCCCTAAATTCCCGTTCCTTCCCAATGTATGACCCCAGGAAGAGGTGCAGATGCTGACCTACGCCGTGCAGCAGGCCGATCACGTGGTCCTCCAGGCCAAGCAGAGTCCGCCCACGCTGAGCGCTGCCTTCGCCGTGGCGCGTTTCGCCATCTCGCTGGCCCACGCCCTCATGGGTGAGCATCGCAATCCCTCGGCACCCTCGGCTCCCTTCCAGCCCAGACTAGCTTCATCATCAGCCTGTCATTCACCGACAGCCAATAGACCAGTGCCACAGGGACAGCGCCAACACAGTGTGTCAAAGGGACAAGGCTAACCGGTGGCCGGCCCTCGGTGCTGTTGGACGGTAGCAGGCCTCAGTGCCGGCACCGTTCCACCCTCGGCTCCCTTCCAGCCCAGACTAGCTTCATCATCAGCCTGTCATTCACCGACAGCCAATAGACCAGTGCCACAGGGACAGCGCCAACACAGTGTGTCAAAGGGGCAAGGCTAAGCGGTGGCCGGCCCTTGGTGCTGTTGGACGGTAGCAGGCCTTGGTGCCGGCACCGGGTCCACCCTCGGCTCCCTTCCAGGGCAGGCTAGCTTCATCATCAGCCTGTCATTCACCGACAGCCAATAGACCAGTGCCACAGGGACAGCGCCAACACAGTGTGTCAAAGGGACAAGGCTAAGCGGTGGCCGGCCCTTGGTGCTGTTGGACGGTAGCAGGCCTCGGTGCCGGCACCGGGTCACCCACGACCGAGTTGTGCGTGCGCAGGAGAGCGAGGCGTGGTCGAGTGTGCGTTCGTCAAGTCCGACGTGGTCCCGGACGTCGGCTACTTCGCGACGCCGCTCCAGCTGGGCCCTGCCGGCGTCGAGCGCAACCTCGGTCTGCCCATCATGTCCGAGTACGAGTGTCAACTGCTGGCCAAGGTGGGCCGATACGCTAGAATTGTTTTGAGTTAGCCACTTTTTGGGGACTCCTTAGAATAGAGTTCCATATACCATAGAATCAAATGATAAGTTTTTGTCATTACCATTAAAAAAGTATTAATCATTACAATTATATACCATTTTACTCTTTACAAATCGTAAAAGAGTCAAACGATACTTTACTTCAAAGTCCACCAGGCTGTGGTAATCTTAGGCTAACACGACTGTGCATAAGACATGTTCTTAGGCTTCGAGTTTGGTACATATATTATGTCTTTATCTGATGAAAGCAATAATTTTGATGTCCTGCAGTTTAGTTTAACCAGTACAACGAAAACCTAATAATTTCACGTTAAGAAGGAGAGTGGATTAGCGTCTTTTTCGAGGACCCACTGATGCTAGACACTAGTTAAGATTTTCAAAACTGATAGCCTTTTGTCCGATTTAAGACATGGCTTATAAGTTTTGAAACTCTTAGCTCGTGTCTTACAGCAGTAGGTCCTCGAGGAAGATGCAAATCCATTCTCCTTCTTGACGTAAAATGGAGTAAATACAACACTATAAAATTGTTAATATTATCAGATTCATAATACTGTTGATGATTTTAGTATGGATTTGAAGATTTAACAAATTTTTTACCTCGTCAACTGGTTTGACTGATGACTTGATTTTTTTCAAATCATTTTTTTTCTCTCACCTCACGTTTGTGCCGGTTTTGCGGTTCCCGTCCCCTATCGACTCGTTCCCACGAGCCCCCTAAGTTCCCTCTCCCGTTCCCTTGCAGTCACTTCCCCTGACACAGGCGGAGTGCTTCGTTCCCAGAAGCTACCTCAGTTCCCTTTGCACTTTCCCTTCCCGTCACCGATCGACTCGTTCCCACGAGCTCCCTCAGTTCCCTCTCCCGTACACTTCCATGTCACTTCCCCTGACACAGGCGGAGTGCTTCGTTCCCAGAAGCTTCCTCAGTTCCCTCTCCCGTTCCCTTGCAGTCGCTGCCCGTGATCCAGGCGGCGATCGAGCTCGGCGAGGACTTCGTGCGGGGCAAGAAGAGCCCGACGTACGAGAAGGACGAGGTGTGCGACAAGAGGGTGCCCTGTCCCAGCGTGTGCCCCCCTGGACTCGAGGGCAAGTGTCGCGCGGACATGAACTGCGCCGAGGAGCAGACGTGCCCCAAGGCTTAGTCTCGGGACCCTGCCGCTAGGGGAGAGCGTATTTGTACCTTTTGAGGCAATATATTATGTTGTGTGTTTTTCAAGTGCAGGGATGATGGTTGTTTTTGCATTTCTCGGAGTGATGCATGTGTTATTTGTTTAGATGACTGATGTAATATGATGTGAAGTTCTGCTGTGAAACTCTGATGTGAAAGACTCATAAGTTTACTCTTTAACCGAAATTTCGTGGTCATATTTAGGTACAGGAATCCTGATTGAGTCGTGATACAGTAATGCCATTTTTCAAGAGTGATATATGTCATAAACTACCATCAATGCAACAACTAATGGGTGTTCTAGATAGAAGTGTTTCCAAATTGGGTCCAATGTGGGTCGAAGTTGAGAACTAAGCCAGAATATTTAAGATTTCATCAAGCAAGAATTTGGCCAGGTAGAGCATGCAGCACACACAGGACTAAAGAAACACAACATACATAGCTTGTTTTTTGGCGATGAAATTGAAAGTTTTGCTTGGCTCATTTCCCTTTTCAAAAATATTTATGTTCAATTCAACATAGGCAACCCCAAACCTCCAGCGACAGTTTTACAAAAATAAATATGCAACAGGAAATGAATTAGCATACCAAATATATTCTGAAACGTGTTCAAAACACACAATACACACACATAATGATCAAAAATCAAATTCTATCGCAAACAAAACAGATGGCAATAAAGCTAACGGACTTGAAAACTACGTGCACCCATAGCGAAACAAATCACGAACTGCACAGAGGTCATCGAGCTTGAAAATGTCCAACGCATGGCGACGAACATACAACGACATGTCCCCCATCACAACCCTGCCTCCAGTGTCGCAATACTCACATACCAGCGCGTCTTTATTACCTATATAATACACCAAAAGCAACATACAATTTTGTACTGTGCTATAGCAATATTCCAAAAGTACCTCGCGGTACCTGATACGTAATTTCATAGCAAAACCATATGTGTCCACTATAATTTTGATACGATATAAGACTAATATCATCAATTTAGATACAATATTTTACCGTCTATAACACGTTAAAAACCGAAACGAACAAGACGACAGTGTTGGTAGTTCCACACAGATGCTTGCAGAGATGCAAGTAACAGATAAAAGTAAAGTGCCGGCCACGATTGGAGGGTCCGGTGGAATCCGTGCTCGGTCGGTTCACACAGCGATCGCTCGGTGGAATCCTAAAACGTCGTCGACGGACAGAACAACTTCCGCATCGCGAAGCGCTCAAGCTCGCACACGCAAATCGCGGACATCGCGCTCCCAGGAGGCTGGATGCCAAACAAAGCATCGAGCTGCCAGCGGGGATTTGCTTCGCTGGGTTGCAGATTGAGAAAGAGATGGCCGTTTGCGAGCTTGAAAGTATAACGATTTGCTCAGTAGATTTGCCATGGTGATCGTTTTGGTATTGATGTACCAGCAATTTCTGGTAAACATGAGACAAAGTTTATGGAAAGTACATGTCTGAATGTATACCTAGGTTTAAAGTATGTTATTATATTGGGTTTTCTATACTGTAAGGTATGGCTTGCGATTCACAGGCATGGCTTGCCAAACGTTTCAAAGCTTACAGCCCATGCTGTTGTCCAGCCCAAGGCAAGGCTTGCCTAACGTTTCAAAGCTTACAGCCCATGCTGTTGTCCAGCCCAAGGCATGGCTTGCCTAACGTTTCAAAGCTTACAGCCCATGCTGTTGTCCAGCCCAAGGCATGGCTTGCCAAACGTTTCAAAGCTTACAGCCCATGCTGTTGTCCAGCCCAAGGCATGGCTTGCCTAACGTTTCAAAGCTTACAGCCCATGCTGTTGTCCAGCCCAAGGCATGGCTTGCCAAACGTTTCAAAGCTTACAGCCCATGCTGTTGTCCAGCCCAAGGCATGGCTTGCCAAACGTTTCAAAGCTTACAGCCCATGCTGTTGTCCAGCCCAAGGCATGGCTTGCCTAACGTTTCAAAGCTTACAGCCCATGCTGTTGTCCAGCCCAAGGCATGGCTTGCCAAACGTTTCAAAGCTTACATACAGCCCATGCTGTTGTCCAGCCCAAGGCATGACATCGAGGGGAAATATAGTTTCTCAGGATGGAACTGTGTGATCACACAGTTGCTGAAATCTTTTTAGTGGCGAGTTGCTTTAGGTTCAGAGAATTAAAATTGAACTTGGTATAAATAAATTCGTATCATAATAATTGTAATCGTTCCCCCTTGGGAAATTAAACATATTTTCTAAATGGGCACGATACTAAGTAAACTTTCGTCTGGATACAGAACTTTTCATCTTGCATGATACTTAACATGTTACTTTCATGATACAATACGACAGTATTGTTATGCTTTGGTTTGTGAGCCAGTCTCTTTTGATAAAACTGACCTTTACCTACATTTTCTATCGCATTTTTCCGAAAAAAAATGATCGAAAAACTTCAGCAAGTAAGATTGACCATGCAAGCTCATTCTCATTCTCACCACCCATCGCAACACTACATTGAAACAACTCACAACATCACAATGAAGTGCAATTTCAATTGTTTCCCCTCGATAAACCGGCGCATTGAACTCACCCGATGCCTCTACCAACACATTGCGCCAATCACCGTGCTTATCACAACGGCGCCATCTCAATGACCGCCCACAAAACAACGCAACCAAGCGCTTTACAACAATCCCAGCCACCGTATCACCAGTCCCAATCACAGCAGCAACAACAGCATCCAATCGCTACGTCACAAAACCTTATCGCGAAACGGACATCAAACGCATTTTTAACACGGAAAATTACAAGAAAATCTCTCACGACCATTATCCCTATAGCTGTGTTTACAAAATAAAAATACGGTAAACGTTTTTTGAATATTTTTCTATGGTTTCCCACCGATAATAATATGTCATCTTCTTCTCTGTAACGTGAAATTGACAGGATATTTATTGCCGTCAAGTCGATAATCTGGTCGTGGAATCGTGCTATCGAAAGCGTGCGTAAGTGTAATCTAGAATTTAAATCTGACGAACTGCGGTCTTGTGTGCGCAGCGTTTTGGGCGCCCGGGCTACTTCAGAATAATATGGTGATTGGTAACTGGGCTGCGTTAACAAGGGTTATTATCGCCGGATTGAGGAGCCAGTGTTTGGGTTGGACATGGACCGATGAAGATGTATGCGTTTCAGAGATCGGCGATTGCTGATGGGTATTTTAAAATGCAGTTCAGAGAGTTTAGTGGTTTTGAATTCATTGTTTTGGACTCTTTTGGAACTTGTCAGGATCATTACAATTTGGGAAGCCTATTGGTTACAAACAATAATTGTTACTTGAAGTCATTCGCTTTTGTTCAAGTTTTTGGCGCAATTCGAGGTATCACCATAATTAGTATATGTTACGAAACGTCGGGAAACCAGTGAGACTTTTGATTTAGCATTCAAAGCCCAGTTTGAAATAGATTTTTGAAAACTGGTTCTTAAGATCAGACACGTAGACATGAGTATTTAGAAACAAAATACACCTTAACATGGTGTTTGGTGATTCTGCGAGGAGAGTTTTCAGGCAAATAAAGATTATATTATGGATATGGATGATTCAGTTTGTGTGAAGCAAATGATGTTTTGGCGACAAAACATTGACTTTTTGTAAAAACTTGTAATGCTTATCTCTTGAAAAAGACCCTGCCCCCATGTCCCATGTCCCAGCCTTGCCTGGAGGTCGTGGGGTATGAATCACACCATGGCTGAGCTTGCAGCGTGCCAAGAACCCACCCTGTCCCATCGCGCCCTGCCTAACGTGGACCCTGCCCCCATGTCCCATGTCCCAGCCTTGCCTGGAGGTCAATGGGGTATGAATCACACCATGGCTGTGCTAGCAGCGTGCCAAGAACCCACCCTGTCCCATCGCGCCCTGCCTAACGTGGACCCTGCCCCCATGTCCCATGTCCCAGCCTTGCCTGGAGGTCGTGGGGTATGAATCACACCGTGGCTGTGCTTGCAGCGTGCCAAGAACCCACCCATGTCCCATCGCGCTCTGCCTAACGTGGACCCTGCCCCCATGTCCCATGTCAATGTTAATGACAAAATTAAAGAAAACATGCACAGTCTGCAATCTCTCTGTGGAAGTATACATCTTCATGACTTGCAAGAATCCCTATACACTATCCAGGATGCACTCTCTGATTGTTAGGAAGAAGCGGACGAAGACGGAGAAGAAGTAGAGTCAATAATGGTCGTTACTTTTTACGAGCTTGTTTAACTTTCTCGCATCGGGATCAGGGTTAAGCGCTGTGGCTCTGAAACGATTTGATTACGGGTTCAACTAAGCGCGTTGTGTATACGGCTTTTGCCTGAGGCAGAAAGACAGAGTTTCGTTGTGAAGTGTCCTGGCTGGCATTGCGAGCTGCATTTCCGTTTCCGTTTCTCTAAAAGATTCTGGCAAAATAGTTTTGAAGCAAAGAGAGCTATGGAAGCGCCTCTCTACACATAAATAAATAACCACTGGGTTTATAGGTAGGTACCAATGATATAACTCATAATCGAGCAGATTGCTTTATCAAATTGTTTCTGACATTAGATATTGAACAAAATCTACGCTTTAATTATTCATTAATCGTTAAATAGCATTAAACATTATACGTTTCATTCCTAACGTTTAAAGGTTTGTATATAATCAAATGTAAGCCCATGGTATAACATACATTCATCTTTTCCAATAGTTCAACCTCACAGCTTGTCGGGTACCAAAACTTGTGCCAATGTTGCCCTTTTTTCGAGAGGCAAATTCTTGCAACAAATGGATTGCTTGCAAGTTGCAAGTATAGCAGGTGTATAGAATAATATAGGCTCTCTTTAAATCAGGGTTCAGGTAACAAATTTACTGATGCATGATTGCTGTTCCTGATTCAAAATTATGATAGCACATTGTCCAAAATACTAACACTCTTTGATACAATAACTTTATCCATAATTTCGCAGAGAACAGCATTATACAGTGCAAATTCCTGCAACCACGTATGCTGACTTGAATCAGGTGTGAAAACAACTTCATTGTCTCTCCGCTTGCTCAATTTGACCATTAGCATTGAATGTGCAAACTTTTAAAGATGCCGGTTTTAAATATATAATGCCAAGTTAATTGTGGTCCAAAATTCCACATTACCTCTATCAGCGTTTGGCGATCGCAAATTTTAAAATAAAAACTTGGCACAGGAAACATTAAAACTCGAAGTGCTTCGCAAACATTTATTGCCTGTTTGTTTGATAGACATTTGCAATTGGCGGTGGCAAAAAGCGCAGAATTCCGAGATCGACTCCACGTACCGCGATTTGATCTCTGCACATGCTCGTCCAATCAAGAACCAGACAAAAAGCCGCAGTCATTTGTAAACATCTTGTCGGACCGTTTTATTTGGTAGTTTTTACCACAAGACGCCTAAACCGATGCTTGTTTCAGTTGTTTCGCTCCTCCGTCGCCGCTGTAAGCCATGGACATTCCGCGACGAATAAAGTACACATCGAAACAACAAAGGCAAAACCTCGTAAAAAGCAAATAAAGTAAAATGCTAAGAAGACCGAAAATACGAGTTACAAATATTAATTTCGGTGATTTTTAACATGATTTTTATGCTCTTGGAATGCAGTAAGATGTCATCTTCTGAATTTTCATTCAAGTACAAGGCTTTGCAGGCAGGTTAAGGATTTTTTCTTATTTTATTATACCAAAAGTGTTTTTCGACAAAAATTCAAACACGAGGTATTGCCATTAGCGTATCGACCTGACATTTCATGCGATTGATACACAACGTACAGCCTCCGACCCTTTGAGAGTAGCGAAGCACGCGGCGATCTAGGACCCCCACTTGCTGGACCACCACATCACGGTCTGCACTCTACGTCTCGGTTTCCACGGCGAGGTAAAAACGACATAGCTATCGATCTCCAGGCGCTCAGGTTCGACGCCCGACAAGGACATCGTGGGTCGGTGACCTTGTGGTCCATGGCCCATCGTCGCTGAAGACCGCGCGCCGGCGCTCAAAGGAGCAAGCTCTGCGCGTGGACATAGGGGTCCACGTTAGGCAGGGCGCGATGTGACAGGGGGGTTCGTGGCACGCTGCAAGCACAGTCATGGTGTGATTCATACCCCACGACCTCCAGGCAAGGCTGGGACATGGGACATGGGGGCAGGGTCCACGTTAGGCAGGGCGCGATGGGACAGGGTGGGTTCTTGGCACGCTGCAAGCACAGCCATGGTGTGATTCATACCCCACGACCTCCAGGCAAGGCTGGGACATGGGCCATGGGGGCAGGGTCCACGTTAGGCAAGGCGCGATGGGACAGGGTGGGTTCTTGGCACGCTGCAAGCTTAGCCATGGTGTGATTCATACCCCACGACCTCCAGGCAAGGCTGGGACATGGAACATGGGGGCAGGGTCCATGTTAGGCAGGGCGCGATGGGTCAGGGTGGGTTCTTGGCACGCTGCAAGCACAGCCATGGTGTGATTCATACCCCACGACCTCCAGGCAAGGCTGGGACATGGGGCATGGGGGCAGGGTCCACGTTAGGCAGGGCGCGATGGGACAGGGTGGGTTCTTGGCACGCTGCAAGCACAGCCATTGTGTGATTCATACCCCACGACCTCCAGGCAAGACTGGGACATGGGACATGGGGGCAGGGTCCACGTTAGGCAGGGCGCAATTGGACAGGGTGGGTTCTTGGCACGCTGCAAGCACAGCCATGGTGTGATTCGTACCCCACGACCTCCAGGCAAGGCTGGGACATGGGGCATGGGGGCAGGGTCCACGTTAGGCAGGGCGCGATTGGACAGGGTGGGTTCGAGGAACGTAGTGATAATATAGAAGTACAGCGATGAATTGGGCTCGATATTATAACGAAGTTTGAACTGAATTTCAAAATCAGGTAGATATTTTGGAACTGTATAATCTATATAGTGATTAAAGCGTAAATAAAAGTAAACGTGCCTTTTAATATTCCTAAATTAGATTAGGTTGAAGTAAATTGTTAGCTGAATGCTTCGATCTAAGCCCTAGTTACAAATACATGGATTTTACCACGCCTTCAATTCCAATTACAGCTTTGAAATGCCAATAAAAAAAAATGAATTATAAATAATCTTAAAAGCATATCGATGTGTTGATACAGCCAACAATTGAAATCAATCAGCCAGACACATACCAGAAATATCAATTCATGGTTTCAATTCGGTAGCTGACCACCTATCGAAATTGAAAAGCTGGCGCAATACAAACAAAATTACTCCTCGCATACCTCACGCTACTCGCATTATTATCTGTAACTGAATTGTTGATTGAATTGAAGATGCCTAAACCGCTACTTGTCTCGCTCCCCGCAAAGGAGCGGACACTCGCCGTCGCCTCTGTGCTGGACATTCCGTGACAGGGTGCTTGTTTCGCTCCCCGCAAAGGAGCGGACACTCGCCGTCGCCTCTGTGCTGGACATTCCGTGACAGGGTGCTTGTTTCGCTCCCCGAAAACGAGCGGACACTCGCCGTCGCCTCTGTGCTGGACATTCCGTGACAGGGTGCTTGTTTCGCTCCCCGCAAAGGAGCGGACACTCGCCGTCGCCTCTGTGCTGGACATTCCGTGACAGGGTCCTTGTTTCGCTCCCCGCAAAGGAGCGGACACTCGCCGTCGCCTCTGTGCTGGACATTCCGTGACAGGGTGCTTGTTTCGCTCCCCGAAAACGAGCGGACACTCGCCGTCGCCTCTGTGCTGAACATTCCGTGACAGGACGTGCTTGTTTCGCTCCCCGAAAACGAGCGGACACTCGCCGTCGCCTCTGTGCTGAACATTCCGTGACAGGGTGCTTGTTTCGCTCCCCGAAAACGAGCGGACACTCGCCGTCGCCTCTGTGCTGGACATTCCGTGACTGGGTGCTTGTTTCGCTCCCCGCAAAGGAGCGGACAGTCGCCGTCGCCTCTGTGCTGAACATTCCGTGACAGGGTGCTTGTTTCGCTCCCCGAAAACGAGCGGACACTCGCCGTCGCCTCTGTACTGGACATTCCGTGACAGGGTGCTTGTTTCGCTCCCCGAAAACGAGCGGACACTCGCCGTCGCCTCTGTGCTGGACATTCCGTGACAGGGTGCTTGTTTCGCTCCCCGCAAAGGAGCGGACACTCGCCGTCGCCTCTGTGCTGGACATTCCGTGACAGGACGTGCTTGTTTCGCTCCCCGCTAAGGAGCGGACACTCGCCGTCGCCTCTGTGCTGAACATTCCGTGACATGGTGAATTTTTTAGCATCTAGAAACGAATTTTACATTCGCTTGTGTGGATACTGTTTTGTCAAACAAATAACCGGCTGTTGTTTTCTCTTTATAATCTTATTTAAATTACGAAAGCTCGTAATTGGCTAGTCATTTTTATTTTTATGTACACAAATTAGCCTCCCAAAAATGTACCATGTGTCTCATGTCGTGTCTATATATATAAATTTCGTGTCTATATAGCTCAGCTGGCTAGAGCACCAGCCGCGAAAGTTGGGGACCCGGGTTCAAATCCCGGTATGGGCAACATTTTTGGGAGGCTAATTTGTGTACATAAAAATAAAAAAACCGGCTGTTGTGCCAAATTCTGTATATACCCTTCCAATTTGGGGGATAATTCGAATAGATTTTGCTCTGAGCGAAACTAGAAACGACTAAGGCACCTTATACTTCTGCCAAAAGTTAAATTTGCACGGACCAAACAGCGAACGTGGCTACAGATCACAAACTGTGATCTAATTCCATCACCAAACAAAGTCATTGTTACTTTTTCGTCTTGGCAGTTTTATTTCAGCGATTCGTGCCACAGAAATTGCATCACTATACACTCGCTGTACATGCAAAAGGTGCCCAACGTGTAAGAATCAAAATGCCATACGTGCCTCAGATATATAATTATTTATACACTTTCTATGCAATAGGTACATGATATAGTACATAGGTATTCGCATTCAATGTGTAGGTGAATGCATCTGGATCACTTTCACATCATGCCGGTGCATAACATATTATTTAATTAGCTTATTGGCATCAGATTAGAGGAGCTGAGAGAACAATGGTTATACCGAAAGTTCGCTAGAGCGGGATCGGAATTTGTAATCCACCTGACCCTGCTCGGTTCCATTGTTGAGGCAGATGTGTCAATAGTGAACCACATGTAAGAACTGTCATTGAATACGGAGCCTGATATTTATGCATAATATGCATTCGGGTTTCGTAACCATGGCAACTGCAGTTGGCTCTTGGTTTTATAACGCAGTGACACCCAGAAAAAAACAACGAGTTTCCTATGGACTATAGCCCTACCTTCGACCATTGCTAGCCGGGATACGCAACTAGCTCAACGCTGTATATGTTTCCCATGCAACGTTAAAGTATAGGCCTTACCAGCTGTGATCATCAGTCAGATCAACTCTAAAACCATCATTACGTTGTTATGCATTGCTATTTAAAAGATTAAACATTTACTAGTACATTCTAAATAAGTAAATTGAATTTTGGAAGTAGCTAAATAATCCCCTTGTTTGTTTGTTTGAATGTTTATTCAGTTTTATGATAACGAAAAACGGCAACATACATGTTGAACGCAGTAAAGAGCTGGCACGGCATGCTAGTTGCCTATCCCGTGCCGGAGCAGTGATCGAAGGTTCTACATTGCAATGTCATAAAAACAAAACGCTTTTTTTCGGGGCCAAACAATATGCAACTATTATATAACGATGCAGAGTATGTGTTTTACCATGCTGGAGGTCGGAGGAGCATCTTTTTCACTCTTCCGCAATCCGTGTATGGTTGATATGAGCCACCGAGCATTTACGAGGCATCCAAAGCATTTTCGGTAGTTCGGATAATGCCGAGCATGAGCATTCGGTTTACTTTGAATTTCACTGATTGTCATCTAGAATGTATAGAATGACGTATATCTAGATGTATGTAATGTATGAATGTATGTATGTTGTACGGTGGAATGCACACCTAAGTTGAATACAAAATGTTTGCAAGGTTAATTTGTATATACAAGGAAACTATTGGTGATATCCCCAACAAAATATAGTTATAAAGGGACCCAGGCTTACAAATAAAGTAGTTGTAGTTTGTCCCAAAATGTCGCTCAGTTTGGTGATCAAACTCTCGACAGCATGGATTAGTAAAGAAATCATTCTCTTTTATTTTTACCGTCCTCGCCAGGGAAAAATTGATTACCTAGGTTAGGTATATTTCTGCCTCCGTTAATTATAATCTTATTTTTAGTATAAACTGGGGCCCGTTTTCGAAACGATGCATCGTCGATAAAATACGCCACTACACAATCAATCAATAAACCAGCCTGCACCGAGTGGCAATGTGTTACCCTCAATCTCACCCACAAACCCTGTGCTAAAATAAAAACTGTTCAATTATTTTATTATTGTGCACACAAATTAGCCTCCCAAAAATGTTGCCCATCCCGGGATTTGAACCCGGGTCCCCAACTTTCGCGGCTGGGCAGCAGGTTGAATGGGCATCGTTGAATGAACTAGAACATCGTTGAATGGGCAACATTTTTGGGAGGCTAATTTGTGTACATAAAAATAAAATGACTAGCCAATTACGAGCTATCGTAATTTAAATAAGATCATAAAGACTGTTCAATTAATTTTAGGTCAAAAACTTTACCAAATTGGGATTTTAATGCAGAGTAAAGTCCTTCCTGTTATCACCACGTTGGTACCCTAAACTATAGTCACCGTCAAACCCAAGTGTGATGTATAGTTTCATATTTTGAAGTCGTATAGATGAAAGATGATGAAAAATGTAATAATTTGGTGTCGGTTATTGCTGCACCCTCATGTTTACCCAGCTCTTTGTTAGTCAAAACATACAATCCTATACGAGTCCACTCGAGATCGGCAACCTTCAGGTGAACGTCCTCTAAAATGTAAAGCGTTTGGTTTCGTCGGAAAGTGACTATAGGTACTTTGTTTTCTGGATGAGCAGCAGAGAGGCTTCGTGCGGCAGAGAGCGGCCATGCTTGAAACCGTTTTGGACGCCATTAATCGTCCAAATGAAATGGATTCATATTTCATGGCGCTTAAACAATTTGTGGCACGAGAAAACCATTAGTATAAATTAAAATTTTTGCCTTTTTATCCTAAGCTTGGCCTAATTTACGCAGTAGTTGCACGGTGACAGCCAGGAAATTGGGCAAAACATGGAGTCCAAGCGGTTAAATGGCCGCTCTCTGCCACACGAAGCCTCTCTAGATGAGCAGCTGTTTGCTGTCCAGCACGGCGAAGGAGATTCCTTTCAGTTTCGAACGAATGCCGTTACAAAAAAAACAACAACGGAATTACTTCTTTGCTTGCTGACCAGTGCTGCTCAATGCCGTAAAGTTTTGAAATTTTTTTACGTGCGTGCTTTTTTACTTGCCACATTTATTGATGTGATAATGGATAAAATGAATGAGTTTCTGAAAATACATACCGAAATAATTATTTGTATCGGTAAAAATGTAGTATCTTCTAAATGCCTAGCACTTTTCCTGGACAATAATTTATGCTTCAGAGCTTACTGGATATGGAATGGGGAGTCTATTGACAAATCTTTGCAAGAAAATGATAATACCAATTAATGTTTATTAAATTGATTGGTTTAGCACCATGTGTTTTTAATTCCGCACCCCACACGAAAAAGCAAATACAAAAATATATGATACAATATACGAAAGTGCAATAATGTCTTATAAGAAACTTATATGTTTCTTATAAAATTTTCAACCTTCCATATAAATGTTTCATAAATGTTTTTTGTATGTACTTCCGTGTGGGATAATAAACTAATATTGTTGGGATGAGTATGGGATGTGTTTTTTGAGAGAGGTTGTTCAAACTTCCGATAGTTCACTCTGGTTTCAGAACGATCCAATGTATTTTGACTGGAATGGCTGAGATAAAATCATGGAAGCCACAAACAGAATATTCAGAGTCTCCTTCAAATGTAACGCTTTGAGGGGAGACGGAAGAAGAAGAAGAAGGCGTTGTTAAAACAGGAACTCCATTTCACATTAAGAAGGAGAGTGGATTTGCATCTTCCTCGAGGACCCACTGCAGCTAGAAAAGATTTAAGAGTTCTAAAACTGCCCAAAGAACCTTTTATCTGCCTCAATGACATATAGCTTGTAAATTTTGAAACTCTTATCTCGTGTCTAGCAGCAGTGGGTCCTCGTGGAAGATGCAAATCCACTCTCATTCTTAACGTGAAGTGCAGTTTAGGCTAGTAAAGTCAAATACATTTTTTAATGAGACTAAAAGATGCAACGTTTGGATTGTTTTGCATTGTAATTATTGTTTTCTTACCAATATTGATATTTTTAAATATATATTCGTATTGTCAAAAACTAAAAAAGTACAATGCAATATAATATATTATAAAACACAAAATAAAGTACAAAAAATGATTGCGATCTGATAAAAGAGAATTCGACCTTTTACTTTTCATGGTAGCATTCCCCAAAACAAATTCACTTTAACGTGAACACAAACAAACACTCAAGAGTTCAGCACTGGCATCAGATGCAAAAAAAAAAGCAAACCTGTAAAAAAAGCACCGCGCATTCGAGAGTCTTTCGGTGTCCAAAGATGTCGTGACTTGGCATCCGTGACTCGGCATTCGCTCGTGACCGCCGTTCGTTTGTCTTTCTGTCTGTCTGCGATGGACGCACACCGATTGCTTGGTGGGTATCTGTAATCCTAAGATGGGGTTTTTACCTATAGCCATGTTTGAAATTAGCATCGCGATATTATGAAAAGTATAGATGCGATTTGATTAGGAAACTGTGTTATTATTTTGTAATTTATTATGTGGCTGGTAAAAATGTTTATCCACGTAACGAAGGTCATGCTGGGGTCAACATAGGCTGCCGTTTGATCTGTGATTGGTCGAAAAGATATAGCGATTTTATTAATAAGGTATTTTTGATTATATGGCAACAAGGAAATCCTGTTAAAAGATTTTATGTGGATTTTTTTGATAACCTTTTTTTCTGCACGTGGAAATTAACTAAAACGTAAATCTTGATTTTTGCTCTGCAATTAAATAGTCTCATAAGTTGAAATCGTGTTTCATGAATTTGGCTAATTTTTAATATATGAGTGGCTGTTGTATATACTATTAACATCGCATACAAAAACGAAAAGATACTCATTTTACAACAAAAAATATATAAATAAGAGCGATAAAAGAAAACTCCTGACGTATTTAATAATATGTAATTGAATTCTAATTATTTTAACGACGATTTATACTCACATTAACTGTGTTAAAAAAATAACACGATATTTTGTAGAGTTCAAACAAAATCCAGATTTACAAGAATAAGAAGACTTGTTGCTTCTTGTGGTATCAACAAAAATTCTACCGCGCACCAATATTTTTCGAAAAGCCAGAAACTGATCAGAAAGCTGCGAATTTTTTTAAGGTTCCCTGAAAATTTCATCAAAATTGGATCATAGTCCAGCAAACAAAAAAGGTGACGCTTTTTTTTTGCCCCGTGGTCAAATTCAAGCATCCACTTCTCTCGCTCGATACTCGCTACGCTCATCCAAAAGGCATCCATTTCGCAGTACTTGCGGTGATAAATTTGAAAATAATTAGACGTCATAATAACCAATCATGACACTGTGTAAATTTTCGGGCACCTGTTAATCAAAAAAGAGGCAAATCATCTTGAAAATCAGCTGTCAGATTTCCTTGAAATCAACCTGGCCATGCCTCTATCCAATGTTTGTAATCAAAACCGGGCAATTAACTCTTGATTGCAGGATACTATTAAAATGATTTAAAGCCAACCAGATTGTTAGTAATATTCGTTTTTTGAATAACTCCGTCGTGTTTGATAAATTCCTTACTTCAAGTTTATACAACGCTACAGTCCAACTCGTCAAATGTCTTGCGTCAGGCTGTTTCAATATTAAGACCCAGTTTTTCAATGGCACGTTAAATATCTAATGGTCTGTTAACTTGTTATTTGCTTAGCAACGTCCAATCAGAGCCTTTAATTTTCTTGCTAACGGACCGTTAGTGTCTTGAAAGGCCATTGAAAAACCAGGACTTACAGTCACAACTGTGTATACAGTCGTGTTAGCGTAAGATTGCCACAGCCTGGTGGACTTCGAAGTAAAGTATCTTTTGACTCTTTACCATTTGTCAAGAGTAAAATGGTTAATAACTGTAATGCTAACTTCTTTTTTTAATGGTAATGACAAAAACTTATCATTTGATTCATATGGTATGGTACTCTCTGAAAAGAGATGTCTCCAAAAAGTGGCAAACTCAAATTAATTCTAGTGAACCAGGCTCAGCATGCTCAATGTTTGGTTAAGAACAATGTATTTGTATTTTTAAAATGTATTGTATGATAAATATATTGTAAAAAGGCAAAAGAGCCATAAACAATAAAGAACTGAAATTACTAAACGGTCCGTTTATCTTGCCGTCGGCGTCAAGGCAACTGATTTTCAGTAGAACGACATAACGGATCGTTATAATTGTTTATTTAGCTAATTGAGCGGTAGGGCTAAGTATACAATCTCCTTCAGTAAATTGAAAGGAAATTGAAATTATACTATGCGATTCGAAATACAAGTTCATTCAACATGAATTGTCCTTACATCATCTTGAAAGTTTGAATCGATTTCGAAATAGATTTTAAGCGATCTACCTAGGAAAGAACACAGTTTCAATGCTGTTTCCAGGAACTGCAGTTATTACACAACTGGAATTCCAAGATTGTTGCTCAAATTGCTACTGCATTTCAGTCGTGCATGTCATATAAAGTTCACATCAGGGCAAGTATGATTTTACGCGACCTGGGGTTATAGTGTAACATTGAAAAATTAACTCATTTTCAGCTAACAATAAGTTTGCTCTGTTCTCTATACTAACAAAGAATCAAACTAAGACTTGTACAACTGTTTAAATATACAAATAAGAATATATGTGCATCGAGTCAAAAAGAACGCCAATATTCATAAACGACGAGATGACTTGTACCACTATTGGCTATTCCTAGCGGCTGATTAAGGCTATTGGTGTGGTAATTGGTGATTATTTCATAAAGCTTTATTTAAACAATCAATTGGTATTTCGTGGTTATAAATCACACAATTTGTTGCCAAAAGAGTGAGGATTCCGTTGACCCTGGTTTTGTTGCAATCGGACAAACGGTGTGGCCTCAAGTTAGTATCCAGTAGGAGGTGAATTCTGCGCGGGAAGCGGCCCGAGGATACGTTCAATATTTCGACGAAACAGGGTTGTTATAAAATGCTTGAAAATTCTAGATGAGTGAATATTTTGGAGATTTGCAAACACACAATTTGTTGCCAAAAGTGTGAGGTTTCCGTAGACATGGACTTCGTTACGATCGGACAAAAGGTACGGCCACAAGTTAGTATCCAGTATGAGGTAAAATTTGAGAGGGAAGCTGCCCGAGTATACGCTCACTCCAATAGTCTTAAACGACGCCATTGGAACTATACCCTCGCTGACGCCGACTGTACCACAAACACGTGCATGCTCACATTCAGTAAACGAGATCATGTATTCGAGTTCTCGAGGCACTAATCGATGATCATGTAGCAGTTAATTGTTTAAAGTTTAGGGACCGGTCCACGGGGACCGACTTAATCGGCCGGCGATTATCGGACTTCGGAGTCTATCGAACCCGGCAATCCATCAGTCAGTTTGAACTTCGAGACTGCAGAGACGACGAACTCGATCTTCTTCGTCAAACGTGCTGTCAATCACGGCCCGTCAGGTGTCAGGCAATGGGGGTAAACACATTTGATCGAAACCCATTCACGTTTTGTGTTTCAGTCTTATTTTATTGAAAACTGATACTCATAGGTAATATAAATTTTAGCGCATATCAAAGATCATGCGTTGCCTAAGGCCATATTCCACTAGGGTTGCAACCTGCTGAACCTTGGCCTTCTTACCGCACATTTACTATCACCACCAATGGAACAAAACCATTTAGAGGGCCATGGATCGGCAGGTTGCAATCGTGGTGGGAGATGGCATTTATAAAAGCAAACAAAAGTTGGAACAACCAGAAATAAATTCCACCCCCACCTAGAATTCCATGGCCCCCAAGCACACGTGGTACAGTGCAAGACTGGTTGCTCCATCGCCACATCCGGCATGATCTTTCCCTCTCTGTTGCACAGATGCAGTCGCCCATATGTCTGTCTTTGTCTAGTGGCACGCGGCTACGAGATGCCCAATCTGTCACTGTATCCTTTTCTCTCTCTGTCACATGTACACTCCATTTCACGTCGAGAAGGAGAGTGGGTTTGCATCTTCCTCGAGGACCCACTGCTGCTAGACACGAGCTAAGAGTTTCAAAACTTACAAGCCATGTCTTGAGTCGGACAAAAGGCTCTATGGGTACTTTGAACAGTGGCGTAACTAGAGGGGATCAGGCTTACCAGTGCTCGGGGGCCTCGGGCCCGGGGGCCATCGTAAGAAATTTTTGGGGCCCGCAGAGGCCTAAGTTGATCAGAAGAAGAGGCGACGACGTTTTTTTCTAGGGAATGACGGCGATTTTCTATTTTTTTCAGGGAATGACTTATTTGAAGCAAGGCTGGAGACTGGTGACGGGGAGCCTAAGATATTTTTTGCTCTGGGGCCTCCGATTTTGAAACTGGTTTGAAACACTTAGCTCGTGTCTAGCAGCAGTGGGTCCTCGAGGAAGATGCAAATCCACTCTCCTTCTCGACGTGAAATGGATTTTAGTCTTCGTCTGGCTTGCACCCACACACCGGAAACGCGATTTGCTTTCAAAGGGACCGTGCATTGCGGTGTCTTAATTTGTCGGCTGGCATCCGGCCCGGTTCACACGGTCGGTTTTAGGACCTTGCCGCTCAGCCGGCAATGTCAGTGACACGATGTCATCAACATTGGCTCTGCACCAATCAGAGACTATGGATGTGCATGACTTCATTTTAGCGACTCTGCCATGGAGTCTCTGATTGGTGCAGAGCCGATGTCGATGACATCGTGTCACTGACATTGCCAGCTGAGCGACAACGATTCAAGTTGACTAAATGATTTTAGAACCCAATTAGCTGTAATTATCTGCTCACTTTTAAAAATGAAATAGAGCGACGATGCAAGACACAACACACATATTAAATGATTCACTCACTAGAACCAATTGCCTATCATCTCTGGATCAACCAGTTTCTAGCCAATCACGCTACGCCACTGCATGCAATCAGCACTCAGCAATCAGCAATCAGCAATCAGCAATCAGCACTCAGCAATCAGCAATCAGCAATCAGCACTCAGCAATCAGCAATCAGCAATCAGCATGCAATCAGTACTGAGCTGCACGAAGCATTGAATTGCAGTTGACCATCAGAATATCAATATACAAATATACAAATACACCGCTACATGCTAGAAAGGATGAAGCAGTAACTACCACATTAGCTAGAGCGAGATACCAATAAGTAGTAATAATTATCGACCCAGCACTGCGATTTTGTAAAGGCCCGCGCACAATTGAAGTAAGAATAAGAATGGTGAAATTACAATAAGAGTGAGCACAGGTACAAGCTGCTAAAAAACGTGGAAAATGTTCACTGACAGCTGTCAGTGACAGGAAAACTTCAAACCGTTGTGACATCAACAGTTTGATTGTTGCACGGTGTTTTTTTCAAAAAAATACTTATCTCTGATTGGTTGAAGTAAGAATAGCGATAAGAAAGTTGGAATATTCCATCTCCTTATTCACTTTTCTTATCGTTACTCCCAACACTTTACGGCTTGCGCCAATTGTGTGCACTTGCATACGTTTCCCTATGTTTTAACTTTTTTACTCGTTATTCTTATTGCTACTCTTATTCTTACTTCAATTGTGCGTGGGCCAAACCCTGACTCTGCCGTTCTCGGCTACAAAGTTACAAAATTAATACGGACAACAATAGGGGTTTTATCCATCAGAACCGATTACGGCATGACGGAAAAGTTACAAAATCGCTGGACAGGTCTACGAATATTCACAAAATACATTTCTATAGACAAACTATATCAGTAACATGGTCAAAAAAAATAGCGAGTGCAGTAGGCAATTTATCAGGCTGTCAAATAATATAAGAATCAATTTTGTGTTATGATTATGCTTGTTTAAAATTTAAAAGAACCTTCAAAACTTTTTAAAATAAGTTTGTTTGCAGTTATTCTGAATTTCCAGCAATCCTAATCATAACACAAAAATAACTCATACGTCATTTGAATGCCTGAATATGTGCCTAGAGCACTAGCTAATTTGTTTGGGGCTGTCACTGATAGCTTTTGTGTTAAAAATTACCCCTGAAATCTTTGGGCCCGCGAAAGATATTTAGATAATTAATTTTGTAATATTGATTTATACGGTATATTTGTTATTTCTGGTTATATGGAAGATCAGTAATGTTATACTGAATAACGCCTTTTTGTATAAGTCACAAATAAAGTTACAAAATAAAGCAAACGCATTTGTCTGAAGACGGCAATCGTGAACAGGCCTGGTCGCCGGAGACGCAGATGTTGGGTCCTCTTGGGGGGGGGGGGGGGGGGGGGGGGGGGGGGGGGCAGGGGGGGGGGCGCCAGCTGCTCCCACAATGACACGTGCCCTGGGATACAATTCTTAACTTTTCAAGAGAAATTTGAGTTTATCCCACACGAAAAAAGCAAATACGAACATATATGATACACATGGGGAAAATATGCGAAAGTGCAATTTCTTATAAGAAACGAATAATATGTTTCTTATAAAAATTTGAACCATCCATATATGTTCCATTTATGGTTTTTGTATGTACTTCCATGTGGGTATCGCTCAGATTTCAGCGAGATCTCACATCCGGGGGGGATGCTCAACACAATCTCACATACTTGCTCTCGCAAACACGCAAGAGGGATGTCATTATTTCATGGCATGGTTTTGTCACTTAATCCACTTTGATTTAAACCAAACGTTTATCGCCCGGTTACTTCATGCCTTTTTTCACAAATAAGAGAGCTGTCATTCTAATTCGGACGGTACAGTGAAATCGATAATAATCATATTGATTGATAGTAATTGATATAGCTTAATCGAAAAGGTGGCTCTTTTTTCAATGTCATTCAAAGCTCGATAAAGCCGCTTTTTGCGAAAAAAAGTGGGAAATACAATGTCACATCATTAAATTAAATTCTGTTTACGTTAAAAATGTAACCCATGTTATTATTTTTCCTTCAGTTCGATCATTTGAGAACAGCTTCATACTTAAGTCTGTTCTCTGAGCTCCGAAGTCGAGCCGTTTCCTTCACCTCGCGTAAGGTATACACTTCCCAGGCCACACCTTTCTTCGGATCGCGACGAAACCTATATTTTCGGAATCCTCACACTCTGGACACCCTATTGAACCATTTTCATTTCGCAAAATTCACTCGTTAATTACCTACAAGAGTTTTAAAATAACCATGATTAGCCGGTACATTGAAAGAAATTCCAGCTAAGAATTTACCTCTTACCGTATACACTTTCCAGGCCACACTCGTTATCCGATCGCAACGAAACAAATATCTAAGTAATCCTCACACTTTGGACAACCAATTGAAAATCTGTGTAAGGGCGACAAAGTAATTGCATGCTGTGCTTGTAACCACAACTAGATATAACGAAAATGTGTCAGAAAGCGCGAAAAGTGCTGCCGTTGGGGTTACAATAATAACCAATTCAAGCGACCGTGGAATTTGGCCGAGTTAGCGAAATCAATTGGGCCTTGGCAAAGAGAGATGTAATGGACTTGAAAGACTTCATTTGGCAGATATTGGCCATGCTTGATACCGTTTTGGACGCCATTAATCGTCCAAATGAAAAGAATTCATATTTCATTGCGATTAAACAATGTGACATTATGAAAATCATTATCACAACTTTTATTTTGCCTTTTAACCCTATATTTAGCCTCTATTTATCCTCTATTGAGCCTTTATTGAGCCTATATTTAGCCCCTATTTAGCATATATTTAGCCTATATTAAGCCTATATTTAGCCTATAGTTGCCCGATGATAGACAGGAGTTTGGACTAAAAATGGCGTCCATGCGCTTTATTGGCCGCTCTCTGGCAAATGAGCATCTTTATGCACTAGGACATGCTCGCAGTACCAAAAGTCCAAGCCACCTAGCACACAATTGTTACAATTACAACAATCACCTCCCCTTTTCACGTGTGCATTGTGTTGTGTGCCAGGTAAGGAATTTTATTAGTGCCTTCATTTTTGGACAAACATTTTAAGATTATTAATTATGATTATTCGATGTTTACCTCGAATGAAAAGCAACATGTTTTCTTACAAACAATTTATTGTCAGAGATAGGAAACAATGAATTAATTCAATGACTGTGCTCAAAATGTTCGAATTGACATGGTCGAAGCTCAGATATAAGAATGCATCCATTATGCTCAAATGTATCCAGACAAAGTTGATTTTAAGAACGGTATTTTAATAAAGGTATTTGTACAGGTACTTGTTAAAAGGAAGGCCACTTATTTCGTGACAACGAAAGTTGGTATTACTTCAAGAACGAGATGACTAAACCGCTGCTTTATTCGCTCACATGGAAAATAATTACTTTATCCAAATGAGTTTGACAAAAAAAAATTTTCGTTGCTGTTCACAAGAAATGCATAGGTATATGGATCGTAATTTTCTTCTGGGATATTTTTTACTGCCAGACTCAAAATATTTATGTGTTACTTTAGTGGATTTATTAAGTTAATACACAGGTATAGAAATTATGTGGTTAATTGAATTATATGGATTACTAATTTCAAAATTAATTACACAGCATGGCGTGATCTCAACCACTATAGGCCAAGTGGATTATTTTCACAATCAAATAAGCAAAAGCATACAAAATAATGTTATGAAATCAATCATGAAAACTAACTCGCATTATAAATTAGCTTATCATTGCCGGCAAACTGATATTTTCTAGCGAACTGCAAATATATTCATAGATATTACGTGTTTAAAATACATTTTCAAACGACAATAACTGGCCATGACAATTTCAACACACAAACCATTCAGCACCAAAATTCAGCAACTTCCCCACATTGTTCTGTGGGATTCAAGTGCAACAAAACGAGCTAGCGGGGAAACATGGACTTAAACGAAGCCATCAAACCTCTCAACAAGATATCGACTTCTTGCGGATAACACCTTTAGCGATATATATCTATATATTTAGATATAGATATAAATAAATAAATATAGACATAAATAAATAAATAAATAAATAAATAAATTTATTTATTTATTTATTTATATTTATATATTTATTTATTTATTTATAGGTCACATGACTCCAGCCTATCATGATGAGCTCACGGAACCAATGATGATCCATATTGTATGTAGGCTCGTATACCTAATTACAGTCCCATATAGTTCCTTGCATGAAATAAATTACCCCGCAATTATGAATTAACATATCGGAACAGGACATCTTCAAATGATCATACACTATACAAAATGTAATATTTATACTTGAAAGTCGACATAGAGAAAAACAGGCAATTAATAACTTGCACTGCAGATGGCAATCAAAACGTGTAACAAATAGCGTTGCCAACGTTACGCATATTCACAACAAAGTGTACGATGCTAAATTTCACAGCAATTTTCGCATTCACATCCGAGATAAAAGCGCGGTTAGAGTTTCAAAATATACGCTATGGATTTTAACGCCGCCATCGAACCACTGATGAAACTATCGACCATTTTCGGGATAGTACCGTTCGCAATTCACAAGAAAAGCTCGAAAAACCGTTACAAAAAGTCGAAAGGAGCTCTCATTTACTGCGTCACCCTATCAGCTTGCGTGCTGGTCGGCCTTAACCTCCTTCTACCGTTCAGTATAACCGGGTTAAAAAGCAGCATTATGGAAATAGTCGGCGTCGGACGCCAATACAGCAGGGTCTTGACGTTTGTCGTGACACACTACACGTACTTCCTGTGCCAAAAGGACATTTTGGAAATATTAAACGAGCTTTCACGTATTAGCACCGTTCTAAAAGTTCCCGCCAAAAGATATTCGAATTTACTGCGATGCGTGTGTTTAAAACTGGCGGTGACCTTGGTACTAGTGATTATTTCCTTTACGATTTTCGGATATAAAATTGAGCGGCCACACAAAGTCGCATACTTTTTACTACATGCGACCTCTGACTTTTGCAACGATATTTGCATGACACATTTCGACTTTCTCGTCGCAACTCTATCACTTTTGTACGAATCTCTGAACGAGAAACTAGCGGCACAAAACTTTGCCGTGATAAAGGGCGGAATAATAACGGTAGCCGCGATCGAAAACGAGAAGACTCCAGTTCAAATCGACTTGGTCGAACTTCACGGGCAACTTTACGACGTGACCCGGAAAGTGGAGACCATGTACCGGGTCCAGAACGCCATCGTGGTGGTCATGTCTTTCATGAATCTCTTGCAATCGGCATTCAACACTGTGCTGTGCACGCTGGGCTCGAAGTACAGAGGAGACGATAACGTGCCGACGGCCATGTTGTACGCCATCTTGGCCGGCATCGGCCGACGCACGCTCGACCTGGCGGTGACTGTTTGGTACTGCGTGCGCACGGCAAACGAGGTAGGTGATCTAGTAGGCTGTGACGTTAGATTTGTTCCAATGTGTGTATGGCACTGGGGCCTTACCTAGCGCGGCCATTTGGAGCGGCTACCAAGCGGCTAGTTAGCCGGGCTGGCGGTGTTCTATAACCCAGACCTAGAGCGGCCAATTCAACAATGGGCAGTTAATTGATTTCGTAGCACCACTAGCAACTAGTATTACGGTGGTGCTACGATGATGCATTATCTAGAGGGCATACTGCTTTTTAAACGATCATCATTGTGCAGTGAAGTCAAATCAACCAATCTCATGGCAATTGTTACTAAAGTCAGAGTCGATGTGCCCCGGCTATATAACCCGGCCGTAATACTGCCGCTCTAGGTCGGGGTTACTACTTGGTGCTATGGTGGTATTAATTAGCCAGGGTAGATTGCTAGTAATCCCGGGACTACGAGTGGCCGCGCTAGGTAAGGCCCAAGATCTCTAGCAGCCTGGATGGAGCATAGTATCCAGATATCAGGTAAAAATTGAAATCAGATGACAACAAGTAGTCATTGTTTGAAAAAGGTAGGAGTCCCAAAATCTTTGGACTCCCTGTGATTTCTATGCTAATTCGATAGTTTTTAAATCATGTTTTCAGCGATATTACTGCATCAAAGTTGCAGCAACCGGCACTAAAATGATTCTATGCATCAAGCAGGGACCATACATACATACATATAAAAAGCCTCTCCGAAAGCTACACACTTCAATTTAATCTACATATCTGATTAAAAGCTACGAAAATGGTTAGTACAATCACTAAAATAAGAATGGGATCTTATGGGAAGGCTCAAAATTTGGGACTCCTACTTGTTGATTGTCGACTCCGAAACCGCACTATGGCAACAGCTATCCTGGCTATTTGAGATCTGTGGTGTGTGGCTGGGTTTCCAGCTGGCAATGTCAGTGACACGATGTCTTCAACATTGGCTCTGCACCAATCAGAGACTCCGTGGCAGAGTCGCGGACATGACGTGACGCACATCCAGAGTCTCTGATTGGTCCAGATTGGTATCTGAAACGAAACTATGTTCCACTTCACATTAAGATTGAAGTGGGATTGAGTTCTGAATATAACTATTGAAGTGGGATTGAGTTCTGAATATAACTATTGAAGTGGGATTGTGGATTGTGGTGACAAGCGCCTCTGAACTCAGCTAAAAACCGGAATACTTCCGTGTTATGTGCATTGCACTTCCGGCGAAGTGCCTGACGAGTCTGAGCGAAGCGCAGTGACATCACGTCGAAGCACCATCGGGAGTTGTGTTTTGACGTATTTTCCGGCTTCGCTGCGATACCGTTTCGAAAACTCATTGCAGGTCTTGATATTACTTCACGAACCGGCTATATAAATTGCAAAATTTTCACCAAGGTTCGAATATCTACAAAATATTTTTTTTACAGACAAACTGCATCTGTGACTGCCCAAAACAAAATTGCTAGTGCACTGTACTTAATCAGGCTGTCAAAAAAAGTATCAATAATGTTTGTGATATTATTAGATTTGCTGAAAATTCAGAAAAACTGGCAAAAATTTATTTTAAAAAGTGTTTTATGTTTTTCTGAATTATCAGCAAGCCGAATCATGTAACCCAAAATTGATTCTTACATTATTTGAAAGCCTAACAAATTGCCTAGTGCACTAGCTATTTTGTTCTGGGATGCCACTGAAATATTATAGTTTGTCTGTAAAAACATATTTTGTAGTTATTCGTATAGGCCAAAAATTGATCAGGAAACCTTGGGCACATAACATCCCTTCTCTGATTAATGATCTCTGAATTGTATAAGCGGCCTACAATTATGACGAGCATAAAGTTAGGGTAAAAGCCGCGGCGTGTTTTCAAACTATTTGCCTTGTGGCGCAAATGTTTAATAGGGTTTAAATCAATATTTGTTTTGTAAAAGACTTGCGGGCATTGCACTTCAAATTATTTCTGCAAACATTCACAAATTGTCTTATGGTTTGACACCCATGTGCTATTGATGTTGCCTTTGAATGGGCCTGGTCAATGAAAACATTAATAATTTGTGGTTTATGAGTATTTGTACACTTCACTGTCTCAATAATTTATATCAGACTATTGCCTATAACTGACTGCATCACTTTCATTTTCGCGATCATGCTCTTCAGGAGATAAGTTTATGCTGGATTTGTTCAAGTGAAAATTAAGCATAATTATACAGCCAGTGTTTCGCCGTTTATTAAGGACCGGGTCCGGGTTACTCTTAACTAATTAAATCCAAATTTGGATAGCCTAAGTTAGTTGCGAAAACCTTACACAGGCCTGCGAATCATGCGTAAAGCACCTGCTTGCTGCAGTACAACTTAAATTTCACAAAACACTATTATTGAGAAGATAGATTGCGGATATCAAAACCGCGAGATCTAACAAAACCCCACTGTTGTTGGTAAAACCTCAGATCTAGTGGAGCTTTTGACAAAGCATCGAGCGGAGTTGATTTATATGGGCAAATTAATTCATTCTTCAAATTGCTGGTAAGCACTTTTGAGGTTCAAATTGCGATAGCATTATAAGCCAAATATAGCCAACGGGTTTACTTGCTCGATGATATAACATTCACCTTATTCACATACTGTATAGCAAAAGCATTTTAAAACTTAGTTTCAGATACTTATAGATATTTTTTGAACAAGGCGGCAAGGATTGATTTTGCAAGTAGGTTTAAAGGAAAATTGCACTGGTCCAGAGAAAACCGCCAGCAATTATCAACATGGATTTCAACAAAGCTTTCGAGCCACTTCTAAAAGTATCAACCATCCTCGGAATAACTCCGTACGCGATCAAAAGACAACCGCATCTACGCTTCGAGACTTCCAAAACGATATTCATCTACTGCATCGTTGTCTCGTTGTTTATCTTTATCTCCAACAACGCCTACCTACCTTACATCGTAACCTACCAACTACATACGACTATGGACAGCGTCAGCATCGTAAGAGAGTACTCAGCTGTCGTCTTCTTCGCAGTGACACGATATGCATATTTAAACCATCACACTGAAATTTTAGACGTGTTGAAAGATTTGGCAAGCGTCTTCAAGCAGCTACGAGTGTCTAACAAAATTCATCGACGGTTAATTCTTACCAGCTGTGTTCATTTGTCGAGTTTTTTCCTTCTTTCACTTTTTGCAAATCTCATTTTTCAAATTTACATCAACAATGCTGTCGCAAAAGAACTGTACACGGTGGTGGGCATACTACTTGACACATGCAACGATTTTGCCATCTTCAATTTCAATTTCATAGTCAAAATGTCCGCACTGTCATTCAGCAAACTGACCAAGACACTTACGCAAATCAACACAAACGCATCGAACTCACCTGAATCCAAGAACGAACTTTACGAGCCACATATCCAGAGTCATCGACGTACTTTTCGTGGCGCAGCCAACCAAACTATCAAAAATCTCGCGCCAAAATTCGAAAACCGTCAGCGCTCGTTTCAGATCACCGTCAATGAAGCGAATCGCAATTCCCCGCCATATTTCGGCCACCAAAGACGCTCGTTTCGCCCAGCAGCCAATCACGCCGCTCTAAATCTCCCGCCAACATTCGAATTCCCGCGCAACTCGCCGCGAAATGACACAATGCCGATATCTGACGTTACAAACGTCAGCGCCATCTTGTACCGGCTGACATGCAAGATTGGCAGTGTTTTCGGAATGCCGAACGCTGTGTTAGCGCTGATGTGTTTTGTGACCCTGCTGCAAGCGAGCTTCTACTCGACCCTGGTTGTCGGCGCCATGGTCGATGGGGGGCGGTGGGCGTTTGTTTCGGCTTTCTTGGCCTTGTGGATGGAGACTGCCAGGAGGACGTTGTCGCTGGTGCTCGTCGTGGTCAACTGTGCGCGGGTTCAGTCTGAGGTGAGTGATACCGATGTTGGGAGCGGCAGGCGACGTGTTCGGAGTCATCCGGTTTTGTGTCTGAGACGTGAGCTCCACCCGGTTTGAAAATCGCAATCCTAAATATGGATTTAAAGCTAGCAGTTTCAGTGACTCGATGTCAAGAAGCACTATCTGAGCTATCCGGGCACACATTCTCCCGCTTTGCTGGGTGGGATAAGGGGACCTCCTGATTGCCGGTCAGGTGCTCTACCATCTGAGCTATCAGGGCACACATTCTCCCGCTTTGCTGGGTGGGATAAGGGGACCTCCTGATTGCCGGTCAGGTGCTCTACCATCTGAGCTATCAGGGCACACATTCTCCCGCTTTGCTGGGTGGGATAAGGGGACCTCCGAAGGAAACCGAACGACCCGGTATAAAGCTGTGTTTACAGCTGGAAATGTCAGTGACACGATGTCACCAGCATTGGCTCTGCACCAATCATAGACTCTGGATGTGCATGACGTCATGTTCGCGACTCTGCCACGGAGTCTCTGATTGGTGCGTAGTCAACGTACATGACAATGTGTCACTGACATCGCTAGCTGTACACTCAGTTTAATGCAATTATCTGTTTTGATGTTGTTTTATCATGTTCCCGTTCACGTTGTGAAATGTGACCATAATCTGGATTAGTTACATAAAATAGACTAAATAATTTATATTGCTGAAGACGACGTGTATTTCTAAATATTAATAACAAAATTATCCAACTTTGCTAGCTCCATTGAGTGTGAACAGGAAATTTCTTTAAGGTAATTTATTCAAATCCCGGTATACAGAACAATGCTTTTTCTTATAAATATAGAAAAACCTAATTAAACGGACCCGAATATGAATATGTCTGGTTATATCCTCTAAGTTTTCATTGTAACATTTCGTACAAGTTTGGCAAGGATGTTTAGACTTATGGCTTAGTTTAGACTTGGTTTAGATTCATGTTGTCTCTGTCAATTAATTCGATTATTTAGCTTCTTACCACTTTTAAATTCTTTACTTGATCAAAAGTATATTAATCGATTAATTTAATGAAAATAATCCTATGAAAAATGGCGTGCATACGTAAAATGTACATCAACACTTCTACGTGGATATATTTTCTCGCAGGCTAATACAAAATTATAGCAACGAAAATATTGTGCCAGTGAAAATGTCTGACGCAAATCAAGAAGCGGAGGAAAATATTAATATTAAAAGCCAGCCAACTGTCTGATGGTAAAACTGACGCTAAAGCAATTAGCTCAATCAGCTCAGTCAAGCGGCGTCCCTTGAAACAAGAGGTTTGGTATCGGGTGGCAATGGATTTCCACAAGGTCATGGAACCTCTAATCCGGCTCTCAGCTGTTTTTGGGATGGCACCTTACGTCCGTAAGAAGAACGGCTCCAAAACACAGTTAGAATTTTCGAAAGTCACGCTAATTTACTCTCTGACCGTCTCCACCGTGATATTCCTCAGCACAAACATTTTTTTGCCGACCGTAATCAAAAAAATAGTTCGCGGAATCATGGATAACGTTTCAATTCTCAGGGAATATTCTGTCGTCGCATTGTATTTCGTCGCCCATTTAATTTGTCTGCGTTATAGCCAAGATAAACTAGTGATTTTTAACAAGCTCTCAAAAATAGGTACGGCTTTAGGCGTAACAGAGAAGCGATATTACGAAATTATCCGTAATTTATTCGCACAGATTTTAGGTTATGTGATATTTTCTGTCTCTGCTTACGTGGTATACTTTAACTCCGTTCAGAGGTACCCTTACCAACTTCTTTACTTTGCTATGCACTACGTCATCAGCTTCTCCGGCGACATCGGCGCCCTACATTTCAACAACTTAACCGACATTATTTCGACATTGTACCAGTCTTTCAACGAAAACCTCGAAAAAATGGCTCTAAAACCCACCAAAACGCAGCCATTAAAAAACACATTACCCTCTAACGGTCGTCAAGCATTCGAAATCGAGATGGAAGGATTGCATTGCGAACTCTACGAAGCGACGCGGAAAGTGGAGCGAATGTACGGCGTCCAGAACGTCCTGCTCGCCCAGACGGCGTTCCTGAACCTGATCCAGACGTTCTACTACTCGGCGATCGTCTGGCAGGGCCTGGTGGGCGTGGAGACGGAGCTGCCGAAGATGCTGCTGCTCGCGTTGGTGCTGGACACGATGCGACGGGTCCTGAGTGTGGGGGTCGCCGTCAGACACTGCGTGAGGGTGCACACGGAGGTAAACGCCTCAGTTTGGGGTCGAACGTAAGACGGATTGGCGCACACCATTTCACGTTAAGGAGAGTGGATTTGCGTCTTCCTCGAGGACCCACTGCTGCTAGACACAAGCTCAGAGTTTATGCAGTTAAGAGAGAAGTAAACGGTTGTCGTTTTGGTCGATTTTCGCATAAATTTCACATTCATAGGGAACGTCTCCAGGCTACAAATTATTTACAAAAATTTTGAACAAAAAATACACGTGTTGAGCTGCTGAATGGCGGATACTATTTTTTTTCGTCGTTTTTTTTAAACTTGCAGCTGGGGGAATTTTTAAAAAGTGCTAAAATTCCCCCAGCTGCATCTTCAAAAAAAAAACGTCGAAAAAAATAGTATCCGTCATTCAGCAGCTCTTTAACAATACGTGTATTTTTTTTCAAAATTTTTGTAAATAATTTGTAGCCAGGAGACGTTCCCTATGAATGTGAAATTTATGCGAAAATCGACCAAAACGACAACCGTTTACTTCTCTCTTAAGAGAGGCAGTTAATTGCAAAATTACAATGCGACTTTTGATGTAAATATTTACGTTGATCAATTTTAAAAATAAGGATAAATAACATAGATACACAGTTAGCTCCGCTTGATCCAAAAAAAAAAACCATCCGTTAAGTCGTTCTACATCCAATTAGACGTGTTGCAGCATGTTAACGGACTGTTACGTCCTTAACCAGCCGTTGAGCAAGCGGGGAGACGCGAATGATTTAATGAATGAAGTACAAAAGTCCCAAAGCGTAAGAATGACCCTGTGATGAGATAGCGCGTAGCGTTGACCTTGAAGCCAGATATCCAACTATGCCGACCGGGATGGCATTGTGCTAGGTCGGTCCCAAGGTCGAACCACGCACTGCTATCAACTGGGTTTGTTTATATTTTACTGTCTCAAATATGATGGTATTTGCTACCCTACACATTTTAGACGTATTTACGCGAACGCTAAAACTCATTCACGCGTCTCATTCAATGTCTTCATTCAAATATGCGTGTCTAGTTCCCGAAATTAAGTGAATCAATGATTTCTTCAATTACAAATCCCCTGTTAAAACTACTAACAGGTCCGTATAATGGTCGTTGTAGTTGATATTTTAGCATAGCTCGTTCGTTTAACAATTTAGTACAAGGTGTGAAAACATTCTATTATCGCAATGTATTAATTGATTACAATTTATAATTTAATGTTTGCACATAAATAATGAAGCACTTAAAACGAATGAGACAACTATCAATTGTGCATACTTTCTCGCTAAAAACAATCGATTTCCTAAAATCGTTGCGATGTTTTGACAGTCTTTCTTGTGCAAACTTCTTAAAAGCGAAACTGACAAAAAAGTAACAACGCGTTGCTGTTAAAAACAACATTAAACCAATGAAAGCAGCGCAGTATAGCGACGTCTAGAGGAACGATAGGTTTTCCACCGCCTGACAAATGGATTTTCTCAAGGTCACGGCACCTCTCTTTCGAATCTCATCCGTCTTTGGGCTGGAACCGTACGTCAGAAAGAAAAACAGTGAAAACCCCAAATTCGAACTCTCCAAGACAGCATTGGTCTACTCTTTGGCGGTGTCCACTATTGTTTTTCTTGCCTGCAACGTGTTTCTACCCTCAAATATTACAGCAATAGTTCGCACACCAATGGAAAATGCGAAAATATTACGAGAATACGCGATTGTTTTAATGCATTTCATTGCCTATTGGATTTGTCTGAAAAACGGCATGGCGAGATTAGAGATGATCAACAAGTTGTCACTGCTAGCAACTGCTCTAAGAGTCAATAACAAATGCTTTTCTAAATTGCGTCGCGGTATTTATCTACAGATTTTAGGTTATGTCATTCTTACCGTCCTCGCTCACCTTATCTATAACATTTCAGTCGAGAAATTTCAATTCCAAGTTGCTTATTTTTTCGCGGACCTTGTGCTGGATTTAACAGTCGACTTAACCATGCTCCACTTCAACATCTTGGCAGAGATCACATCGATTTTGTACCAGTCATTCAACGATAACCTCAAAAAAAACTTGGCACCTCAACCAACCGACAGTCAACCGACAAAAACCGCTTTATCATCACACAACAGTCACGCATTCCAGGCCTACCTGGACGAAATGCATTGCCAACTGTACGAAGCTACCCAGGAAGTCGACCAAATGTACGGCGTCCAAAACGTCCTGCTTGTCACGGTGGCTTTCCTGAATCTGATTGAGTTGTGCTACTACTCGGCGATGACGTGGCGGGATGTGATTGGTGCAGAGATGGAGCTGTCTCGGATGCTGCTGCTGGCTCTGGCCTTCGACATGCTGAAGAGAGTGGCTAGTTTGGTGGTTGCCGTCAAGCACTGCGTTCGGGTGCAAAAGGAGGTAATCCTCAGCGTCATGTTTTAAGGGAGAGAGGCGAGCTAGGTCATGGAAGGAACAGAGTTGTGACTTATCTAGATAATTTTATCTAGATAAATTATCTAGATACGTTTTGTTATATTTTATCTTGTCTAGATAATTTGAGCACACGTTATCTTTTATATTCATCTAGATAAAATAATGTGTCATCTTTACAATTTATCTAAGATAACAAAATAATTATCTAAAAAAAAAACGGTTGTCAAAACAATCTGTCCGGCAACATTGTCCTCTACCTCCGCCGTCTGCGTATCTCGCTGGCGCCATTGAGCACAGCCTAGTCAGAAAGCGGTGGTCATCCTTGGAAGCGTGCAGGAAGTGGGAAAGAAGATCTCTCTTCGAAATCTAAAATTTTGCTGTTTTAAGGATGGATGTTAATTTTTTGATATTATCTTTTATCTTTTTTGGATTATCTAGATAAATTTTGGTTATCTTCATCTTTTATCTAGATAGTTTTGCTACTGTTATCTTTTATAGTTATCTAGATAAAAAATTATCGTTTTCGTTATCTTTATCTAGATAAATTTTAAAATTATCTGTCACAACTCTGGGAAGGAATGCAAAGGAGGAATAGTGTCTTTATAATCTTATTTAAATGACGAAAGCTCGTAATTGGCTAGTCATTCAACGCATTCATTCAACGAACGTTAAATTGGAGTTACTCGAGGTTGAATGTAAAATGTGGTTGCAGTATAGCAGCACACGATTCCAGAGCCACTATGAGTATTCGTAGACTCTGGACCATACCCCCATGGGGACATTCAATTCTCACCCTGTATGCAAATTACTTCTCCCAAATTTCATGCTTGTTTAGCTCAGCGGTTGGAGCACCAGCCGCGAAAGTTGGGGACCCGGGTTCAAATCCCGGAATGGGCAACATTTTTGGGAGGCTAATTTGTGTACATAATAATAAAACGGAAAAGTGTGTTACCAAACCGGGATGCAACACCGGGACTCTATCTCATTCGAACACAATTCGATGAAACTGTGAGAATGTGTGCCCGAAAAGCTCAGCGGCAGAGCAGCCGGTGGCAGTCAGAGGACTCGGGTTCGTATCACGGTTCGTAGAGCATTTGCCAGCTTCGTGTACATTCCATCCATCGCCAGCATCTATCCTGATTGCTCCAGAAGAACCAAATGTGGCAGCTATAAAATGTTGGCACATTATTTTTTGCTAGTTACCCATTAAACATTGCAGCATTGCGGATTGAAGTCGTTGCATTTTAAATTCTTAAAATGTCGGCTCCTGATGGTAAAAGCTTCTATGACTCTTATCAGGAAAGGGAACTCTGCCACTTGCCACCGCCTTCTGTATGGATTTGAATCGATTTTCTTGTACATGGCAAAAATGGTGGCTTTGACCTTGAGCGAGATTCAAAACAAGGATTTTTAACTCTTACAATTTCCACAGCCTCGCCATAGATACAGCAAAGGGAAAAATTCCACCCAGAAGGCCCTGGTTGTGTGCTCGGATAGAAATGCAATGTGTGCTGTCGATGGCTGCCATGCCTTGTCACAACACTTGCTTTCCACCCAGAAGGCCCTGGTTGTGTGCTCGGATAGAAATCCAATGTGTGCTGTCGATGGCTGCCATGCCTTGTCACAACTCTTGCTTTCCACCCAGATGGCCCTGGTTGTGTGCTGGGATAGAAATGCAATGTGTGCTGTCGATGGCTGCCATGCCTTGTCACAACTCTTGCTTTCCAGCCAGAAGGCCCTGGTTGTGTGCTCGGATAGAAATGCAATGTGTGCTGTCGATGGCTGCCATGCCTTGTCACAACACTTGCTTTCCACCCAGAAGGCCCTGGTTGTGTGCTCGGATAGAAATGCAATGTGTGCTGTCGATGGCTGCCATGCCTTGTCACAACACTTGCTTTCCACCCAGAAGGCCCTGGTTGTGTGCTCGGATAGAAATGCAATGTGTGCTGTCGATGGCTGCCATGCCTTGTCACAACACTTGCTTTCCAGCCAGAAGGCCCTGGTTGTGTGCTCGGATAGAAAAGCAATGTGTGCTGTCGATGGCTGCCATGCCTTGTCACAACACTTGCTTTCCACCCAGAAGGCCCTGGTTGTGTGCTCGGATAGAAATGCAATGTGTGCTGTCGATGGCTGCCATGCCTTGTCACAACACTTGCTTTCCACCCAGAAGGCCCTGGTTGTGTGCTCGGATAGAAATGCAATGTGTGCTGTCGATGGCTGCCATGCCTTGTCACAACACTTGCTTTCCACCCAGAAGGCCCTGGTTGTGTGCTCGGATAGAAATCCAATGTGTGCTGTCGATGGCTGCCATGCCTTGTCACAACTCTTGCTTTCCAGCCAGAAGGCCCTGGTTGTGTGCTCGGATAGAAATGCAATATGTGCTGTCGATGGCTGCCATGCCTTGTCACAACACTGGCTTTCCACCCAGAAGGCCCTGGTTGTGTGCTCGGATAGAAATGCAATGTGTGCTGTCGATGGCTGCCATGCCTTGTCACAACACTTGCTTTCCACCCAGAAGGCCCTGGTTGTGTGCATGGATAGAAATCCAATGTGTGCTGTCGATGGCTGCCATGCCTTGTCACAACACTTGCTTTCCACCCAGAAAGCCCTGGTTGTGTGCTCGGATAGAAATCCAATGTGTGCTGTCGATGGCTGCCATGCCTTGTCACAACACTTGCTTTCAAGGTCACGGGCAGAGAAAACGGTGTACATTTTGTGACCATCATTTTAGTGCATCCCATTTGTGCCGTGTCTAACCATTATTAACCATTAAGTATTAACCCTTCGCATCCCTATGAGCAGGCACCTTGCATGAAAACTAAAAGATGCAACTTGAAATATAAAAATGAACTTTAAGAAAATCGTATGATGGACTGGTTTGTTGCTTTACCATTGACATCAAGGAAGCTCAACTTCAATTTACACTATTCTAATAGTGAAAATTGAAGCGGGACTTCCTTGTAAATGGCTGTTATTGTATTTCAAGCCGAAATATGTTAACAACATTTGCGTTTTGTTGTTTCAGTAGTTTTTCGGCATTACAATAAAGCCTAACCGAACGACCAAACAGAATCATAATAAAATTCATTGTGTAGATGTATAGATACTCAAATTATAAGGGTATACATAAAGAATGTTTGCATACAACAATGCGTTCGCTCGGAGAGTAAACAATAATTGTATTAAAAACTCAATATTTTATGATGTTTTAACTAAATTGTATAGAAAGAAAATATTTGCACGTGAGAAAACTACATAACAACGAAAGCCAAAACTAAAAAAAAAATATATATCATGGAACAGTTTACGCTGAATACTGGAACAAGAAGTTTGTTGCCTATCACCAATGGATTTCATCAAGGTCGTGGAACCTCTAATTCGACTCTCATCCGTTTTTGGGACAGCGCCATACGTCAGAAAGAAGAACAAAGCTAAAACCCGGTTTGAAATTTCCAATCACGCATTGAGTTTCTCGATAATATTATCTACGCTGGTTTTTCTTGCCAACAACATGTTTCTGCCGTCCGTTATGAAGATAATGGTGCGACGAATGATGGACAGTGTCACGATTTTACGAGAATATTCCGTCGTTTTCTTGTATCTCGTCGCGCAATTCGTTTGTCTGAAATATCGCATCGAAAAACTGGACATCATAAATACGATGTCAAGATTGGGCACTGCACTAGGAGTCAAAGAAAAACGTTACATTCAAATTCATAGAGTTATTTATTTACACATTTTTTGTTATGTAATTTTAACAGTTTTTACTCACATAATCTACAATATCGGAGTTGAAAATCTGCACTCACTGACGCAAGCACTTTATTTTTTCGGTGATTTATTACTGGACTTTTCCGACGACATTTCCACCCTCCATTTCAACATCTTAGTCGAGATAATATCGACATTATTTCAATCATTCAACGAAAACCTCGAAAAGATGGCGTCGCAACAAACAAAAAACCAACTCCTAGCCATAACTCAGTTGTCAAACGATCAGCAAACATTCCACGACCACCTGGAAAAACTGCACGGCGACCTGTTCGAGCTAACACGAGCCGTGGAGAAGATGTATGGGGTCCAGACCATGCTGCTAGTGCTGGTCACGTTCCTCGACCTGATCCAGACGTTCTACTACTCGGCGATGACGTGGCAGGGTTTGATTGGCTCAGAGACGGAGCTGTCCACGCCGCTGCTGATGGCGTTGTCTTGCGAGACGGTGAAACGGTCGATGAGTTTGGTGGTCGCCGTCAGAGTCTGCGTTCGGGTGCAGACGGAGGTAATTTTAACATCATTTTAACCATATTTCTACCATATTAATTATTATATACCATTACCACTACCATTACCATTATTTTACACATTTCTCCGGCGTTTAATGCTCAAGTAAAGCTGGGTTTGCACTTAGCAATGTCAGTGACACGATGTCGCGAACATGACGTCATGCACATCCAGAGTCTCTGATTGGTGGCAGAGCCAGTCACTGACATTTGTCACTGACATTCCAAACAAATCCTTTTTATACCTGTGGTAAATATACAGATCCATTCGAAATTGCTTAGTGATGCAACCATAATTTTCCTATATTTACCTACAACGCAAAAACAAATGGCGCCATCGAAGACGTACGTATTTAAAGGAATAATATTCTCTGAAGACAAATCACTCATAGTTTCAGTTGAAATTGACAGCCACTTGATACTGAAAAGCCAATATTGACCATATTATACCTAAATGGTCTGGCTTTATAGGTGATGTGGTACGACAGCAACCAAACACAATCAACTTAAAACAAATACATGGACAGGACATCATTGTCTTAATAAAACCGCACAGAAGATTATAAGCAAACATACCCCACTGCCAAACCTTTCGAATTGCACCGAAAAACAAACCTCCTAGACGTTTTAACGTCAGTCGAGCTATCACCATCGAAAAAGCAACTATAGTAAATATATTACATAACGTCGGGAAACCAGCAAGACTTTTATTGACCATTCTAATCCCAGTTTGAAATAGTTTTTTTCAAAACTAGTGATCAAGATAGAACATAATAGACATTAGTGTAAGAAAAAGTCAAACGACAATCAATTTGGGTTTTCTAACTCATGAAAGTGGCTGGTGCTTAGTGAAGCAGCTTCGATCATTGCTAGCCGGGATTTGCAACTGGTTTAGTGCTCTCTGTATGCCGTGCTACCTTAGATTATTGCTAGCCGGGATTTGCAACTGGCTCAGTGCCCTCTGTATGCCGTGCTACCTGAGATCATTGCTAGCCGGGATTCGCAACTGGCCCAGTGCTCTCTGTATGCCGTGCTACCTTCGATCGTTGCTAGCCGGGATTTGCAACTGGTTCAGTGCTCTCTGTATGCCGTGCTACCTTCGATCATTGCAGCCGGGATTTGCAACTGGCTCAGTCTGGTCATGCCATCAGCCATGACCTCATAGTTGTCAAAATCCAATGTGGAGAATTCCAAAGGAACACTCCCACGAAGTGGATGAAGGGCAACGTATTATAGGGTTGCACACGAACGGCGTATAGTCGGTAGTCTAAAATTGAAACGAGTCCTTTTTTATAAGTACATGAATGACTATTTATTAGCATTTGTGTTATCTCCCTAGTGTATGTATTTTATTCGTAAAATGTAACATTTGAAAGCGTTGATCAAATACTAGCATCAAATTATATTGGTTTCTTGTAATTTAATTGTTAGGTTGCAACAACATTTTCTTCTCAAATTGTACTTGAGTTGCTTGTTTCAGATTATTTTAGTGAAAGGTATAACACAAAGGCCGATAAAGAACGTCGCAAAAAAGAGTAAAATGCCAGTTAATAAAACACGGAGGCTTTTCGTTCCCATTGCCCCATTAATGGGGCGGTACTCTGCCTGGAAATGTCGTGATAAAAGAAAAGTTTTCTAAATGTTCTCATTCTTTAGGTACTTAGTACTATATCTTCAGAGTTTTACGATGCTTGCCAAAAAAGAAATACTTTGGGAACAAAAGGGTTAATAGGTAGGTTAATATTAGAAGTTGCTCATTAAAGCCCAATGTTTGTTTTTATTTATGTTTATCCACTTTTAAGACAACGTGGAAACCGATTCACTCATCATTTATGCAGTGAGAGCTGGCACGGCATACTAGTTGCCTATCCCGTACCGAGAGCTGGCACGGCACACTAGTTGCATATCCCGTACTGGAGCAGTGAGAGATGGCACGGCATACTAGTTGCCTATCCCGTACCGGAGCAGTGAGCGCTGGCACGGCATACTAGTTGCCTATCCCGTACTGGAGCAGTGAGAGCTGGCACGGCATACTAGTTGCCTATCCCGTACCGGAGCAGTGAGAGCTGGCACGGCATACTAGTTGCCTATCCCGTACTGGAGCAGTGAGAGCTGGCACGGCACACTAGTTGCCTATCCCGTTCCGGAGCAGTGAGAGCTGGCACGGCAAACTAGTTGCCTATCCCGTACCGGAGCAGTGAGACCTGGCACGGCATACTAGTTGCCTATCCCGTACCGGAGCAGTGAGAGCTGGCACGGCATACTAATTGCCTATACCGTTCCGGAGCAGTGAGAGCTGGCACGGAATTCTAGTTGCCTGTCCCGTACCGGAGCATTTATCGAAGTGAGCAGAAACGAAACGAAATTGGGACAAACTTGTAAAGCTGTGCTCCAGTGCTCAACTTCTACCAAGATGGACTTCCATTCAGCCATCGAGCCCCTGATCCGACTCTCAGCCATCTTCGGCATGACTCCGTACTTGAAATGCCCGGACCACCGCTTCAAGACTTCAAAGCTGATGCTCGCCTACTGCATCACAATAACCTCACTTATTATCGGCGTCATCAACCTGTTGCTACCAATGTTCGTGCTAACAATGTTCCGAGGTCCCCTGGACAGCGTCTCTATCATCCGCGAGTACAGTTCCGTAGTACTGTACACTGCCACTCAGCTGTTGTGCATAACAAACCACAAAGAACTACTCGACATTTTTAACGAACTGTCACGACTCGGCCAACTAGTTGACGTGCCGTTAGCACACTATCGGAGCACCCGTTTGGCCAACTACGTGAAGATATTTGCATACTGCTTCATATCGTTTGCGCTGTATTGTTTTATTTATAATTACATACCGGATTTTGCCTGGAAGAAAATTTTCATTCCTACACGCATCATAACCGATCTTTGCAATGACATCAGAGTACTGATCTTTAACAACATGGTCGCCACGATCGCGATTTCGTATCGGTCTCTCACCGGAAAAGTCTTAAACATATCAGAAGTCAACGAAAACGAAAACGACAACGTCCAACAATCTATCAACGGCGTTTGTCGAAAGACCAAACAATGCTGGATCGAGATTGTTCCGAGGCCTGACGCTGTCGCCTTGACAACAATACACTGTGACCTGCACGACCTTGTGGTCCGCGTCGATGGAATGCACGGCCTGCAGAATCTGCTGGTGGCCGCGATGACTTTCTGCAACTGGATCCAATGCTGCTACTACATTGTCATCAGCTGGCAAGGATTGGTCGGTAACGAGATGGAATGGTCGCAGCTGCTGCTGTTCTCGATGGCGGCAGCCACGTTGCGAAGGACGGCGGTTTTGCTTGGCACGATCAGGCATTGCACAGGGGTGCGAAAGGAGGTAAGCATACTGTTATACCCGGTACACACTACGCTTTTTCCACGCGTTCGAGCCCTCAGGGCTGGGCCCGTCGGAGCCCGAAACGCTCTGAGAGGCCGAGAACGAGACGGATTCGCAATACACACTACGCTTTATAATCCGACAGACTGCAGCCCACGAGCTCGAAGCGTAGTGTGTATTGGCTATGAGGATTGAAACAGGTTGAAAATGTTGGAGATCACTCCTTTTGAAGGTTATGGTTGTTCAGTGTTTGCTCTTTTTTCTTATTGAATTGTGTCCTCAGGTGGATCCGTTGCTATTAGATCCTTTTAAAGACCCAAATTACATCAAAAAAGGTAAAACACAAAAAAGCCACAACCCTATAAACCAGGGCTCTCGCAACTTTCGAACTTTAATTAATATATTTGTTGCGAACTGGTTCTCATTTAAAAACTTATCAGCCCAAATTTTCACAGCCGATCGTATTGAAAATAGCACTTTACTAACTAATATCAATGGATTTATTATTCCACTATTTACCTTCTGCATACTTCATAGGAACCGAGGAGAGGCAATTGTCAATCAACAAGTGATTTGCATCCCCAAAAAACCTAGCGTTAGTAGAGTGGTCACTGCGAGATAAGAAGCATCTTATTTGCATATCTACAGTTCGACTCAGGTTCTTTTCTCACCAGCAACTTGGTATGCTACAATGTTATAGTTAGTACATGCCCAAATGCGCGAGGCGATGACAAAAGAACCTGATCCGTACAGTAGTGGAAGGAAGAAGGGCGGACAAGGCTACTGCGATGGGGAAATCACTTACGGGGCACCAATTTTAGCAAATAGCTAACTAGGTCTGTCAAGTATTGAAACTCTAAGTTTGTTTATGTTTTTAAACCCACCTCCGGGCGCCAATTGTAGTACAAAATATAATACAGATAACATCTCAAGTCACCGACAGTAGTGCGAATAGTACTGCCAATAAAAAGGTGGGTCTTAATTGCTTTGCTATTGTTTCTCAAGCTGGGTTTAAAGTTGGATATGTCACTGACACGATGTCATGAACATTGGCTCTGCCACCAATCAGAGACTCTGGATGTGCATGACGTCATGTTCGCGACTCTGCCATGGAGGCTCTGATTGGTGGCATAGCCAATGTTGATAACATCGTGTAACTGATATTACTAGCTGTAAATCCAGCTTTTATTTGGCTTTAAATGCGTTGTGAATATCGGATGGGCTGGAATATAAAGTAACTGTTTTGAACACTCATTTTTGGGAAATCTGAAAATATTTAAATTTTAAAATGCAATATGCATTAATTGATTGTATAGCTGTTTTCATTAAGCGAAGCGATGATACAATAATGCTATAGGACCATTTTGTGTTAAGTTTATTACTCACTCGAAAGGGAGAGCCAACATTGGCGAAAAGCAAATATTGACCTGCGAAAACAACAGCGGCCATTCACGGTCAAAAATAACAAACGTCAATACTGGCACTGACATTGATAAGTCCTTTGTTTTTCAGCAGCCTCATTCAATAAAACCGCAAATATCAAACAAACAGCTCAAAACGTTCAGATATTTTCTTTAAATTTAGTGTATACATATTCTCAGTAAACTATAGCATAGAATAACCTTTTTGACGTTCCAATTCAGTTGTCATAATAGTAACTGCAACGTCTCATAAAAAACTGACATAATCTAACTAAACATACTTATGGGACAAGTATTTTGTAATGCAGTCACTCATCAACCATTAAAACGGTGTTACATGGTGCACAGCTTAACACGTAATTCGTGTAACAATTTGGCATTACTGTCAAAAATGGACTTCAATTCCAGCATCGAACCTCTCATCCGCCTGTCATCCATCTTCGGCATGACTCCATACTCAAAAGACAACGCGAACCGACTCAAGTCTTCAACGTGGATGCTCGCGTACTGCATTGTCGTGTCTTTGCTCGCTCTCGGAATCCTCAACCTCTTGCTGCCGACGGTGGTGCTCACCATAATCCGAGGTCCGCTCGACAGCGTGTCGCTTCTGCGCGAATACAGCGCCATAGTGCTGTTTGCCACCACCCAAATGGTGGGCATACGATATCGAAAAGAACGCCTGGACATTTTTAACGAACTCTCACGAATCGGCAAATTGTTTAACGTGCCGTTAACGCACTATTGTCACACCCGTTTGACAAACTGTATTAGTTTGATTATTTATTGTCTACTTTCTTCGGTGGTTTACATATTTATTTATGTCTCCGTACCGAACTTTTACGGCAAGCTTATATACTTTCCACTGCATGTCTGCACGGATCTTTGTAACGACATCGGCGTGTTGTACTTCAACAACATGATCGCAATGATCGCGATATCATATCGATCTCTCACCAAAACTCTAACACAACTCTCAGAAAACAATGACTATGGCCGAACTATGAACGGGATTCGTCCAAAATCCAAACTTTGTTGGATTGAAGTTGCCCCAAAAGATGATTCCACCGACTTGACATCGCTGCATTGCGAACTCTACGCCCTTGTGGTTCGCGTGGACGAAATGCACGGGGTCCAGAATCTGCTGGTGGCTGCGATGACCTTCTTCAATTGGATTCAGACCTGCTACTACACGACCACCACCTGGCAAGGATTGGTGGGCGTCGAGAACGAGTTGTCCAGATTGTTGCTGGTCTCGATTTACGCGGCGACCTTGCGTAGGACTTCGATATTGGTTAGAACGATCGGGAACTGTAATGCGGTGCGCAAGGAGGTAATTTTGTAATTACATTTTCTGCCAGCCAGTACACACTGCGCTTTTTCCACACGTTAAAGCCAGTGGGCTGGGCCCGTCCTAGCCCTTCGGAGTTCGAAATACTCTGAGAGGCCGAGAACGAGACGGATTCGCAATACACACTGCGCTTTGGAGCCCTCAGGGCTGGGCCCGTCGGAGCCCGAACGCTAGAGGCCGAGAACGAGACGGATTCGCAATACACACTGCGCTTTGGAGCCCTCAGGGCTGGGCCCGTTGGAGCCCTAAACGCTCCGAGAGGCCGAGAATGAGACGGATTCGCAAAACACACAGCGCTTTGGAGCCATTAGGGCTGGGCCCGTCGGAGCCCGGAACGCTCTGAGAGGCCGATAACGAGACGGATTCGCAATACACACTGCGCTTTTGAATCCGACGGACTCAGCCCTTCTGACTCGAAAGCGTCGGTGTGTATTGGCTAAAAGACTCATGTCTGCCGGTCCTTTCTTTAGGCACCTTCTTTAGGCAACCTTCAATTGGTTCTGCTAGTTCTAGTGCCAGTACCCGAATCTAATTATGCCAATTTGAGGGTTGCACATGAAATATGCACATGAATATGCAGGGGTAGGTTCAGCTGATTCTTTCGTCGAGAGTGTTACCCAATGATATGGGCCAGATTGATGGTATAGCACATGACAATCAGGATCCGTTTCGTTCACTGTTTGGTTATCTGTTTTTTTAGCCTGCCTTTTTCAATTTTGGTTCTAAAATGTCTCCTACGTTGAAGACGAAATCATTAAGTTTCGCAAAACGGTTCCATTAAGTTCACTTATGCTCATTTTTACCAAAGGTTTTCAACCCATAGTTCAGATCGCAACTAGGAATTAAGAAATGTTATAAAACTGGACATAAAGAGTTCTAAAGAACTTCGTTCTAAGCCGCAATTATAATCTTTAAGAAGTTATCTTTGAGTAGCTCTTCTGAGTGACATTGACCCGGCTACAATTGTGCAAGGTTAAGCTGCGTTTGCAGCGTTTACAGCGTTTACGGCGTGCGCAAGCAACAGCCAATCAGAAGGCCGTTCCCGGTGACGTCACAAAGCTTAGCGACCCTGTCTCTTCGCTTTGACTGACGTGGAATATGTTTATCTTTTTGGTTGCGAAGCGACGCGGTCAGCGACGCAGTCGCTTTGCATCGCTGTAAGCATAGCTGTACCTGTCGGGACCCGATTCCATCTTCAAACTCGATGGTAGCACCACAGACAATAGGTTAACCAGCCATTCTACCACACCTAACTATGACTACGGCACAATTTATATGGTAGTAGTTTGGCCGGAAATTGCTGGGATGCGTTGGCCCGCCTGTTTAAAATCATCTACCCGGCCATGGCACAATAAGGTAAATTATAATCAAGGGACCCAATGTTCCTCAGGTGGTTACAGTTACTTGGGTGACAGGTGATATAACAACAAACAGCGGCTCCATCCCTTGACTGCCGGCGAAACTATTATAGCGTGCGGATGGCTTTCGCGTAGCTGCTTGAGTATGGGAGAGGAACATGAGGTAACCTCATGTCTGTGGTGGCACGTGAAAATCAGGGTGCGTTCGGTTGTCTGTTCCAGGCCGAGAAGCTGGCGTACACCGTGTCCAAGCTGCAGACCACCGGGAAGACAGCGCAAATCAGGAACCAAGTGAGTCCTGCTCCTGGCGCCCGGACGCTCTTTTCCGTTTCGTGCCTCGTAGACGCAATGTTAGATTTCCCGCATTTAGATGGGCTTTTTGGGCAGTTTGTCCGGAGCTGGCCTTAAAAAATTACCCAGGGTACACAGTTCGAGAACCTACTGTGATGTTTCAGGAGTAATACAATTAACAACTTGAGCAGGGGCGAAGCGTGGGTATTTTCACGGGGGAGACACACATAATATTACGTACATTTGGCAGTGGCACGTGCGTAGGGGTACCGTTATCTCTCTGAAAAAATCTCTGGAAAAAATGTGTATAGAATCATACGTTCGATCATACGGTCATGTTCATTCAGTTCATGCTGGCTGGAAATATGAACCTTATCGTTACTAAATTACTTAATATTTAGGACGAAATAAGCTTGCATGTGCTGTGGTTTACGTTGAGCAGGAAAGCAATGCTAATCGCTTTCAACGCTGGGTAAGCGCCTTATACCATGGGTAAGCGCTACTACTAAACCTGAAAAATATCCCGCGCCACGGAGCGCGCTTGTGCTACGGAGACGCGGTTCCCGAAGCACATATTTTCAGGACGGCACGGAGTCACAGAGCCGAGACGCGTCTCAAACGCAGCGATTTTATTGCAGCGGTGACTCGGAAATCAAGCATCGGGCGGCGGGTGGGGGGCGGCGGGCGGCGGGGGCCAGTGTACAAGACCCTATGCGAGGAGACAATCTCCAACTATGTCTCTCGCTCGGTGCTCGAATAGTAAATCGCTCGTTGCTCTTCGGTTTCGCTCGCGTTACAGCCGAGCTTGGCGCGCGAGTGTGAATGCATATGCAGCTCGCAACGAGCTCGTTCAAGCCACTCGCAAAATAAACTTAAAAGATCCGTAAAAAAAACTTCATCACGTAATTTTTAAGGTAAACACTGTCTCATTGTCTCATAGGACGCTTCGCCCCTGAACTTGAGTACATCCTCGACAACGCACGATTGAGTACGGAGATGCACACTGAAATGACAAAGATTTCAGACAAGAAAATGATTTCAAAAATTCGATGATTCAAGTCGTCCAATTGGCTTTGATACCAGTTTTCTACCAATATGGTACCAATATTTTACACTACCAGTATGATTGCCAAACTGTATAAATTTAACTTTGCGACTACGAGGTACAAAACGGAACAGCACGCACGGCTGCCACGGTCCACCAACCCTTCATTCATCTGGGGCAAAGCTACATTGTAGGAGGCTGAAGGTCGCCAGCCTTGCTACTAAGGATTTTAGAGATATTTTTGAGCATCAGACAAAGAAAAGCTGTACCAATGGATAATTTGGCAATATTGGCAATATATTATAATACATATTTGGGGTAAAGCTTCGTTATAAGCCTGTAGATAGTGTAGCTTCGTAGTTAAGGATTTGGTGAAAAAAAATTTGTTACCACCATACGTAGAAAAGCTATACCAAAATCTCTACATTTGCGAGAACACAAAATATATGCATATATGAATTAAATAAATATGGTTTTATTTTAAGCTTACTTCGTTTTGTTTAGGTTTGGTGTTCACCAAAATGCAGAGATTTGTGCAATTTTTAAATTACCCCGAATAATTTTCGAATTATTCCTGGACTCGGCACATTTGTGCTCGCTGAGTTACACTGACAATACATTCAACATTAGCATATTGTGAAAACAATGCCCGAATAGTCAATGTATTGCATTTTTTGTACCCTATTTACAACATCATTTTTACAATAATTACAATCATTTTACAACCCTATTTACTACCATATTTTAACATTCACTTTCTTTACAACCATATTTTCAAAGTCCTTTTCACAATAACATTCATTTTACACGGCCATTTTTGTCTTTTTCCGATCTCGCAGATGAACATCTTCTCCTCGCAGCTCCTCCATCGCAAAGTGCAGTTCACCGCGTGTGGGTTCTTCCCCATCGACGCCACCCTGCTCTACTCGGTGAGACCCTGAGGGGGGGGGGGGGGCGTTTCGCACCCTTCGTTCGCTGCTTAAGCGCGCTTTACGCGGATTTTCATAATATCCATTATGGCATTTTTTAAGTACCCCAATGTTATCGTGTAAATGCAAACAGTGATGACAAAAGCCTGTCACAGTCAATCATGATAGATAGATGTGATAAAAGATGTGATGACATTTTTTCAATTAGGCTCGGTTCTATTTTCGTGATAGATGTAAATAAAAATAACCAATCAGCTGTCAGCTTTTGAAATATTTCAATCTAAAGAAGGCGCATCCCAAGAAATTTAAAACTTTGTCTGTCCACTGCCTTCTGAATAACATAGAGACATACAGCTGGCAACTGGCAGTTCTTCTGTCACGACCTCGTGTTTTTCATAACATTTTTCTAGGACAGTGTAAATACATACATTTTCGATGCAGACGTTATCAAAGATATACTGATTCGGTCCCTTATGTACGTTTTTAAAGATATCATGATAGATGATATCAAAGAAATACTGACAGATGTTACCAAAGATGCTATGAAAGATATTATGGAAATCGATCACAATTTAAGCCGTTCTTTACAAAAGGAGCTAAGTTATACTCTGCTCTTAATTTGTTTTAACCCCAAATGTGATATGTTCTCATCACTTTCTGGCCTGCCAATTGTTTCAGATCGTCGGTGGTGTGACTACTTATCTGGTGATCCTCATCCAGTTCCGTCAATCCTCATTGCACTAAATACCAGGGCGCATTCAATGCAAATACGGACAAAATATGTGCTCTCTACTTGGTATACAAAAACAAACATACTGTAATAGGATTGTATTTCACTGTTTCATTTGTAAAGTGTATTAAACATCTCTGACATTTCTAGTCACTTTCAATTTCTTCCATTCCCAAATATTGTTTGAGATTAATTATTTACTTATTCTAGATTAAAATGATTTATTTCGTTTGTTGGATCTTCAAAGTTTCCAATAGTATGCTCAAATAAATAACAATGTTTTTACCTACTTTAATGAATTGCAGTATGCGACGTTCTAGTCAAAATGTACTATTTGCTCAATTTTTCAAAGCTCAAGTACATGCTTCTACCAAGCTCAATGCTTGTCAAGTAACTGTTACAACCATTGATGAGTCTTGATGAGTCTGCATCGATGTATTATGAGGACTAGTTCGCCAGGAAGTGGCTTTCAGACCAAAAGTTGTCAAGCTCTCAAGGCCACATCGGTGAAGTTATATTTACAATATTTCATTTATGATGTAGACAAAATACGTAAAGGCGTACATGGCCCTTTTTTTTCGAAAATGTTCCCCTGGATTGCTAGAACACACCCAGAAACTCTTTATTTTTTACCCTTTTAAGAGCCATTGCATATGGAAGTGCAAAAAAAATTTTTTAGGGGAAAAGGGCCATGTTCGCCCTTATTTACTTATTTGTCTACAACATACTGAAATATCGAAATGATCACTTTAACCGTGAGAACTCGGCTACTTTCGGTATGTTGCAGATGCAAATCCACTCTCCTCCTTAACGTGAAATAGTCTTAAGATTAATGTGACAACAACTCTCAAATTCGAATCACTTAGCTTACGTATGAAGAAGTACATGAACATGCACAAACGAATCACATTTCAAAAACTGTGAGCTGCCCGCATTGATGCCCGCAATCCAGTACCGCATTTCAAACGCTAGCTTTTATTACGCCGAGCACACAGCTTGTTGATCCTAGAGAGTCTTCGTTTGGCCGAGAGCGGACAATGTAGCGCATGGACGCCATTTTTTGTCCACACCCCTGGCTGTCATCGGGCAACTAACAGCTAAATGGGGCTAAATATTGGCTTAATTGGGCTAGATATAGGCTAAATATGGGCAAAAAATATGCAAAATATAAGGTCAACAGGCAAAATTGAAGTTATAATGACGATTATCTCGTGTCACCACAGATAGAAGGTTTAGATAGATATAGGTATAGGTATAGATACAGATACGGCAAAAATTTGATGCTAGTAGTTTGGTCGGCAATCGCTGGGGTGCGTTGGCATCCTGTTTTAACATCATCTACCAGGCCACGGCACAAGGTAATTTATAATCAAGGGACCCTATGTTCCACAGGTGTTTACAGTTACCTGGTTACAGGTGAAATAACAACAAACAGTGGCTCCATCCATTGACTGTCGGCGAAACTATTACTGCAGGCAGAGGCGTTTCGCGTAGCTGCTTTAGTTTGGGAGTGGAACATCTGTGTAACCTTACATCTGTGGTGTCTGATCGCCATGAAACATGAACTCATTTCATGTGGACGATTAATGGCGTCCAAAACAGTTGCAAGCATGGCCGCTCTCTGCCCCCACGAAGCCTCTCTAATCAAGCCCAGCGCGTGACATTGTTGTTGTTTGTTGAGCGCGTTGGTAACCCAGGGTTACGGATGAGAGGTGTCTAAACTTTCTCTGGAGCATTTCATATTCCGTGACAATTACAACGCGCGCCCGGCGGTGATTAGTGCAATCGAGGCGGCTGTGGACGCCGACAAGGTCGCTCGTGACTCGCCTGGGTTTCTGACACAAACGTGCATGAACCTAATTATTAGTAAGTACTACCTACAGTGTTGCTTAGATTCGAATCTGAAGACGGTGTTCTATAATGTTATACAACAGATATAAGGTAACCCAGATGTTCCACTCCCGTACTAAAGCAGCTATATATGCGAAATTAGCCCTCCGTTCGCAATAATAGTTTCGCCTATTTAATAGATTTATGCCCGGTTTTACCAAGTTTTTTAACTCCTAGTTAGGATCTCAACTAGGAGTTACAACTGAATTCGCTGCTTGTCAGTCATAACTCCCGCCCACATGGCGCCCATACGCAGAGATGGCCACTCTCTAACCCTATATAGGCTCACTATAGTGTTGCCTATAGCTTAAAATGTTTTATGCCTTAGTGGCTATCTAATTCTATCTAGGAAATAATGTCTTCACTTTTCTGTTCATCAAAGTTGTTTCACGTTAGAGAACTTTCGCATGAATATTGAAATCACTCACATGGGGACATCGTGCATGGGCTGTTCAGTCCACTAACTCTTTACGTAACACTCTTATTAAGTATACAACAACACTTTAGTAGGTACCTATATAAAACATTCCTGATAAAATCAAATTTTATATCCATATTTTCTCATCTCCTGAAATGCTGTGCTCAGATACAAATTTTTACTTTTTATTACCCATGGCAGAAGCAACAAAAAAAATCAAAATTTTGTGAGTTCGCTAACATCACTTATGACATCATCGTGGGCTATGAGAATAGTTTTTTGGCCGTAATTACCTTCCCGAAGCAACGATTCGCTTCAAACTTTCGGTAGTGACTTTTGACAGCGATCACTTCGCAATATTAAAATTTAGAATCGATGTTACAATTTTGAAATGTAATTTTGAAATTAGAAAGATGAGACAAAAAGGCATTTGGTGGACAAAAATATGTGTTTAATTAATTTGAATTGCCTTTGTGAGGCGATTATGTAACTTTTTAGCGGTCGCTAGCTAGGGATAACGATCGGTATTTAGGGGCATTTCGATGTAATTTGGTCAAGATAACGAACGTGATCTCAAACGAAATTTAACATATTCGCCATCCTGTATTGGTAATAACAAGAAAACATCTCTAGTCCAAGCACTGCAACTTGTATGACGGTGAGATGTTATGTCACTTTGTCGCATTCCTGAGCTGGTTTCACAACCGCCTGGATTTGTAGCCTGACATGCAGCGGCCAGTCAGCTGTCTCCAGCGACTCTGTCTGGGGTCAGCTGTCGCCAGCGACCCTGCCAGGGTCAGGCGACCTGTGCCCTGTTAGCGCACGTCGCGGCGGTGGTGGGGGCGTCAACACATATGGTTAAGGTATGTGTGAAATTGTTACTTGTTACAGCGGATATTTTTACTGCGAATACGTTTAGCAATGTTGGCGAAAAGGTATGTGTGTGAAAAATCAAATGTCAGACTGTCTGCACTTACAGCTGATGTTTTTATTGTTACGGGGACAGACTACCTCGCTGCCAGATGCGAGCAGCTGCGAGATAGCGCGAATGCAGAGTCTCACGAGTATGCGCTTTTTTACTAAACCGTGAGAGATAAACTATTGAAGTAAGCGAGGAAGTTGGAGATAAAGAATCAATCTGTGTCGGTAACGGTCGCGTTTTCCCTTTTTTTGGGTCTTAAAGGGCCGAAACCGCTTCTACAAATGTTGTATTTTGCTCTTTTTTGCGCTTTTTTGTGAATCGATAGAAAAAAAAGATTAAAATTTAAACAAATTAAATAATATATAATATAATAATATAATAAATATAATATAATATAATATATTATTAGATTAAAATTGAGAAAAAGGGTCCGATTCCCCCAGACATACCATCAGAGACAGCCCAAAACAAAATAGCAAGTGCACTAGGCAATTTATTAGGCTGTCAATTAATGTAAGAGCCATATTTGTGTTATGATTAGATTTCCTACAACCTACCTACAATCCAACTTCCTACAATTTATTTTAAACAGTTTTTAAAGTTTTTCCGAATTTTCAGCAAGCTAGTAGGTAATCACACAAAATTGATACTTACATTATTTGAAACCTTATAAATTGCCTAGTGCACTAGCTACTATATTTTTGGCTGTCACTGATAGTTTGTTTGTAATATAATAGTTTGTGTATATTTGTAGACCAAGAGGTTCCCCCACCTTCATGCTTCCAGAGCCTTCTAGCTCAGTAACAGCCATACGAGCCAAAGTATTACAGCTCCTTTTAGAAGGCCATTAGCGAAGGTAAACTCAAATTAATCCAATGTGTTCCATTCTATGCGGCTAACGATTTCGATGCACATAAACCATTTTACCCCTGTACTTACCCCTACTATTTGCCCCTGTACTAAACACGCTAAACGATCAAACAAAACAAAATGAATATCCTCTTGTTATAGAACCATTAAAATAATGTTTATATACGGGAAAATATCGATTTAAAATTCACTTTAAACCAGCAACTGGTCTCAAACTATAAAGTGTAATTCGTGAACTATTCATACTCAATATTGCCTTGCATCAAGATTTGTACTTATTTCTGTAAATTGTGTTGAATTTTAATTTTTAGCAAGCCTTGTAACTTTAGAAATTCGTAAATATACCTACTTCATGTAAGATGGCTGATATCGGTTATGTATTTCATCGGCTTAAAACCAATGCCTACTCGATAAAAAAAAAGTCTTAAAATGCAATTTCAATGCGTTATAGACAAAATACATTAAATTGGGTATATGGCCCTTTCTCCGAAATTTCTCCCCCCCCCCCCCCCTCCCCCCCCCCCCACACCTCCCGGAATGCTAGAACCACCCCGAAAATATTCCTTTTTTATCCTTTTTCGGGTCATGCACACGAAAGTGCCTTGGAAAATTAGAAAAAGGGTGATTATTTTCGATTGATATTGAAGCTCTGCGTTAACCCCTACAAGACAATTAACAATCGGAGCTGTTCTAGAGGCTTACAGTTTATTACACAGTCAGGTATGTCTACACATACTTTCTCATGACATCTAATGTTCAACATTGAAAACATTTAGTTCATCGCCACGACGCTATCAAAGACGCACATTAAAAGCGCTCCCGTAATTTGTCCAAACACGTTCCACGATCGTAATCTCGAAGACAAACCAGTAGCACTCTCAGGGGCCGAGTTCCAGTCAGCAGCGAACCTGGCGGACTGAGAGATAAACGCAGTCGACAATGGACGGCTCAGCCACCGACCTCTATCTGTCTACGAGGATGGACCAATCGGACCGCAGCGGAAGCCGAAGGCAACAGAATATGAAACATCGCTCATCGCACCATTTCTGCTAAATGCCATCCACATTTCAGTCCTGGAACCACGAAAGAACCGTTTGCCTTTTATAGAGGCTTATACCTCGTTCACACTACAGACTTGATCAAGATCAACTCTCTACGCCATCAAAGATGGCGTTGATTGGGTTTCCACAACTCAGTTATCTATTTAATCGTGATGAAATCATTCGGGTATCGTCGTGAACGCTCGGAAGAGTTCGTGATTATTTCAAAATCCGCCACCGGAAACGTTGCAACATTAACCTGGGTGCGTGTTCCGTGTGCTATGAGCTCGGTGATAAAGTGAGGTTAGATTCGTCGCGATTTCCGGTTGTGTTCGTTTCCCGAGCATATTCCGAACTTGACCGAATGACTTGATCATGATCAAGTAAGGAAACAAGTGTGAACACCAACTGATTTTTGAAACCCAATCAACGCCATATTTGATCGAGTTGAGGACTTGATCATGAATAACTCGTGTAGTGTGAAAGAGGTATTAAGGAAACCTACTCGACCGAGCGATCTGTCACGTGGTCAGAGCTCACCGAGACGCGGACGTTTTCGAACGCAAACTTTACAGTCGACCGCGGAAATTCGAAAATGGCCGACAACGAACTAGCTGAACTTTATTGTCAATGCATCCGGTAATGCATAAAGTACTATAGCCGTTGGCTATGGTATTGGCGGTCGTATTGGTTAGTATTTTATATATTGTGCATACCTGTCAGTTGTGCAAACGTTAATGTAGGTTGAACGGTTTAAAATTACCCGCCCGTTCGTACAAACAGAACTCGCGCACCAGGCGAAAGATGGTACGCGAGTTGAGCGCTCTGATCGCTCCAGACTGGGTTTTCGGAAGCAAAATAGCGTCGATCGGGTCACTCCGAGCAGGTTTCCGAACGCTGGAGAGCGGCCGGAGTAGGTTTTCGTAAGCCTCTTATGATAGTGTTTATTTGTGTAACAAACCGGGTAAAATTGAATTTCCCTGGACCCCTATTCTGTTACTTTTCTGATGTGAGATGAAATGAAATGAAAGCGAGAACCTTCATTTGTTCCATATGATAACATAGGCGAACTTGGAGTTGTCACTCTCACTTCTTGTCATCTCACTTGGAAAAAGTTACAGAATAGGGGTCCTGGCAAGACAAAGGCCTGAGACAAGATTTGCTCAAACAGGAACACTAACATTGTAGCTCGGTTTACAGCTGGCAATGTCAGTGACACGATGTCATCAACATTGGCTCTGCAACCAATCAGAGACTCCGTGGCAGAGTCGCGAACATGAAGTCATGCACATCCAGAGTCTCTGATTGGTGCAGAGCCAATGTTGATGACATCGTGTCACTGACATTGCTAGCAGTCAAGTGTCCCCCCAGCTTTAGATATATGTATCACGTGATTTGAACAGTGAATCAGCTGGGAGATCAAAGATGGCGACCCAAACGACTCAGCGACTACAGTCGTGTTAGCCTTACTTTACCACAGCCTGGTGGACTTCGAAGTTAAGTATCATTTGACTCTTTGCCATTATGTAAAGAGTAAAATAGTAAAAAATGGTAGTAAAAAATACAAATTTTTAATGGTAATTATAGAAACTGAATCATTCGATTCTTTGGTATGGTACTCTATAATATGAGATCCCCAGAAAGTGGCAAACTCAAATTAAGTCTAGTGTATCCACACAAGTGCATAGAGATCGATGGTCACAGCCTCCTCGTGTGTTTTTGGTCCAAGCGTGCTCAACGGCGACACGATTCGGGCTAGGATCTAGGCCACGTGGATCGTTTACATCCTCTTTCGTCGCGGGGGCAAAGATGGACGAGATGGAAATGAAGTGATAGGCTTTATTTGGCAGTGAGCGGCCAATGGAGCGCATGGACGCCATTTTTTGTCCTAAGTCCTGGCTGACATCGGGCAACTATTGGCTGCATATAGGCTAACTAATATGCTAAATATAGGCTAAATAGGATTAATTAGGCTAAATATAGGCTAAATAGGTTACATATAGGCTTAATATAGGCTAAATATAGGCTGAAAAGGTCAAATTTGAGTTATGCTAATGATTTTCTTGCGTCACTTTGTTTAATCGCCTTGAAATATTCATTTCATTTGGACAATTAATGGCGTCCCAAACGGTTTCAAGCATGGCTGCTCTCAGCCAAATGAAGCCGCTCTAAACTAAGAGTTTCAAAACTGCCCACAGAGCCTATTGTCCGGCTCAAGATATGGCTTGAAAGTTTTGAACCTCTTAGCTCGTGTCTAGCAGCAGTGGGTCCTCGAGGAAGATGCAAATCCACTCTACTTCTCAACGTGAAATAGAATTTAGATTTACCAAAGCGTCAGGAGATTATTGCGTGCGCCACACGAGCATATTGCGACTTCATTTTCAAGTGCCCGCTGCACAAAGCTCTTGTGTCCAAGATCAAGCGACCAGTTATTACTTTTTGTGTGCAAAAGTTCAGGGTTAAATGCTGTTGGAAAATAGAAGTTGCAACAAAGGAAAGTAGCCACATCACTGAACCGTTTAACAAACGATTGCTGTCAAGGAAAATGTAGTTTTCAGGCAAGAACGATTTCTGACTTTTGTTGCGGGGAGCGAAACAAGCACCCTTTTATGGAATGTCCAGTTTTAATCAGAAAAATACGTCACGGCTGGCCTCTTACAAACGAATGTTGCGGGAATCATATTGAACTTTAGGTTCGCAATTAGGAAAATGGCTTTATACTTTATAGCCAACTTTAGATGAGCCAACAGTAGACTTTTGTGACATCGAAGTTTGGCAAAATAAAATGAACCATACACAGTCCAGCTAGAAATTACAGTGCACCACTTTTAAAATAGTCTCTTTAACAAAGTCGATCCTTCTAGACATTTTTTCCTTTCTCAATGACTCAAACATATTCCTAGCTTCGTCAGACCACAAAATTCCACCGCCCCCTATAAACATAGTGCAATCCACATGGCGTGATCCGGAGTCAAAACAGAAAAAAACACACACACAAGGCCGTGGAGAGATCTCCTGCTCTTTGTCCCGTTCAGCATCTGTAACTATCCTCCGTCTCACTCGCTCCACCGCCACTCGCCATCTGTCTGTCTCGCTCTGTCCGGACGGAGCGTGCGGCCTTGTCAAGGTGGACGCTGTCGGAATGCAGGCTGCCTCTTCACCGACCGGTAACTGACCTGAAATAGCCGCAGACAGCGCTCAGATGTGACGTCATCGCTGGAAATGCATGCATCTTTCGGGTGCCACTCGCTGCATTGTGGATCTAGCGCGATGGATTATGTGTGAACGTCTTTTTTTACGATCTGTAATTTAATTAGGAGGTAAGGGGCACAACTTCATTCCGCAAAATCGTCACTCACGGAATGTCGGAATCAGTTTTCTCCTCACAAATTTGGAGCTAAGATGTTTGAGATTTGAAAACTGTTTCATAGGGACCCTAAATTTTGATTCAATGTCTGGAAGTTAAGGCTATAATATTAAAGATGGTAGCTTATAGTACAAAGGCCAAGGGCCTTATAGTACCGTCCAACAGCACCAAGGGCCGGCCACCGCTTATAGCGTTGTCCCTTTGACACACTGTGTTGGCGCTGTCCCTGTGGCACTGGTCTATTGGCTGTCAGGGAATGACAGGCTGATGTTGAAGCTAGCCTGGCCTGGAAGGGAGCCGAGTGTGGACGCGGTGCCGGCACCAAGGCATGCTACCGTCCAACAGCACCAAGGGCCGGCCACCGCTTAGCCTTGTCCCTTTGACACACTGTGTTGGCGCTGTCCCTGTGGCACTGGTATATTGGCTGTCGGTGAATGACAGGCTTATGATGAAGCTAGCCTGGCCAGGAAGGGAGCCGAGGGTGGACCCGGAGAACTTTGAAATTCCAATAACACATGCTTAGGCCGTTCTTTGTTGGCGCTTTGCTGTGGTATTGGTCAACTGGTTTTATGAGGTCGCAGAGCAAACCTGTGAATGCAGTCAGGAAATATTGTCTAGTCGTCCCCGTTTGCCAAAGTAATTACACTGGCGTGTCGATTGCGCGGAAGAAGCGTTGCTGACAAAGTGTTTATTGATGTGCTGAATAAATCTTGTGGTCTTTCGCACACTCTTATTCATGACGTAAGCACGTGGCGCCTTTCAAGTCATGTCAGCTGTTGCACACGCTATTTCGATAGGTTTACCATATATACGACATGCATAACTTTGACGACGGTTTCGTAGATTTCTCCAACACACACTATATTGTAAAAACTGACACTTTTACCTAATGACAATTTGATTTTAAAGAACCTTAAGAAGACTATACGCCTTGTTTTTTGACGTTACACGGAACATCTTCTTCCCTTGTCCCAGATAAGTGGTAAAGTTTGAAAAACTTGCGCTAGTGTGTTCTCTATAGATACCCAAGTTAAGCAACACTGCGCCGATTTGGGCGTTGGATGGTTGACCCAAGTTAAGCAACACTGCGCCGAGTCGGGCGTTGGATGGGTGACCCAAGTTAAGCAGCACTGCGCCGAGTCGGGCGTTGGATGGGTGACCCAAGTTAAGCAACACTGCGCCGAGTCGGGCGTTGAATGGGTGACCCAAGTAAGCAACACTGCGCCGAGTCGGGCGTTGGATGGGTGACCCAAGTTAAGCGACACTGCGCCGAGTCGGGCGTTGGATGGGTGACCCAATTTAAGAAACACTGCCTCGACACCGTATACTGGGGTGCTTTAGTCTTAAAAGATACCAAATGGCATTCAAAGAGTGACGTGCTATTAAAAAAACATTGTAAATTCTGTTTCGGTAGTTTGTGTGTTTGTTGGCGGTCTACTACCAAACAGCTTCTCCGATTTCAATCAAATAAGCAGAGGTTCTTCGCTAGATTCTAACTTAGACCCTGTGCTTTTTTCAGCCAAACCGACATCAATAGTTTTCAAGCAGTTCAAAATTTTGATGGGAAAATCACAATTTCCTAAAGTATGTCCCAGTTGTTCAGCCAAAAGTTCTTACAGTTTATTCGCGAGACTTGACAATAATATCATGAAACGTGCAGGTGAGTCCAAGAATTTCTTAAATTTAAGGACCTTTACGACTTTCCGTTCTCTTTCCATTAGTTTTTTAAACAATTTTTTTGGGTAGGTATACACATTTTTTCAATCAAAATTCAATCAACAAAGTTACCAAGATCGGGATGCACCAAACGATAGTTAAGGAGCCTTTCATCTGTGGCTAAGGTTTAACTGTTAATTAAATTGAAAAGTTAAATTGAGCTTGTTGTAGATGGCTTTGCAAAAGTTGCAATAATGGGTGACCCAAGTTAGGCAACACTGATGGCGAGTCACGCGTTGGATGGGTTACCCAAGTTAGGCAACACTGCGCTTAATCGGGCGATGATTATCTTGCCCGTTAACTAACGAAACAGTTATGTCACATATATAACAACGCTCATCTTCAACGCCAAACAAATCTCGTTCGCGACGCCCCAGCAACAAAAACACAGACCAAACTCTCTAGACAGTCCAACACCAACGCGCCTCTACCATCGACCACGAGACGTCACCGCCCACTGGACACTTCCCGTCGAGGAATGCCACCCGACGAGGGCACAGGTCACGGTGGTCGCCGAGCAACGGACACCCGAGACTAGCGTCATGTCGCCGATGTTACCGCGACGTCGGCGCCGGCGTTACCCAACCGCTGACGTCGGTAAAGCTTCGATCACTGCTCCGGTGCGGGATAGGCAACTAGTATGTCGTGCCAGCTCTCACTGCGCCGGTACGGGATAGGCAACTATCATGCCGTGCCAGCTCTTACTGCTCCGGCACGGGATAGGCAACTAGTATGCCGTGCCAGCTCTCACTGCGCCGGTACGGGATAGGCAACTAGTATGCCGTGCCAGCTCTTACTGCTCCGGCACGGGATAGGCAACTAGTATGCCGTGCCAGCTCTCACTGCTCCGGTACGGGACAGGCAACTAGTATGCCGTGCCAGCTCTCACTGCTCCGGTACGGGATAGGCAACTAGTATGCCGTGCCAGCTCTCACTGCTCCGGTACGGGATAGGCAACTAGTATGTCGTGCCAGCTCTCACTGCGCCGGTACGGGATAGGCAACTATCATGCCGTGCCAGCTCTTACTGCTCCGGCACGGGATAGGCAACTAGTATGCCGTGCCAGCTCTCACTGCGCCGGTACGGGATAGGCAACTATCATGTCGTGCCAGCTCTTACTGCTCCGGCACGGGATAGGCAACTAGTATGCCGTGCCAGCTCTCACTGCTCCGGTACGGGACAGGCAACTAGTATGCCGTGCCAGCTCACACTGCTCCGGTACGGGATAGGCAACTAGCATGCCGTGCCAGCTCTCACTGCTCCGGAACGGGATAGGCAACAAGCATGCCGTGCCAGCTCTCACTGCTCCGGTGCGGGATAGGCAACTAGTATGCCGTGCCAGCTCTCACTGCTCCGGTACGGGATAGGCAACTAGTTTGCCGTGCCAGCTCTCTCTGCTCCGGTACGGGATAGGCAACTAGCATGCCGTGCCAGCACTCACTGCTCCGGTACGGGATAGGCAACTAGTATGCCGTGCCAGCTCTTACTGCGTTCAACATGTATGTTGCCGTTTTTCCGTTATCTTAAAACTGAATAAACATTAAAACAAACAAACAAGGGGATTATTTAGCTACTTCTAAAATTCAATTTACTTATTTAGAATGTACTAGTAAATATTTAATCTTTTAAATAGCAATACATAACAACATAATCATGGTTATAGAGTTGATCTGACCGATGATCACAGCTGCAAAGGCCTTTACTTTAACGTTGCATGGGAAACATACAGCGTTGAGCTAGTTGCGTATCCCGGCTAGCAATGGTCGAAGGGTAAAGGCCATATTCCACCAGGATTGCAACCTGCCGATCCATGGCCCTCTAAATGGCTTTGTTCCATTGGTGGTGATAGTAAATGTGCGGTTAGAAGGCCTAGGATCAGCAGGTTGCAACCCTAGTGGAATATGGCCTTAAGGCCATTCATTGAGGGTTGTTTAGGTTATTTGAATTCAACTTTATGGATTTCCAAGAGATATTTCGAGGTTCTGAAATATTCAATTGGTTGTCAAAAGTGTGAGGATTCCATAGACATTTGTTTCGTTGCGATCGGATAACGGGTGTGGCCTGGAAAGTGTATACCGTAAGCGGTAAATTCTTAGCTGGAATTTACCCTTAAGTACATCTTTCAATATACCGGATGAAACATGGTTATTTTAAAACTCTTGTAAGTAATTAACGAGTGAATCTTACGAAATGAAAATGGTTCAACTGGCTGTCCGAAGTGTGAAGATTCCGAAAATATAGGTTTCGTCGCGATCCGACCAAAGGTGTGGCCTGGAAAGTGTATACCTTACGAGGTGAAGGAAACGGCTCGACTTCGGAGCTCATTGAACAGACTGTGATCAGTGGCGTGCGGGGTGTGCGAACAGACATCGTACGAGTGGCCACATATGTAAGGTTGCCCAGATGTTCCACTCCCGTACGAAATTGGGAGAACATGTTCTTTTTTCTCGGGGAATTCGCCCCCGAAATGCAATAACTGCCCCCCACCCCCCAAATGAAAATATGTATTTCTCGGTACTGCTCTGATTTAAATAGATTTTCGATTCTGACAAAAACAATTGGATGTCGAAGTTTCATAGAGGCGCGGCTCGCCATATTCGGGAGACTGAGGAGACTTCATGAAGAAAACTTCAGGAAATTGTGAATAAGTTGCAAGTATAAAGTTAGAAGTTGATAGTATGGATATTTGGAGACATTTGATTTGATTCGCAGATCCTGCAACTCCTGCAAGATCTTGTCAAGATCTAGCAAGATTGTGGCAAGATTGTGATAAGATCTTATAAGATCATGCACGATCGTGGTAAGAATATTCAGCAAGGGAGCCCCAACATGTATGTAGTTTATTTACACTCGAACATGCATAATAGGCTAATGTGACTGCAAACATTAGATAAGAATGTGGCATAAGTTTTGGCAAAGTGGTTGAATAGGATGCTAATCACAGGAATAAAGACACGATGGGACAACACAGAAGTTATGTTATGGGGATTGATGAAATCAGAGTCGTTGTAAGGTGTATTTCTTGGGACATAATTTTAGGTAACAGATATACTTTCTCACACCTTTGCATTGAAAAAGTGTAAGTGTTGTAAATAAGTTTTAAAAGGCAAGGAAAATCATCCGAGCACAAATTGTGTCAATGATGACTAGACGGATAAGAAAGGGGGTGGGAGGGGGGGTGTTCGACCTGGGTTGACAGAAGTTAACTTGCTCTTATCTGATTTTATGTTTGCCATCCTAGTTCTTAGCTCATCTTGACCATTACTTTAAACTACCAAAAAAACTCCTGTGAGTAGCACTAAGTTCAAAGACATTGATACGACTTGACGTGACAGTAAGAGAATAGTAATCTAGCACCACTGGTATCAAGTTAACATAGAAGGAATAGGGGTGAATTAGGGTGGCTTTAGATCCGGGTAAACAAAAGTTAACTTGCTAAACCAGCCCTTATTTGATTCCATGTTTGTCATTCCAAGTCCCGAGCTCATCTTGACAATTACTTTAGAATACTTGAGAAACACCCGTGACCATCATTCTTTAATAACTCATTTCATCTTGACACAACACAAGTATTTGCTTAGGTTAAAGATGTTTACTTTTTACTCCATGGCGGAGGAAAGGCACTTTCAACTATTGTTTGATGCCGCACACAGCATTCGTGTGTAACCAAGAGCACAGGGGTTCGTTTCCCGCTCGTCATCACCTTCCCTTGGCGGAGACAGCGATTCACTCCAAACTTTCGGCAGTGACACTCAACAGCTATCAACTCGGAATCGATCTTACAATTTGATACAAAATTTATCCTAAGGTAGCCAAATTCTTTTAATAAGTAAAGCATTATCTTCTCTAAAACGAACACTGTTGTGCTACTGTGTGGATTAACCATTTTTAGTTTTCGTAAAATTTGTTCATTGTTATCATAAGCAATCTTGCACTACTAAAGGTAAATGTAATCCAATGGATAGAAATTTCCAAAAGAATTCAAAGTCTAATCTCTTTCCCAGCCAGATGATTGACCCCTTCGATGCGCTAAGATACTGAGCACTGCAATGATAGATCGTTCACGAAATAATGGTCAAAACCACTTCAGGGATTCGGACAATGCCATTGTTAACACAAATATTTATCTTGACGTGACGTGTCAAGAATTTGCAACAACTCTGTCCCTTTCACAGCCCTGTGTTGCCAATTTTCGGGGAAACCCCTTCATTGCCAATCATCAGGTAGCTAAGCACGCAAGGTGACCAAGCTGACAACGCAGATATTTGCAAGGAGATCCGTCAGTTGTCACTCCAGAAGAGAACACAATGGAGTTTAGCAGAGCTTACAAGGGTAGGAACACGACTTCCTACCCGAAAATCTCAAGTGGTTTTGCCAGTAATTCGCGAATGGACTATACCTATTTTACATAAAAATTATAAAGTTTGTCTATCAAAGGTCGACCTCACTCAGCTTAACCTGTAAATTATTCACCAGCTCAAACACCCAACATTTACCTCAGCTGTACTTAAGCCAGATAACGATCCCACCGATAAAGACATAACGACATGCATTACATTAACGCATACTAATAGGCGTTAAAAGGCTAGAAAAGTTTTTGAAAATAATTTCTAGCTGTGAGACCACAGATATAGGGTTGCCAAGATATCACACCATGCCTAGCTATGGCTACGGCAAAAATTAGATGCCAGTAATTTCGCCGGCAATCGCTGGGGTGCGTTGGCAACCTGTTTTAACATCATCTACCAGGCCATGGAACAAGGTCAATTATAATCAAGGGACCCAATGTACCTCAGGTGGTTAAACAGTGATGGATTCATCTACCAGGCCAATAGGTCAATATAATCAAGGGACCCAATGTTCCACAGGTGGTTACAGTTACCTTGGTTTCAGGTGATATAACAACAAACAGTGGCTCCATCCCTTGACTGCCGGCGAAACTATTAGTGCGGGCGGAGGGCTTTCGCGTAGCTACTTTAGTATGGGAGTGGAACATCTGGGTAACCTTATATCTGTGGCAAAGCCGTAAATCGTGTGAGCGAATTTATAATTTTTGCCGGCAAGACGAAACAAAAAGCTTCTAATTGTCATTAATTTCAGGCCCCGACTGTGGGAATGGCATTCGAAGCGGATAATCAAGGGAATTAATTATTCGCGGTCCTCGGCCTCGCTCAGCCTATCGCGGTCTTTTCTTGTGTCTTGCTTTTGAACTGTGTGCGGCTCGTAACTTCTTCTCTGGCGGAGGAAATTTTGATGAATGTCTGCAAATTGTTGCACCCGGAAGTTGATTTTGAACAGGCCGAGGCCTCTTAGAAGATTTATAAAAGCTTTTCGAGATGTTTTATGGTGATGAGACACGTGAATCGTGTATCGTAATGGTTATGTGCTTCGTCTTAAAGCCATGGTTGGTTAATATGATGGATGGGTATACATTAACGTTGTGTTTCGGCATATTATACTCAAATTGGCTCGTGCAAAACTTTGTAATATTTGCAGCCGAACTGGGATGTGAACTCAGGGTCTCCTGATTGCCGTTCGGGTGCTAAGCTGTCCGGGCAGCGAGTAACAAATCTGCAATGACTTAAGCGTAGCAAATAAGAATCGGGGTGGCATTTTTGACCGAGACTGGCTGAGAAACTGTCAGTAATCAACCAAAAATGATGAGCAAGAAGCATCACAATATAATTTAAGACATTGAATGAGGAAATATTGCCTCATAAGAAAGCCGGAGTGTTTTAAACAACTTTGAATGGCCATTGTAAATGGCTAGAATGGCGAGTTGTGAATGCGTTTATAGGCAGCCTTTGGTCACAAGGAGTTATGCGACACCCAACCAGTCCCAATAGAGCCCATTCCAAGTGAGATCCAGCCAATAGCAGCCAGCCCCAGACAAGAATGCAAACCCGCGTATTTTTGTCTATGCTTAAGTTATTGCAGATTTCTTTCTCGCGTCCGGGCACGCATTCTCCCTCTTCGCCGGGTGGGGATAAGGGGATCTCCAAGGTAGATCCCAAAGGCTATTATGTGTTGCGATATCAAAGTTAAGCAACAATGTTTGTCGCCAAAAATTGAGCGGGTGACCGCTCATGTAAATTCCAATTCGTGTTTTAATGAACGCGACACAGAAAATTATCGATGTTATCAGAGTAGAGTGTTCTTAAGTGGAAAATCTGCTCGTCGCAGAAACCTGTTCATTTCAAATCGTGCAATGCTCTGTGTTTTTCTTTTTCATTTAAAAAAAAAATGAATGGCAAGTCACAGCGAGAGGGCATGAAGGCAGAAAATGCACCAAGTCACGATATCATGTTTAAATGGCCTCTAATATTTAAAAGCTTTGCTTTGTTAATTTTTTAACAGAATTTTGTGCTATTTGCTATGATATATGGACGAGTTATAAGTGTAACTTGTTTGGTATGGAATTAATATGGCATGTTTATTTTTGCTTCAGCGAGTGTATACAATAAGTTTTATCAGCTTATCAAATCATGCAGAGCATTGAAAGATGAAAAATGGTCACCGGGCAAGAAATCAAGTCGACATCTTCGGGAAATAGCCGGAAAATATTGATTAAGAAACAACCTTAAAAACAAAGACACAAAAACACAAATTGAGTCCTCTATCTAAGTATTAATGCAGCATCTATCGTTACGACTTACGACTACCCTGAAAACCATTCAAGACAACAAAGGAAATCAATTATTACTGAATGAATTATGATATTTTATAGAGTGGATTAGCATCTTCGAAGAGGACCCACTGCTGCTAGACACGAACTAAGTTTAACTAGAGTTTTAAAACTCACAAGCCATGTCTTGAGCCGGACAAAAGGCTCTATGGGCAGTTTTGAAACTCTTAGCTCGTGTCTAGCTGCAGTGGGTCCTCGAGGAAGGTGCAAATCCACTCTCCTTCTTAACGTGGAATGGAGTAATTGCAAAATCTACCATCACTATTTCAATGAAAAAAAAACTATAGAAAACAGCACATAACATCAATTATCAATGAACGATTATCATTTCAACGAATGTTCCCAATCAACATCGTCATAACTTCACCCTAAAATCCTTAAGTGGACCATTTAGCCTAACCCGTATCTTTTATTTTTGGTTCAGCAGCACGAAATGCTATTAAATTGCTTGTTTAATCCTGGACCTTAAAAAGTCGCCAAATGGCCACTGGGCAACATATCGTGTCGACTTCTTTGGACAAATGCCAAAAAGAAAACATCAAAACATCAAGTACAAATCAAAGACACTGTGCAAAAAAAACATAAATAAATAATCCTCTTGGCTCTTAGGCATAGTTTTACCAAAATTTTAAACAGTTGAGATCCCAACTTGGAGTTACAACTGAATTCAGCCAATCACATGCAGCGGATTAAGAGGCAACCTATATTTGGAATGTCAACTAGGAGTTGAAAAACTTGGTAAAACGGGGACAGTGATAATATACCAGAATTATTATACCATCGATCATTATGATTTCAATGAAAACAAAGAAAAACGACAACAAAAATCAATTATTTATGAGCGTAGCGAGCGAAGCGAAATCTTTAATTTCAATACTGGTAAAAAAAGCACTTGTTTGTTTTTGTTTGTTTGTATGTGTGTTTGTGCGCGCTCTACATGCCAAACGCCTGCGTCGATTGCGATTAAATTTTCAGGGTGTCTACTTTTGTTCTCAACTTAGACCACCTGCGTTTTTAAAGAAAATCCTCAATACCCCTCCCCTTCAAAGCAGAAAAAAAGCAATATTTGAAATTGGAAAAATTATAAAAAATACGGAAAATTTTCGAAAAGTGCGTATTTTTTTTAAATTTTCCCATACATCACAATACGTCACAATTGTCATCACAATACATATCTTTCCTTCGTTTAAGAACTACCCCCGAGGGTTACAGCCCCCGAGGGTTACAGTCCCCGAGGGTTACAGCCCCCGAGGGTTACAGCCCCCGAGGGTTACAGCCCCCGAGGGTTACAGCCCCCGAGGGTTACAGCCCTCGAGGGTTACAGCCCCCGAGGGTTACAGCCCCCTAGAGTTACAGCTAATGGACTCACCGAGCTTTGGACTTGGCTTTGCATCGAGCTGTGATGTTTCACGAAAAATTATGTTTCTTTCGAAGCCAAGAACGCAATACCTCTATTCTTGTGTATATATACGGTCTACCTATACTTGTATACTCTCTACAGTCTTCGAAACTGAGGGCACGCATTCTGCAAAGGTGGTAGTCGTACAGTAAAACAGTATAAATATAACTCATTTCAGCAAAATTTGGTGTCGCAGTACACAATAACAACATTTTTAAGCAAGTCAAGGAGAGGCAATTGACTTCTTTCTTGAAATTATTTTTTATTTAAAAAACAAACACTCTGTTTGGGCTTGGGGGGGGGGGCTTGGGCCTCCTCTACTCCACTCCCACACGGGAGTACATACAAAAAACATATACGAAACACATATAGAAGGTTCAAATTTTTATAAGAAACATATAAGTTTCTTATAAGATAATTTGCACTTTCGTATATTTTCTCTATATGCATCATATATGTTTGAATTTGCTTTTTGGTGTGGGCTGGGTCCCCGTCTTCGGGAAATTCCCCAAAAATATTAATCAAAACGCACAATTCACAACAAATGCACCTGCAATGCCACAAACCCCAAAATAATCAATACTCTCAAACTATTACAACATCTATAATTACGATTTCAATGAAATCGATACAAAACAACAAAGATAACCAATTTTTAATGACCTAGCTATGCTCTTTTCAGCGAATGATGACAAAAACCCCAGTATTTCCCAATCCCGAAACCGCACGCCCGTTGCTATGTGTCCATGTCATTAGCCCCTTCACCTTCAGCATGTACCAAGTACCGAGTTCCAGCGAACGTCTTAAGGCTATTCATTGATGGTTGTTGAGGTTAATTGAATTCAACTTTTTATGGATTTCCAAGAGATATTTCGAGGTTCTGAAATATTCAATTGGTTGTCCAAAGTGTGAGGATTCCGTAGATATTTGTTTCGTTGCGATCGGATAACGGGTGTGGCCTGGAAAGTGTATCCAGTAAGAGGTAAATTCTTAGCTGGAATTTACCCTTAAGTACATCTTTCAATGTACCGGCTAAACATGGTTATTTTAAAACTCTTGTAAGTAATTGACGAGTGAATTTGGCGAAATGAAAATGGTTCAATTGGTTGTCCGAAGTGAAGATTCCGAAAATATTGGTATCGTCGCGATCCGACAAAAGGTGTGGCCTGGAAAGTGATCCCGTACGAGGTGCAGGAAACGGCTCGACTTCGGAGCTCATTGAACAGACCTACGCGGCCGTCGGTTGCCCTAGGACGTCGGCCCGCCGTCCAGGACCTCACGGACTCTTGCACCGTCTGCCCGGCAAATGACCGGCCATTCCTCGCTAATCGGTTCGCCGGAAAGCAATTGGACGCGGTCGACCGGCCGCTTGGTTCGACGGACCGCGAATGCGTCGGTGTTTCACTAGAGCCCCGGGTTTGCATGAGAGCATCTTTGACAAAAGTCTACCACAACAGTTTTATACACTGAGAAAAACATTTACTGAACTTTTTTTTGCTGCATTCACGAATTTTCTTGTAAAATTTGACTAACGTGTTACCGTGAAGAAAAATGTATCCGTCAATTTATTAGTACAAATATTTTGCCACCGCACAAGAACTGTTAGGGTATTATTTTGAGTTGATGAACTTTATATCTATGGCGTTACACAGTATAGGAAAAAATGTTAAAATGTTCGAATAGATGAAAAAATATATAATAGGGTAGAAATCAGAAGGAAAGTCTGTCAAAATATGTTCAGATATCGAAGTTCATTTCACAAGAAACGTTTTTAAGCATATTTCAAAGTCCAACATTGCTCCATTATTGATGAGCGTAGCGAGCGAAGCGAGCGAAGCGAAATCATCAATTTCACTACTGCTAAAAAAAACACTTGGTGTGTGTTTGTATGTGTGTTTGCGCGCGCTCTACAGGCCAAACGCCTGCTTCGAGTGGGATGAAATTTTCAGGGTGTCTACTTTTGTTCTCAACTTAGACCCCCTGCGTTTTTCAAGAAAATCCTCCACACCCTTCACTTTCAAAGCAGAAAAAAGAGCAAAATTCGACAATTGGGCATGTTTGGAAAAGTACGGAAATTTATTTAAAAGTGCGTATTTTTTTCAAATTTTCCCAATTTTGATAGTTGCCTTTAGAAACCATCGAAACCAAATCGAAACATCACACCAGATTTTTTCCAATAAAAACCAAACCAATAAAAACCCTTAGACATGAGTTACATCTATGTATTAACATGCACAATGCTCAATGATCTCAAAATGAGCATATTTCCGCCACCCGACAGCTCGGACAGAAACAAAGAAAGGTCAGAATCGTTTACATTTTCAAGTGATCAGAATTTTTGAGAAAGCATTGGTCCGGCTTGCTGCTCCATGATTTGCATAGGCTTCTCGCCTTAATCTTTTTTTGCGCTATATACAAACCGCTACGCTCATCTTCAACGCAACACAAATTGCGTTCGCCCTAGTAATTACATTTGTCTGTTTTCGTGCGCGATTCAAAAAGAGCCTGAGTTTTCAGGCAAACTTAATTTTTGGCCTTTTCAATCCGGAATTTGTGTAAATCGCGTCGCAGAGTTCCCCCCACTAAAGTCGGGTTTCACCAGCGGACTTCACAAGTTTTCCCCAACATGCCCACAAATATATACTTCCTCCAGCCAAAAGTCCTGGAATCAGACCGGATTCCAGGACTGACAAGAGCATTCAATTATGCCCAGTTTTACAAAGTTATTCAACACCTAGCTGAGATCCCTGCTAGGTGCTATACACCTGAATTCACTGCACGTGATTGGCTGAATTCGGGTGCAACACCTGTAGTATAGGAATCTCAACTAAGGGCCGGTTTTTCAGTGGCACGTTAAATATCAAACGGTCTGTTAACTTGATATTTGCTTAGCAACGTCCAATCAGAGCCCTTAATTGTCTTGCTAATGAACCGTTAAACCTTAACGGGTCACTGGAAAACCGGCACTAAGAGTTGAAAAACTTGGGAACACCGGGTATTATTTGACTTCATTAAATAATATGTTAAAACTAACAGTGCTGCTCTTCTCAGCTACCTGTTGGATGTGAGTATAGCCAAGTTAAAAGTTTGATTTATATTCTTCGGTTCACTGCGACCAAAAACGGAGCTGAACTGAGGCCAAAAAGAAAAAGACCAAGATTTGCGAGCGCTTGGCACATTAGTCTTGGCAGAATTTCGACGTTAATCATTCAAATATTGTTCCCAAAGCCGAAACGTCTCACAATTGAAAGAGAATCCATACAAATTGAATGACTTGAAAGTAGTCCAACAATCAGCCATGATTTTCGGAGCACTGTGCCCCCCCCCCCCCCCCCCCCCCACCCATCAACAATACCGAGGCTTGCAAGAAAACCTGCCATCACGTGCTGCCAGTCAACAGGCAGTGCCAGACGAGATCCACTTCACGACCACAGCCTCCTTAATCGCAAAACGCTGCTCGCATGCATTCAGATTTCAGACACAATTGTATCGGCTGTGTTTACAGCTGCCAATGTCAGTGACACGATGTCATCAACATTGGCGCTGCCACCAATCAGAGACTCTGGATGTGCATGACGTCATGTTCACAACTCTGCCATGGAGTCTCTGATTGGTGCAGAGCCAATGTTGATGACATCGTGTCACTGACATTGGCAGCTGTAAACCCAGCTTGATTGGTGGCAGAGCCAATGTTGATGACATCGTGTCACTGACATTGGCAGCTGTAAACCCAGCTTCAGAAGCGATGAACATAGAGCGGATAGGTACTTTTTAGACACAGTAAAACTTTCCTACTTCATTTCGCCTTGTACTAGGGATGATATTCTCGCTATTCTTAAAACCTTGTTCATTAGTTTCCAAAGGCCTTCCCGTCCAGTCGCAAATCGGCGCAATCGCTTTAGAAATACGATCATCAATCAATCATAGCTACATTTAGGCATTTGTGAATTTTAAAACTTTTGTAGCTATTTGTTTTCTCTCTAAACATCACTTGTATTGAGGATACCTAATTTATACTTACATTGGGTTGTACCAACTGATGGTTAAGGTTTAACTATTAGTTAAATTTAATTATATTAGTTAGCTCTAAAGGGCTTTGCCTGAGTTGCTTACTAATAGATAAATTATAACCAATAGTATCAGTTGGTACAATCTAACCTTAGTAGAACTACGCTAATTTGCATTATTACGTTATGAACGAAAGCAAAACAATACTTTCAAACACTATTAAGAAATTATTTTAAATACAAAGCATTTTAAAAAACACACACAATTCAGGAACCTGACAGACCTGTAGAAAATTATAAAATATCTATAGGTATACCTAACGCCGTCCAGGTACAATCTAGTACTCACTACGATCACTACACTGTTACCCAATAAAAAATCATAACTATAATGTGCAGTCATTGAACCACACATGAATATGAGTACAAGTAGCAATAACAAGCATATGGCAAACTGCATAACGCTCCAATATGGTTGTAATGTTCCCGAATCCTCTTCACGCAAGACCATCCGGGTATCATCCTCGTCGGAAGTCTAAAGGTTACCTGGGATGCGACCATGTAACTGTTTTTCGTTCGATCTGGACCACCATTCTGTAACTTTTCAGATGCGAGATGAAATCAAATAAGAGTGAGAACCTCCATTTGTTCCAAATGAAAACATAGGCGACCTTGAATTTGTCACTCTCATTTCTTGTCATCTCACTTGGAAAAAGTTACAGAATAGGGGTTCTGGCTCAAAATCACTCGATTTCAAATAACTGCCCCCGTGCTTAACCATAGGGCAGTGGATTTAAAAACGAATCGTTTTCAAATCACACAGTTACATGATAGCCCCCCTCCCCCCCCCCCCCCCCCCCCCCCCTAGAATCTATAATATCTTAATGCGAGGCCAAGAATGGGTTACCTATACACACTTTGACAGACTGTATACACGTTATTTACAATCCCAAACAATGCCCAAAGTTAAGAGAGAAGTAAACGGTTGTCGTTTTGGTCGATTTTCGCATAAATTTCACATTCATAGGGAACATCTCCTGGCTACAAATAATTTACAAAAATTTTGAAAAAAAATAAACGAGTTGTGAAAGAGCTGCTGAATGGCGGATACTATTTTTTTCGTAGTTTTTTTAAAACTTTCAGCTGGGGGAATTTTCTAAAAGTGCCATTTTAGGCCATTTTAGGCACTTTTAGAAAATTCCCCCAGCTGCATGTTTAAAAAAGACGACGAAAAAATAGTATCCGCCATTCAGCAGCTCCAAAACAATACGTGTATTTTTTTTCAAAATTTTTGTAAATAATTTGTAGCCAGGAGATGTTCCCTATGAATGTGAAATTTATGCGAAAATCGACCAAAACGACAACCGTTTACTTCTCTCTTAAACGCTGCAGTCCTGTAACCGATAAACCCCAGGCTGGCTGACAAGGTTTAAAAGGCGACAAGGCTGACTTACCGCTATCCCAGCCGGCGATGTTGTTTCCCAAACGTCCGCGTAGGTCGCATTCCAGGCGTCCTCCTCAATGTCCACACGATTCACACGCCATCTTGATTGGTACATCTGTTGCACTGAATTCACACGCACGGCCTACACGACGAGTCGTTTAAAAGGAATCAAGCCAAAAGAACGGCCAAATTCTGTATTCACAACTAAAAACACTGGCTCGAATTCGCACATTTTTTCGTAATTAAAATGCAGTCCGAAAACTCTTTGGCTTGGTCAAATCGGTTGATGTATAGCTAATTATGATCAGCCCGATCGCGCTTTCATGCATCACGATTTTTTGTCGAAAAATAATGAGAAATGTGTTTAAAAAAATATAAAAAATTATCCTCATAATTATTAGAAAGACGTGTAAAAACTTACGTTGCGAAAACATTACTGGTTGTTTAGGCTAGACTTCGTTCACTACATATCTGCCTATAATGACGTCAAAACGTAAACCGAAACTGTAGTTGGTAACTACATCTTGTCATATACGAACTGGACAATCAAACAAACCTATACAAGTTCTGATTTTAATTCCACGCTAAAGGAGCACGTGGCCGATGACTGCTATAATAACCGACGAGCGGGCGAGAGATTTTAAAATCCGCAATAATTCCCACTTTACCTGGCCAACCGATGAAAATACCACGCGCATACTCTTTATCGATGTCCCGGATTGATAATTCTAAAGTTGTGTATCGATTCGAATAATAAATGTTGGTTTTAATTGACAGAAACACACGCGGCGAAGAGCACTCGACATTTGAGAAGCAATTACTGGATGCATGAACCTGACTCCCCTCGAATTAGACGAGTCCACTTTTTGATATGAGCTACCTGCGTTTGGTTTGATCCATGAAGTGCTGAGTTTCAAACGTAAATGATACCATGCGGTTATACAATTTCTTAGACCCTTGCACTGATCTCTAATAGCCTGGATGGAGCATAGTATCCAGCTGGCAGATAAAAATTGAAGTCAGATGACAGCAAGTAGTTAGCAAGTAGTCATTGTTATATAGCAACAGGTAGGAGTCCCAAAATCTGTGGACTCTATGATTTCAATGCTAATTTAAGAGTTTTAAAATATGATTCCAGCGATATACTACATCAAAGTTGCAGCAACCGGCACTAAAATAATGCTTGGTTTTAAGACATTTGATTTTGGGAGGTAGCACTGCTCTAAATTCACTACTTTGGAGGTTTTTCTTTAGTTTATTGGAGCCTGTTTTCGGCATTGACTTTTCACACTGTTTCACAGCGTGTACATTATGTGCTATTCACGCGCATATTTCATTCCTAAGCATCAAGCAGGGACCATAAATACATATAAAAAGCCTCTCTGAATGCTATACCCTTTTCTATTTGTTGTAAATATCTGATTAAAAGCTACAAAAATGGTTATTAAAATCACTAAAATTACTATGGGATCTTATAGGGAGGCTCAACATTTGGGACTCCTACTTGTTGATTGTTGACTTCAAAACCGCACTATGTCAATAGCTTTCCAGGCTATTTGAGATCAGTGGACCCATCTACTTGTCCTATCTAATTCGCACTAGTTTTGAGAAAGACTATTTCAAACTGGGATTAAAATTTTAAATAAAAGTATCACTGGTTTACCGACGTTGCTTTTTCAAGAGCCCTCAGGGCTGGGCCCGTCGGGGCCCGAAACGCTCTGAGAGGCCGAGAACGAGACGGATTCGCAATACACACTGCGCTTTGGAGCTCTCAGGGCTGGGCCCGTCGGAGCCCGAAACGCTCTGAGAGGCCGAGAACGAGACGGATTCGCAATACACACTGCGCTTTGGAGCTCTCAGGGCTGGGCCCGTCGGAGCCCGAAACGCTCTGAGAGGCCGAGAACGAGACGGATTCGCAATACACACTGCGCTTTGGAGCCCTCAGGGCTGGGCCCGTCGGAGCCCGAAACGCTCTGAGAGGCCGAGAACGAGACGGATTCGCAATACACACTGCGCTTTGGAATCCGACGGGCTCAGCCCATGAACTCGAAAGCGTGATGTGTATTGGCTATAAGATATCTACAGACTCAAGCGAGCGAGCGCAGTCAAGTGGGCATCAAGTAGGCGGTGGTCCCCAGCAACGAAGGTCGCCGGGAAGGACGTTGTCTGCCCGCGGGCAACGTTCGCGCCGGCGCAGTGAGTGGGGTGAGTGAACCCGTGTGAGGCGCTGGCCTCTTGCAGATTTGGCAGACTATTTGGGGGGGGGGGGGGGGGGGGGGCATTGGCCCTCGGGCGGTTCGCTATGCTTGGTTTTGGGCACTTAAAAAAGCATTTTAATAAACTTGACAAGTTCTCGGTGTCAAGTGAGGCTTGCTCACTTACTACAAGGCTTTAACAATAATAATTTGTTGATAATACTTTTTGACGGAAGGCATTTATTGTCAGCATTGACAGTATGACATTTATTTAGTATTCAGATCCCAGTTTGATATAATTTTTTCATAACTAGTGATAAAGATATGACATAATAGACACGAGTCTTATTTTATGTAATACTTTTTGAAAATTGAGTTTGATCATTTTCACCAATGCAATCATAACACTAAATTGACTCAATTACCATATTTTAGAGATTGAAAAATAACCCATGGTGAAAAGCTATTTTGTTTTTGGCTGTCACTGTTAATTGTCTATAGATATGCAAGAGCTGATACCTACTCAAAAAAATACATCCGAATAGATTCAATAACATAATTTAAGATAGTATTAAGATATTTTATTAAGATATTGTTTAAGATATTTAAGACATTATGCACATTATGCGTCAATGGCTTTGATATTTATCGTCGAAAATTTTGTAAATGTATTGCCTTTTACTGATAAAATAATACTGTCGACACATAAAACGTCGACTGTTTGATTATCTACAACAGTACAGTATCCCAGAAGCTGTATAATAGGCATAAGAAAAGTGTAAATGTATGGAGGAATCGATTCTACTAATATTCCCATTGATAAAGTAGCCATACGCTACTTAGTCGTGAAGAAGCCACGTACCTTCGTATATTCACAGAATTTTCTTGTTTGCGGGTTTCCCAAGTTTTCATCTCCAAGCTGAAATCTCAACTAGGAGTTACAGCTGAATTCAGCGAATCAATATGCAGCGAATTCAGTTGTAACTCCTAGTTGGGATCTCAACTGTTAATAAACTTGGTTTTACTAGGCATTACAGCATTTCACGTTGAGAAGGAGAGTGGATTTGTATCTTCCTCGAGGACCCACTGCTGCTAGACACAAGCTAAGAGTTTCAAAACTGCCCATACAGCCTTATGTCCGACTCAAAACATGGCTTGTAAGATTTGAAACTCTCAGCTCGTGTCTAGCAGCAGTGGGTCCTCGAGGAAGATGCAAATCCACTCGCATTCTTAACGTGAAATGGAGTTTAGGACTCAAAGGTGTATTATTTGAAACACTTAAATGTAAAACCCTTAAATAGAGACAATCGTCACCAAATACCACCGTGCCTCTTTTCGCAATGAAGCATAAACAACCTCCACAAAAACCAGAATCACGCTTTCCGTTCCCATATCCTTCGCCTTTTTTCCCCATCACCAATTTGCCAGCAATTACGCGTACACAACTGCCACGCCGCTCTGTGCGTGCACGCAGCGGTTTTCACACGCACCGCACGACGCACGCAGTGAGTGCGTGTGAATCGCCGCGTCACGCTCGCTTACGCATCGACCAAATCACACGACACGACGCACGACGCCGAGGACAACGACACGGAGGACATCTTCTGCATTGGCACGCATTTCATGTGCATTCACCGTTTGGAAACTACTAAATCTACAGTCGACACTTGTGCACTTTTGTTCATGTTAAGAATAAGAGCAGTGTTTCACTCTCAAAGAGGCTCCCCTGCTGTTACGTTTAGAAGGAGAGCGGTGTTTCACTCTCAAAGAGGCTCCCCTGCTGAAACGTTTAAAATGAGAACGGTGTTTCACTCTCAACAAGGCCCCCCTGCTGTTACGTTTAGAATGAGAGCGGTGTTTCACTCTCAAAGAGACTCCCCTGCTGTTACGTTTAGAAGTCGAGCGGTGTTTCACTCTCAAAGAGGCTTCTCTGCTGTTACGTTTAGCAGGAGAGCGGTGTTTCACTCTCAAAGAGGCTTCTCTGCTGTAACGTTTTGAAGGAGAGCGGTGTTTCACTCTCAAAGAGGCTCCCCTGCTGTTACGTTTAGAAGGAGAGCGGTGTTTCACTCTTAAAGAGGCTCCCCTGCTGTTACGTTTAGAAGGAGAGCGGTGTTTCACCCTCAAAGAGGCTCCCCTGCTGTTACGGTAAGCAGGAGAGCTGTGTTTCACTCTCAAAGTGGCTTCCCTTCTGTCAGGAACCAAAGGTGTCAACATTCACAGGCACTATTTCGCAACATCCCAGGCCACTTTAATTCCCAAAATCTATTCCAATTACAATTTGTTATTTACAAATCGTTGCGTTTTAGGGTAATTACGTTTGATTTTCCATTTTCCCTATTCTTTGGTTGGCTTTGGTAGGAGCAAGACAAACTTTCAGCGATTACAAAATTCGTCAATGCATTTCGATTTACATTCAATAAGATCATGCAACCATTTCAGGCAAACAATGCAAAGAAATTATTGTATCACTGGCAGCTTGCATTCGAATCTTTGTTCTTTAATCTAGGACGAAATTTGCATCGTCTCGGTTTATTAGGTCGCCAATAAGTAGCTTACGTTCAAAGATCATCGGATTGATTCGATAAACAAAGATGGCCGCACAAGTATGGATTCAAATTAATTACCCATCGGCGTATAGAGGGTGGACAGATGCAACATTTGATCTCGTTGCCGCAAGCACGGCATCCTTTGTTGCTCTGCGGAATGACCGCCATTTGGTCACGGAGATCACGATCTTAAAATTGGATCACAGTTTGCACAAAACAAACTGATGCAATTGATTTGCTCGTGGGAACCCTGCCAAGAAATTGTGTTTGCTTTTATAAGCTGCCTCGTTGATTTCGTGTTGTGTTGTCTTTGACTTCAGAACATGTGGCACTGGTCTACTGGTTGAGTTAGTTTGGATTTGAAGGGAGCCGAGGGTGCACCCGGTGCCGGCACTGAGGCCTGCTACCGTCCAACAGCACCAAGGGCCGGCCACTGCTTAGCCTTGTCCCTTTGACACACTGTGTTGGCGCTGTCCCTGTGGCACTGGTCTATTGGCTGTCGGTGAATGACAGGCTGATGATGAAGCTAGCCTGGCCTGGAAGGGAGCCGAGGGTGGACCCGGTGCCGGCATTGAGGCCTGCTACCGTCCAACAGCACCAAGGGCCGGCCACCGCTTAGCCTTGTCCCTTTGACACACTGTGTTGGCGCTGTCCCTGTGGCACTGGACTATTGGCTGTCGGTGAATGACAGAATAAATTTGATACTAGTCCAGCCTAAAAACGAAACGAGGGTGAACCGGTACCGGTACGTGGAAAGATCCGAAACAATATTTATTGGCAACTTGGTTTCTTTTTTTGACAAAACAATTTCATGAACAAGAAAATTAAACGTGTTTTTATATGAATTTGCTATTTTCTGTTGCTTCTATACATATTATAATAAAACAGATGCAGTTTTACCTTATCCAGATTTCAGGTATTGTAAGCAACTACTTCCTTGTTCAACGGCTGCCTACTCAAGCGACAATGCCGAGCATCGGACTCGATTAATATAAATTAGGGAAACAATTAATTAGAAGTCGCCAGCATTTAATTGACATACGCCTCGCACTTGTCGAGCTGTTTTAGATTGCGACACAAACAAACATGTCGCCAAGGTCACCTGGTGGCGTAGTTACAAGGTCAAACAGTGGCGTAGGCGTTAGGTTTTTTCGCTCATTTTGCCTATTTCAATTTTTGTTATACCTCGTTCACACTACAGACTTGATCAAGATCTACTCTCTACGCCATCAAAGATGGCGTTGATTGGGTTTCCACAACTCAGTTATCTATTTGATCGTGATGAAATCATTCGGGAATCGTCGTGAACGCTCGGAAGAGTTCGTGATTATTTCGAAATCCGCCACCGGAAACGTTGCAACATGGGAGCGTGTTCCGTGTGCTATGAGCTCGGTGATAAAGTGAGGTTAGATTCATCGCGATTTCCGGTTGTGTTCGTTTCCCGCGCATATTCCGAACTTGTCCGAATTACTTGATCAGGATCAAGTAAGGAAACAAGTGTGAACACCAACTGATTTTTGAAACCCAATCAACGCCATATTTGATCGAGTTGAGGACTTGATCACGATTAACTCGCGTAGTGTGAACGAGGTATAAGTCACTATCGAATCATGCCTCTATACATCTTGAGTTAATTCGAATGGACAAGTTCAGTTGCGGAGTCAATCACTGATTTGCCCACATAAATGCAATGTTATTCTTATGGCAATTATTTGTCCACATAAATGCAATGTTATTCTTATGGCATTTATTTGCCCACAAAAATGCAATGCTTTTCTTATGGCAATTATTTGCCCACATAAATGCAATGCTTTTCTTATGGCAGTTATTTGCCCAAAAAAATTCAATGCCATTCTTATGGCAATTATTTGTCCAATTAATGCAATGCTATTCTTATGGCAATTATTTGCCCACATAAATGCAATGCTTTTCTTATGGCAAGTATTTGCCCACATAAATGCAATGCTTTTCTTATGGCAATTATTTGCCCACATAACGATTGAATCTGGAACTGTAGTCGTCCTTTGTAGCAGTAAATATCATGAGTGGGAGGCCAATAACTGAAACCCTGTGGAACAATTATCAACGCAATGTAATATTTACTAAAACTTCTTTCGGGGGACCGTCCTTAACAACTTAATCATCACATTTACAATACCGATATTGCATATTCTCCTAAAAACACTTTTTAGTATACAAAGACTAAGACTCATCTCTGTTGTGAACTATCCTGCTTATTTCGTCACCCGAACAAACTTGAATATTTGACAGATTTGAAAGATTTGAAGACTTGGAACGTGATGATTTGCAGATTTGTTTTTGAATCCGTGAAGATTTAAAGACGTGATTTTGAAGACTATAAGATAAGGTCAAAACAAAGCAAATCAAACGCACCAACCTTTCAAGGACCATTACAGAGACGCTGCGTGCGGTCGACGGAGACGCAGTTAAATGCAAATTTCGTTTATTTGTGCAAATTTGATTGTTTATTTACTATACATATGACAAGCATGTGTAGGTTCCGTGTTCCTGTCTTACCAGTAATATAGCTAAGATCTTTCTATGAGATTTATTAAACTGTACCAATCTAATACACTAAACTCTATATCACGTTAAGCAGGAGAGTGGATTTGCATCTTCCTCGAGGACCCACTGCTGCTAGACACGAGCTAAGAGTTCCAAAACTCACAAGTCATGTCTTGAGCCGGACAAAAGGCTCTATGGGCAGTTTTCAACCTCTTAGCTCGTGTCTAGCAGCAGTGGGTCCTCGAGGAAGATGCAAATCCACTCTCCTTATCGTGAAATGCAGTTTAGATCTTTGAGAGTACGGCAATATAAATAAATAGTACGAATAAAACGCAGAACATGCTGCGCACAAACCGCTCTTCTCGGCGTCACAGGTTGTAACTTTTACTACAACTTCACGTTTTAGGAAACGATTCGAAGGTGGAAGGCATTAATTTCGATTTTATACAGTTTCTTTGTTGCCAGCAATACTAGGTTGCCTAGACAGTCGTTTGTTTCGTTCCCCTTAAAGGAGCGGACACTCGCCGTCGCCTCTGTGCTGGACATTCCGTGACAGGGTGCTTGTTTCGCTCCCCGCAAAGGAGCGGACACTCGCCGTCACCTCTGTGCTGGACATTCCGTGACAGGGTGCTTGTTTCGCTCTACGCAAAGGAGCGCACACTCGCCGTCGCCTCTGTGCTGGACATTCCGTGACAGGGTGCTTGTTTCGCTCCCCGCAAAGGAGCGGACACTCGCCGTCGCCTCTGTGCTGTACATTCCGAGACAGGGTGCCTGTTTCGCTCCCCGCAAAGGAGCGCACACTCGCCGTCGCCTCTGTGCTGGACATTCCGTGACAGGGTGCTTGTTTCGCTCCCCGCAAAGGAGCGGACACTCGCCGTCGCCTCTGTGCTGGACATTCCGTGACAGGGTGCTTGTTTCGCTCCCCGCAAAGGAGCGGACACTCGCCGTCGCCTCTGTGCTGGACATTCCGTGACAGGACGTGCTTGTTTCGCTCCCCGCAAATGAGCGGACACTCGCCGTCGCCTCTGTGCTAGGGGATCTTTCGAATCATTCCGTGACAGGGATCTTTCGAAATATCTTCAGTTGTAGAAAGTTTTTTTTAATGTTGTAATAAATCTTTTGTGTACGAAAATATATTTTTTTTAAATACTCAAATGCTTTTCCTGCTAAATGGCATATGGCTCTCTTATTATCCGGTGGTAGTAAAAAAAACGTCGGTTTAGCCATCTCTTTTTCGTCTGTGCGCTGTAAGTGGAGGATGAATGTAGACGTGGACTTCTGTGTTGTGCTGATTTCCTCGTCTGGCTTTTGATCTGAGATTCACGAGCATCTTGCCGTTTCGTGGCAGATCGTGCTAATGAGCTCGCTACCATGTACCAGATTCTAATTCAAACGTCGCTTTTTTTATTATTATGTACACAAATTAGCCTCCCAAAAGTGTTGTCCATTCCGGGATTTGAACCCGGGTCCTCAACTTTCGCGGCTGGTGCTCTAGCCGCTGAGCTAAATGGCCATTAAATTTGGGAGAAGTAATTTGCATACAGGGTGAGAATTGAGTGTCTCCAGGGGCCATTTAGCTCAGCGGTTAGAGCACCAGCCGCGAAAGTTGGGGACCCGGGTTCAAATCCCGGAATGGACAACACTCTTGGGAGGCTAATTTGTGTCCATAATAATAAAAATGAATAGCCAATTACGAGCTTTCGTAATTTAAATAAGGTTAAAAGAAAAAACGTCTCTTCTTTTCCGCATTAAAATCGGTTTATAACTTATGCTCTTCAGCTAGAACCTTCATCTTCCGTTTATGGAACATTTTCTATTAGTTATAATAATGATCCAGGATGGAGCACTGCATTTATAACAGGGTATAATATACATTGTGCATTTGAGGTTATAATATAATAAGCACGGTACTTCAGTGTTTGATTTTTGACAAGGTTGTCTCGATTGCAGAAATTTCTGACGTGTGGAAATTCGTCAATTTCCGGAAAATTGACCTTTCTGACGTCACAAAAGTGTATTAAATGCATCACAAAATGCATGTCTGTAATTTTGAGACGTACTCGTGTGTATGAAATCGTCTCGATGAATGAACCCGTCGCAGTTTTCTCGTGGTAATTGTGTGACCTAACGGTCCGTTAAAAATCTCTGGAAAATCACCCCGTGTTTGAAATCAATTCCCTATAAATTGTTCTGTGCTCGATGGCAAGCTTCTTGCAGCCCCTGTCCAATGGGTGTTCTTAACCTGTATGCGTGGTAACTTTTTCAGTATATGGTAACTTTAACAGTAGGTGGTAATTTTGGTAATTTTTGACCCCTGTAAAATAATCTATCTTCAAATTAATTGGGTATTGTTTTGCTCCAGAAATGCGTATTTTTTCAAAATTTTCCCAAAAATTATTGTGACTTTGTTTGTGACCAAACTTGGAAATACTAATAAACCCAAGTCCTCACACGCATTCAAGCTAAAATTCGTAACATCGACAGTTTACGACGTTCTGCATTCAATTCGTGCTTCGCGAAAACAATTTGTCCCGCAGCGTTGAAGATGAGCGTATAAGTAGCGTGTCTACCTTTTTTCATTTTAGAACCACTGCGCCCATACGCTCATCTTCAACGCGAACACTTTGGCAGCGTTTCCTAGTATAAATAAACGATAAAGGAGTGAAAATATTTATAAGTGCGAATCGTGCGTTTAACAATAGCATTTTGCTATTTGTCTTCTCACTCCCCAAATTGCAATGGTAATTCTTTCAGCATTGGACATTGTTGATAAATGAGCTCATCACTACATTAAGACTGTCATCACTGAACTCCTTTATCCGTCTACATGCAAACAGAGAAGTGAATTACATGCACTATGACCTTGATTGAACATCGCCTTTGCAGGCACAGTGCAAATAAAACCATCACCACACTGAAGCTGATCAACGAGCTCCGTTCTCTACAAAGATGGCAGATAATTCCGCCAGCCATCAAATCGAATGCCAGTTACACATCGATAAACGTTAGATAATTCGTCTCGTTACTGTAGCCAAGGTTACAGAAGCTGCACATAAAGACAGGCAAAGTTGTAATTATGATACTATTCGGGCAATCAACACCGGATCACACCTTAACACTTAACTACCTTAATGACTTCGCGCCTTAACCAGAGGCAAATTTTCTGAACTCTCCGTAGGGGACTTTGTCTGACATGGTATAGTCTCAAGCATAAACCGCTTGAGATTTTGAGGTTATAGAATGACGTGTGCCGACCCTTGTAAGCTCTGCTAAGCTCCATTGTGTTCTCTTCGAGAGTGACAACTGACGGATCTCCTTGCAAATAGCTGCGTTGTCACTTTCGTCCCTCTTGTGTGCTCACCTACCTGATGATTGGCAATGAAGGGGTTTCCCCGAAAATTGGCAACACAGGGCTGTGAAAGGGACAGAGTTGGTGCAAATTCTTGACACATTTCAAGATACATATCTGTGATAACAATGGCATTGTCTGAAGCTCTGTAGTGGTTTTGACCAGGAATTCGTGAATGGACTATACGTGTGCTACTTTGAAATCACTAAGATCGAAACAAAAGTGTGTATAGGTTCTAAGTGGGCTTGTATTAATCGTCGTTTAGCGCTGCGTCTGGTTATTATCTTGGAGTTGGCGATCGAAGATCACGAAGCAATTTGAATTGATGATCTTTAGGGAAATGAGAATAATGGTCTCTACAGCCTCCGCGACGAGATTAGCAAAGTGTTAGGAGGATTTCTGAGCTCAGATATATGGTTACCCAGACATTCTACCAGACCGAAAATTTGATGCTAATTGATGAGCGTAGCGAGCGAAGCGAAATCTTCAATTTCACTACTGCTAAAAAAAGCACTTGTGTGTTTTGTTTTTGAAAGTAAGTCCGCGGCAGGAATATATCTCCCAACCTAATAAAAACCCTTTGGGCATGAGTTACATCTATGCATTTACATGCACATTGCTCAATGATCTCAAAATGAGTATATTTCCGCTACCCGACAGCTCGGACAGAAACAAAGAAAGGTCAGAATCGTTTACATTTTCATTAGTTATCAGAATTTTTTAGAACGCAATGGTCCGGCTTGCTGCTCCAATGATTTCCATTGGCTTTTTGCCTCTATCTTTTTATGCGCTACATACAAACCGCTACGCTCATCTTCAACGCAACACAAATTGCGTTCACGAAGCCCTACTAATTTCACCGGCAATCGCTGGGGTGCGTTGGCAACCTGTTTTAACATCATCCACCAGGCCATGGCACAAGGTCAATTATAACCAGGGTACCCAAACAGTTACCTTGGTTACACGTGATATAACAACAAACAGTGGCTCCATCCCTTGACTGCCGGCGAAACTATTATTGCGGACGGAGTGCTTACACGTAGCTGCTTTAGTATGGGAGTGGAACATCTAGGTAACCTTATATCTGTGGTCTGAGCACATCTCATGCATATCCTTGTGTCCTCAAGAACTGGGCTAAGTGCTAACGCATAATGCGTTTATCATAATCATGATCAGCTTTTAAAAAGCCAATTCTTATGCCATTTGAACAAACTCCCATCGACTTTTTGGGCTACGTGTAAATTGCTTGCACGAATTATAACACGTTTTTCGGCACAACTCTTCTTTGCCTTTTCAATCTGAATAGCTGGCATTTGCCAACACTTTGACAATACTATTGAGTATTAAACTTAAAAAATATTTGTGTATTTTCATAATATCGATTTCATAAAAATGAAGTTCAATCGTTTTCAGAAACATAAGATAACTATGTTGAATGTTCGTAAGGCCCCATTGGCTGTTATTATTACAGTATGCAACTGATGTTGCAGACTTTAGACAAAAATGATCGAATGCAATTTTTGTAGAATCAATCAAGTATACAAACTAACATTCAGGAGTCGATTTAAAGACTTTATCACCCTCTTATACAATTCAATTATATATTTTCAGCGAGTTCAAAACTTCAATCACTATAATGTATCAACGTAGACTTATATAATTTATTTGGGTAGCACGGCGCATTAAAAAAAGCATATTTAAATGCAGTTTAAAATCAAACAATTATTATAATAAAGGATGTCTAGATTCTGCCACGCAATAAACAAAGCCGGTTCCAATAAAGCAAACGCTGCGGGCGTTTTGGCGTCCACCCTGCACGTTTGAATTCCGAGTAAACTTGAGTGCCCGACGTCGCATACGTCAGCCTACAGATAATTGTTTCGATAAACCTGAGTCCAAAACTCTTGGAGTGATTATAGAATGGCAACCAGGTAACCAGAACTGCTTTGCATGCAGCAAGATTTTTACCGTCTTTATTATAATATAAATTGAGCAGCGTGGTAAATTGACGCTGAAGAGTGACGATCTTACAGGAGCTTCTTACTAGAAATTATCTCACTGATGTCGGCTACCGATACTGAGGCCTGCTACCGTCCAACAGCACCAAGGACCGGCCACCGCTTAGCCTTGTCCCTTTGACTCACTGTGTTGGCGCTGTCCCTGTGGCACTGGTCTATTGGCTGTCGGTGAATGACAGGTTGATGATGAAGCTAGCCTGGTCTGGAAGGGAGCCGAGGGTGGAGCCGGTGCCGGCACTAAGGCCTGCTACCGTCCAACAGCACCAAGGACCGGCCACCGCTTAGCCTTGTCCCTTTGACACACTGTGTTGGCGCTGTCCCTGTGGCACTGGTCTATTGGCTGTCGGTGAATGACAGGCTGATGATGATGCTAGCCTGGCCTGGAAGGGAGCCGAGTGTGGACGCGGTGCCGGCACTAAGGCCTGCTACCGTCCAACAGCACCAAGGAGCGGCCACCGCTTAGCCTTGTCCCTTTGACTCACTGTGTTGGCGCTGTCCCTGTGGCACTGGTCTATTGGCTGTCGGTGAATGACAGGTTGATGATGAAGCTAGCCTGGTCTGGAAGGGAGCCGAGGGTGGACCCGGTGCCGGCACTAAGGCCTGCTACCGTCCAACAGCACCAAGGACCGACCACCGCTTAGCCTTGTCCCTTTGACACACTGTGTTGGCGCTGTCCCTGTGGCACTGGTCTATTGGCTGTCGGTGAATGACAGGCTGATGATGATGCTAGCCTGGCCTGGAAGGGAGCCGAGTGTGGACGCGGTGCCGGCTCTAAGGCCTGCTACCGTCCAACAGCACCAAGGGCCGGCCACCGCTTAGCCTTGTCCCTTTGACACACTGTGTTGGCGCTGTCCCTGTGGCACTGGTCTATTGGCTGTCGGTGAATGACAGGCTGATGATGATGCTAGCCTGGCCTGGCAGGGAGCCGAGGGTGGACCCGGTGCCGGCACTAAGGCCTGCTACCGTCCAACAGCACCAAGGGCCGGCCACCGCTTAGCCTTGTCCCTTGGACACACTGTGTTGGCGCTGTCCCTGTGGCACTGGTCTATTGGCTGTCGGTGAATGACAGGCTGATGATGAAGCTAGCCCGGTATGTATAAAGCTGTCGATATACCTTTATCCCAAATTTGCATCATCTCGGAAATACATATATACAGATAAATTCAATCCCCAATAACTGTATGAATGGTATAATGTTGACAGCAGCCTACAGTTCACAAACCTTGACAGACGCACTGTCTGTTTGCAAACTCTAACTGATTGTAATTGACACATCGACGTAATTCCTTCAATCACCAAGGTCGAGCATCTTATTGACCACGTGACTGAATCGATACTAATCGATCGTGACCCCTCATTACTATCCAGAGTCATTGCTAATTGAAGCAGAACGCAGCGTGGCAATGTTAAAGTACTAAGTGAATGCAAGTGCTCATTTATCAGTGAAAAGCATGAAGTTGTGTAAGCATCTTGAAATACACTTCATTTCACGTTAAGCAGAATGGATTTGCATCTTTCTCGAGGACCCACTGCTGCTAGACACGAGCCACGAGATTGAAAACTCACAAGCCATGTCTTGAGTGGGACAAAAGGCTCTATGGGTAGTTTTGAAACTCTTGGCTCGTGTCTAGCAGCAGTGGGTCCTCGAGGAAGATGCAAATTCATTCTCATTCTTAACGTGAAATGGAGTTTAGTCGCTCGTGTCAGTCGGTGATTAATATCTTATCAAGTAAAATAAATTGTTAATTCATTAATAAAATTAACTATCTGATAATAATCGAGTACAGACGCAAAAGCTTATGTGTGTGTGTGTGTGTGTGTGTGTGAGTTCATTTGCGATGATTGTGCGTTTTTGTTCGACATCTGGCGGAGCTAGGACTTTGGTTCTGTTTTGTTTTCCTTTTGCGTCGTTTGTCATGTGGCTATGAATTAATAGAAACTGCATGTATTTTGTTATGTATTTCTATTCCTAGGTTATGACCATATGACAAGATCAGTCAAATATTGTAAATTTTCTTTGTTGACTTCATACATGATGCAATCAAAATTGGTTATTCATGAGAAATCTCTGCGAAAATTTGCCCATCAATGCAACAGTTAATCATCTGATTAAGCAACTCGCAGTTCAAAATTAAAATGTTTATTTTTAAGTCGTAAGTCAAAGACAATCAATCACTAAATGACAGACATGATTTTTAAAAGCTGATTTCCAAGTGACGGTTTTTATGCTAACCAACATTTCAATTATATGTTTCTTAACGGACACTTCAATTTAGTTCATAGATAATTACACTCCATTATTACCATGACAACCGGTCAAGTACCCGATCCGGAAGTCCGAGCGAAGAGACCGGAACCAGTCGATCAAACAGGTAGTTTTTTGAGTCCGCGCGGTGATTTTTGCTTCCGACTTTTATTTAGAAGCCCGGAGCGGTTCGATTATAACATCGTTATTAGCTCGTTGCTAGGCGACTGCGCCGCTAGCTGGCTTTCAGAGCGCCAGGAAATGTTGTAGATCGTTGTTCTAAATTATTAATAAAACAAGAAATTCATTAACCTTACATTCCATTAACTAGGAAACGCTGCCAAAGTGTTCGCGTTGAAGATGAGCGTAGCTGCTTGAAGCAAATAAGTGAATTTCGATGTAGTTTTAATGGTTTCGAAGAGCAATATTCGAAATTGGGAAAATTAAGAAAAAGTACGCACTTTCAGATCAATTTTCGTACTTTTCCAAACTCTACCAATTTTCGAATATTGCTATTTTTTCAGCTTTAACGGGGAGGGGTATTGAGGATTTTCTTAAAAAACGGAGGGGGTCTAGGTCGAGATCAAAAGTAGACACCCTGAAAATTTCATCGCAATCGACGCAGGCGTTTGGTCTTTACAGCGCGCGAAACACAAATACAAACAAACAAACACACACCACTTTTTTTTTACCAGTAGTGAAATTGAAGACTTCGCTTCGCTCATCAATAAATCCAAAGAACCCCCCCCCCCCCCCCCACGTAATCAACCATGACGCAATTTAAGTACATCCCAACAAACAACAAAAGAAAATCACATTTACTTTACATCCTATTTCGGTATCGGCAATGCAAATTTACTTTGAATTAACAACTTAATTGAACACACAAGGAACAGTTTATCTCTCACATTATGAAACCTGTAAAAAAATCACACGAGATAAAATTTGCCAACAAAATTACACCGAACCGCCTTATCGTGTTATCAGTACCTACAGCGATAATGCTTCAATTGCGAGATAGGTAATAAAAAAAAAACGATGGATGTCTTGTCCAAGGTCGCCTCGGTCTCTTTGAAATCTGGATAATGACTGAACTCTGAAGGCAACGTGGTCGTACCGTAACCTTGCAAGGCCGCAGAGATTTCAGAGTTAAGATTTGATCTGAGTTTTAGGTATTGGATGGGTGACCACAACACAATATAGTGTTCAGTTATGTTGTTTGTGAATAAATGGGTTCATTTGTTCTATTTGTTCTACAGCTTTACTATAGGCGTTATGTTATATTCGTGAATAAAATGGGTTCTGTTGTTTTGATTATATATCTACAGCTTCCCTATTAGTTATGTTATTACTTACTTGTGAATAAATAGATTCTTTATTCTAATTTTTGCTTCAGTTTTACTAGCACTACTAGGAGTTAAGTTATTTGTGCATTAATGCGTTCTTTTTCTATATTTTTTTCCAACATCACTATGAATATTTGTGAAGAAATTGATTCTTTTCTTCTAATCTTTTGCTACAACATCATACATGTTGTGCATAGATTCTTTTTGAAAGGTCTACAATTCATTTTTAATGTGTTCTGTTAGAGTGTTCGGAAGGTTGGTTATGGGTTAGGTAAGGTTAGTTTAGTTAGGTAAGGTTAGTTTAGTTAGGTAAGGTTAGTTTAGTTAGGCAAGGTTAGGTTAGGTGCAAGCGTTGGTTAAGTGCTGGCACCGGGTTCATCCCCGGCTGCCTGCTAGGCTAACTTCATAATTGTTCGGTCATTAGATCTATTTAGAAACATTGGAGAGTGTTGCAATTTGTGTCGAAATTATCGGTAAATATCTGAAGCAAATTTGCCTAAAGCAAAAGCAAATTAAACAAAAGCCTAAAGCTAATGAAGCCAACGTTTTTCTTATTCCTAATTTGCTACATAGAATAAGCCATGGGAAAACAAGAATCGCTAATTGTTGCTATATTATATACCTAAATTACCTATGTTCATGTTCACTTGATCTATAATTTGTTCTTTTCATTTGTTAGTGTTTTTTGTTCTTTTAGAGTGTACAATTGCACAAGCAGATAGCGATTTAAAAGCGTACGGCACAGCCGAAATCTGTACTGTTGGTATGTCTTAACTACATTTCATACCAAGAAGAGAGCTTTGATTAGGATTATATAAGAGGACCAAAAGCCACGCAAGCCGTCGACCCAAAGGAACTATACTTGAAACTCGTTAATTTAACAAATGAGTATCTGGGTAATGTTAAGACTTTTTGGGTAATGTAATTCTTTAAAAGCAGAGGGTTTTTTATTATTTGGTAAATTTTTTTGGAGTAAAAATCCACCAGGTTAATTTGATGTTCACAGATGGCCCAAAAGGTGTCTTATCTACCAACGTCTTACATGCTATTTCTTGTGACACCATGCTACATTGCAAAAAGTGTGTTGTAATTATATTACAGTGCACTTAGGTGTATGGTTTATTAAAGGGTTTATTATTATATAACTTTGCCACAAAACAGTACAGAGAAACTCTCTGGTTTATAGTGACGGATTTAATCAAAATTCGATGCCAAAGCTATATATGAATATTTATCTCGCTCGAAACCCATATATCAAACAACAGCTACACTTTGTGAGGAAAGCGTATCCGGAAAAATGTTCAGCCGAACCGCGGGATCATATCCCTGTCAAGTAAAAAAAATTTCCGGCTTTTCTTTCCTAACACCCTTCGCTAGCTTTTTATAATGCTTCCATCCAGAGCAACAGAAGAAAACTGCAAAACCTAAACTCTATTTCACGTTAAGAAGGAGAGTGGATTTGCATCTTCCTCGTGGACCCACTGCTGCTAGACACGAGCCAAGTGTTTCAAAACTGCCCACAGAGCCTTTTGTCTGACTCAAAACATGGCTTGTGAGTTTTGAAACTCTTAGCTCGTGTCTAGCAGCAGTGGGTCCTCGAGGAAGATGCAAATCCACTCTCCTTCTCAACGTGAAATGGAGAATATATAGGCTTTACTGACATTAACCTAAAAATGTAACCCAATCTACTTGCGATGAAATGCAGTATAGGTGCAAAATTGAAAGCTACGAGGTGCGAACTAGAATAATAATTGGCTAAAGTGTTTTTTGGCCGAGAAGTCAGTTGTTTTTTTCCCTTCCAATTCTCGCAGCGCAGTGATTGCTTTCTGCCTATAGCATGTTGCAATGCACATTGCCGGTGGTATTCAGGTCTTGGGTACTTAACGCTATCTATCGGGGCTAAACCCCGCAGCTGAGGTGCAATGTGCTATAAGATTAGAACGGCCCGAGTCTAAACTAAAAGTGAGTCGCTACTTGCAGACTTAAGCTCTTTTTAAATAGTGGTCGATTTTCGTAATATCTATCATAGCATCTTTGATAACAGCTATCATGATATCTTTGATGACATCTATAATATTCAATATAATGTATTTACACGGTCCCAGAAAAATAAGACGAAATTCGCAAGGTTGTGACAGAACTGTCTCTATGATTTTCAGAAGGCGGTGGACACTGGACAGATAAGTTTTTTAATTTCTTGGGAAGCGCCTTCTTGAAATTTGAGATATTTCAGAAGCTATGAAAGCTGATTTGTTAATTTTGATCACATCTATTACGGAAATAGAACCGGGCCTAATTGAAAAGATGTCATCACCTTTTATCACATCTATCATGATTGCCTTCAGCCCGTTTTACACGGTAAAATAATTTCATAAAACCTATCACAGCATATTTTATAAAATCTATCATGATATCTTTTATAAAATCTTTTACGGAAATGTATGATGGTATTTACACGGTCCTAGAAAAATGTGATAAAAAACACATGGTTGTGACAGAAGCACTGCCATCTATATGTCATTCTGTATGAAATTCAAAAGGCGGTGGATTAAGAAAATTTTTAATGCAGGAGCAAAATTAAAACTGTCAATATGTGTGTAAAATTAAAAATTGAGAGGGATTTGGCAGTTTTGGTTAACATTCAGGCTATTGCTGATATTGTATCCATTTTAGATGTAGTAGATAAGGTTTTGAAGGTTTGTGAACCAAAGAAAAGGAAGAGGAAATGCTGGAGACGTGAGCGTGAGCTTTACAATCTTGGCACAGTACACCATCTATCAAATCAGTATCTTTCAGATGCTGAACGCTGATTGGTTAATTTTCATCTCTATCACAGAAATAGAACCGCGCCTAATTGAAAATATGTCATCAAATCTTTTATCACATCTATCATGATAGACCGTGATATGCTTTTTTCATCACATTTTTGCATTTACATGGTGATATTTAGGTACGTAAAAGATATCATGATAGATTTGATGAAAATCTTTTACCGTGTAAAACGGGCTTTAGATTGATAATTTTAAGATATTTTTTGCTGACATTGTACAGTTTGATTTCCGAAAGACGAGGGTGATCTTTGATTCCGGCCCAGTTACATTCATACTTTTTGCATATATATAGCTGCGAATATCATTCAAATCGCTTTCCGGTTCAGGATCCTGCTCTGGAGGACAAAGCGGCGCCATCTTGAACTATCTTGATTGATCTCACGACCATAATTGTTCAAGTTCAAACGCAGCGCGGTTTGACGGCAAAAATAAACAGCATCTCCGATTGGCAGTTCATTATCCAAACAATCGGCAATCAATTAGTGCACTTTATTGACAACAAGGTCTACTTGATCTCGCTTCGTTACTCTCGCTAAGGAAGACATGTGCGTTAAACCGTAAACACAGATTTAATACACAGATAGTTCATCATAATGGAGCTAACAACTACGCAAGGAAATGTTTGTTGTACCTGATGCTTTACAAATACACCTACACAAAAATACTATACTCAATTTCACGTTAATAGGAGAGTGGATTTGCAACTACTTCGAGGACCCACTGCTGCTAGACACGAGCTAAGAGTTTCAAAACTACCAGAGCCTTTTGTCCGGCTCAAGACATGGCTTGTGAGTTTTGAAATTCATAGCTCGTGTCTAGCAGCAGTGGGACCTCGAGTAAGATGCAAATCCACTCTCCTTCTTAACGTGAAATGGAGTTTATATCACAGAAACATGCATAGACCATATACACATAGATAACTTTTTAAAGCAAGTTTAGCTGGCAAACTTTGATGTCCACTAACAAAGCAAACGTCAACTTATGTGTCGCCAGGCTCATTTATTTGTATTTTTTAGTTTTATTCGTAATACAGGGTGCTATAGGGTAGGGGTAGGGGTAGGGGTGCAGGGTAGGGGTGCTATAGGGTAGGGGTAGGGGTAGGGGTGCAGGGTAGGGGTGCTATAGTTTTAGTTAAGTTTTTTTTTTAGCATAATAAAGAGCTTGTGCTAGTTTTGGTTAAGTTTTAGTTAAGTTTATTTTTTAGCATAATATAGGGATTATGCTGGTTTCAGTTAAGTTTGGTTTAGTTTATTTTATTTTTTAGCATAACAAAGGGCTTGTGCTAGTTTAAGTCAAGTAAAGACAACGACAAAGACGCAAATCCCCACAAATCGCGACCGCGCCGACCAACATTGAATCGGTCGCAATTGAATAGAGTCATAAATTACAGCATTGAAGCGTAATTGAGGTCATTTTTATACACAATGATATGAATTATCTTTGAATGCGATCAATATGGGTTGCTATGGTAATACATCATGCAAGTGCATTAGATGGATCGACGATGTAATGGGACTGTGCCAACTCTGGTAAGAGGGTTATTAGGGGAATTAAATCAATATGTCAATGTCAATTTGTTTACAATTGACTTGTAATTTTAAAAGCATTGACATATAAATAAATTTACCTATATTGGCTCATCTATAACTGAAAAAATATTGAAAATAATTGATGTTTTTGTCCTCGTAATGCAAAAATGTTTTAGTTTTTCATTGATGTACTTGTACCTTTATCTCTTTTTTAATCCTTTATATTATTATATTAACTTTGATTTTATATTCTATTAAATTTTGAGTCCAGTTCTCTACCCCCTTCCCCTTTTGGGAACATTTGGGAAATACCGCAATTATGCATAAAATGGGATTTTTCCTAATTTTCCCAATTTCTGAAATGTTTTCTAATGTGTGATTGAAAGAGGAAGGGATAGGAGGACAAGGAACTATAATATATTTCACAAATATATTAAATTATGGTGCAAACAAAAATGCAAATATAATGCAGTGTTAAAGGACGGATACGAAAAACAGAGTTTTTACGGGGTTAATTTTTTAAATTGCTAAAGACTACGATAAGTTGCAGGTTGTGAACATTTTTACAAGTGGAATTCGAGTGGTGTTGGTGATAGGATATTTTTGGAATGCGTCTGCTACTTTGCGGGGCAGAGGTCGAGACGTCATGACAATTGTCATTATCTGGGAGTACTAGACGTGATTATTTTATAACTGGATATTGGCAGTTCAGGCGTTATAATTTTAACTGACAATGTATTTAGGTGTAAAAAATCCAAGCACACGAAGTTAAAAATTAACTGTGTGCTCCTGCATGGAGCTTTCTGAAGGAAACCACGTTAAAGGTCTAAGAACAAGCACAGTGGCACGTTAAATATCTAACGGTCTGTTAACTAGTAATTTGCTTAGCAACGTCCAATCAGAGTCATTAATTTTTTTGCTAATGGACCGTTAGTATCTTAACGGGCCGCTGAAAAGCCGGCACTTAGTGTTGAAACTAAATTATTTGTCTGCCAATGTTTTCGTGGCTACAATATAGAAGTAAATTTATTGATTTTTTTTTTAAATTACGCTACACTATCATTGTGATGTGATTCGATTTTAGCCTTTTAGGGATGATTTCATCAAAAAGTCATTGAAATCATCTACTGAGCAGTAAGCAACCAAATCACAACGCCAGCAATGTCAATTCTAAAAATACCAAAAATTTAAGAACAAAAACCTATGACATACAGAAGCCCCAATTTGGCCCCGAGCACCAACCTTTCTCCTCAAAATAAAAAAAAGAAAATCTCACACGACAACAACATTTCAGCCGTGTTTACAATCCGATCGAACCCAGCTGATATCGCATCGTATCGGCGTAACAAGGTGCTTGGCCCGCGAGTTGCTCCCAAACCGAACCAAGATCAAAGCAGTAATACAGTTTCTCCTCTATAGCTGGACCAAAACACTATAGGCAGCAGGTTACCCAACATTTAATAGTGTATATCACGGCAAACCGATGGCGTAACCATCTAGAACAACATTATTGGAGAAAGTGAATAGTGTAATTACTACATCAAAATGCACTGTCTCTACACGCTGTGGTGGTTTAATAACAGCCTCGTGGGTTTTCAAGTCAGGTTCTTTGCGGGTGAGATGCATGCATGTAGATGATATGGAGCTTTGGTGTTGGTATCTCTTCGGTTATTGGTAACCGGGATATGCAACTTAGCTAAGAGCTGTCATCTTCTGTCATATCAACTCATATAACGGAGTTTATGTCGTTATGCATTGCTACTTGAAAGCTAAAATATATGCCAGTTCATTCTAAACATGTAAATTGAATTAGAGAATTGTTAAATAATTCCTTGCTTTGTTTGTAGTAATGTTTACCTGCTTTTAAGATAACGTGAAAACTGAAACAATAAACGTCATTTATGCAGTAAGAGCTGGCACGGCATACTGGTTTCCTCTGTGTTGACAGATCAAGTTTAAGGGGAAAATCCATGGGGCTCTTAAAATGTCGAGCTCGTTTTCTCTCTTTGAATTGCATGATGTAAAAGATCCGGAAATTGAATGTTTTAATTGCTTTCTTGTAATTATTATTTGTGTTTCTCGAGTTTGTGATTGCCAGCTCGTGAAGTAATTGAAGGATGAGAATACCGAAATATTTAGTGTACGGGATAATTAAAACGGATTGCATGTCTGTTCGTATATATCCTTCATCTTTATTATGGAATGCGTATATCGGTATCTTAAATGTGACCTCTGTATAACCAGGCGTATCCATAAGGATATATTTAATAATTATGTTCATTTCATGTGATTTTAAATGGCGGACAACATTCAATAATAATTTATAATGTGGTTTTAACGATTTTAGTTTAAAGAAGTAGGAATATGTATTTTATCTACTTGAGAATTGGGTGTGCAAGGGATCTTAATGAGACAAAAAGTCCAAGAACTTGATGTGTAAGCTTCATAAATTGGCCCTGGAAGCTTTTATTATACCATATACCTTGAGGGCCAGAAAATGAAAATATCACAATATTATAGACTCCACTTGAAGCAACAAGTGTTTTCTCACAACAAGAAGAAGAACCCCTTTATTACACAAAGCTGTGTTTACAGCCGGCAATGTCGGTGACACGATGTCATCAACATTGGTTCTGCACCAATCAGAGACTCCAAGACAGAGTCGCGAACATGACGTCATGCACATCCAGAGTCTCTGATTGGTGGCAGAGCCAATGTTGATGACATCGTGTCACTGACATTGCCAGCTGTAAACCCAACTTTAAGTATTCATTACCATACAGATTGTTCGAATTTTAAACACGATGACCTTTGAAATTGGCACCGGGCATGCAGGGAGCTTGATATGTTAGATAAACTCCGCCCCATTGCACTTTTAGAAGTAGAGCACAACATGGACTAACAGGCATACGCAAATTAAATTAGTATTGTCCCTATCGTTACTCTTCTTTCGTGCTGTCTCTTTCTGTCCTCCCGTGGACTGGTTGTGCACTCTGTCTCGCTCTATAACCTACTCTACTTCAGTCTAAATAGAGTAAGACATTTGATATGCAGACGAAGTTGGAGATAATGAATTGTAATCCATCTCACACTAAGGACGAAAATAAGTTTGCATTTTAGAAGAGTGCTGATAGGCAAGCGTCTTTCTTTCTGCACTGCAAACAGAAATAATTGTTTGCCTAATCACGAGTTCTATCTCTCACTTTGCAGGAGGTCCCAGGTTCGATTCTGGTGCCCAGCTACCTTGTTGTGAATTCCAGAGGATTTCCAAAACAATTCCCGAGAAACTCTTGGTAAATTCGCCATATTACGAAAGGGATCGGCGAAGTAATTTTAAACCCCTTCTCACTAAACTTCCGTAGCTCGTCTTCGTCGCAAAAAAAGCCGCGAATAGCCTTGGAGAATGATCCAAAACAACAATAAATCATGAACCTCCGTGGCTTCAAGCGAAAAGGTAATTGTAATCAATATGCTGATCTGTCTGCAGTGATTCATTTCGCCCCGAATTCAAGAAACACACGCCATCATATTATTCTTCATCCGGAATGGATTTAATTTCGAACAATCTCGACTTGCGATGGCCTATATATTTCCCCGGCAGCGCCAGTACGAACCATGCACAGCAAAGAAGCGATCGTAAGTGCCTCAGGTACATTTGAACTTTGGTCGCTGGTTGGGATACATATTTGTAAAATTGCAGCCCAAGACTTGTGTTCTTGAATCTTGCAATGAACCAGAGCATTTAATTTGTGTTTATCTAGACTGTACTGAACAGTCAATAAATACATTGTAAGTAGGTACAGTATTATAAGTAAAAAAAGAAAATCTGTGGTGTACAAACCTACTAAAGCCTATAATGTGAAGTATTTTGAAATCTACATGCCGATCTTTTCCTCATTTTAACACAAATTTGCATAAAATAAATATAAAGGTTATTGAATGTTTAAGGGGCAACCCTTGGCATACGAATACCTACAAACTGTTTTTTACAGAGAAACTATCAGTGACAGCCAAAAACAAAATAGCTAGTGCACTAGGGAATTTACAAAGATTTCAAAAAATTTGAGTACTTATAGTTTTATGATTAAATTTGCTGAAAATTTAGAATAACTGCCAAAAAACGTGTTTAGAAAAGTTTTGAAGGTTGTTCTTAATTTTCAGCAAGCCTTAAAATAAAAATTAGGTTCTTACATTATTTGAAAGCTTTAAAAATTGACTAGTGCACTAGCTATTTTGTTTTGGGCTGTCACTGATAGAGTGTCTGTAAAATAATATTTTGTACTTTGTTCCTATGGCTAAGCGGTTCCCCCACCTTAAGTGTAGGTTTTTCATTGGCCCGTTAAGACACTAACGGTCCATTAGCAAGAAATTTTAAGGCTCTGATTGGACGTTGCTTAGCAAATAACGAGTTAACATACCGTTAGAATTTTCAGGGTGTCTACTTTTGTTCTCAACTTAGACCCCCTGCGTTTTTCAAGAAAATCCGCCACACCCTTCACTTTCAAAGCAGAAAAAAGAGCAAAATTCGACAATTGGGCATGTTTGGAAAAGTACGGAAATTTATTTAAAAGTGCGTTTTTTTTCAAATGTTCCCAATTTCGATTTGCCTTAAGAAACCATCGAAACCAAATCGAAACATCACACCAGATTTTTCCCAATAAAAACCAACCCAATAAAACCCAATAAAAACCCTTGGGCATGAGTTACATCTATGTATTAACATGCACAATGCTCAATGATCTCAAAATGAGCATATTTCCGCTTCCCGACAGCTCGGACAGAAACAAAGAAAGGTCAGAATCGTTTACATTTTCAAGTGATCAGAGTTTTTGAGAAAGCATTGGTCCGGCTTGCTGCTCCATGATTTGCAAAGGCTTCTCGCCTTAATCTTTTTTTGCGCTATATACAAATCGCTACGCTCATCTTCAACGCAACACAAATTGCGTTCGCCCTAGTAGTATTACTCATGAAACAACCCAGTAGGGTCTCGAACTGTGTACCCTGGGTAATTTTTTAATGCCAGCTCCGGACAAACTGCCCAAAAAGCCCATCTAAATGCGGGAAATCTAACATTACGTCTACGAGGCACGAAACGGAATAGCGCCCCCGTCACCAGTCGCCCGTCTCGCTTCAAAGAAGCCATTCACTATAACAGATCGCCGCCTTGTTTTCGGATTAACTTGGGCATTTGCGGATCCCAAAAATGTGTTATGAGGCCCCCCTGAGCCCGAGGCCCCCGAGCACTGGCATGCCTGATGCCCAGAGGCGTCAGGCACACCAATTTTCTGGGTTGGCAAAACCAAGTGTGGCATACGACCCCCCCCCCCTCCCCCCCATACGAAAAAGGGCGAGAAAATGAAAAGCAAGTGGTGCATAAATGGAGCGGACTTGGATCCCGACTGTGGGCTTAGACGACGTTGAACTGACAACTTTAGGTATTTTCAAGTATCTAAACATCATACCTACATGCGTGGAATTGGAATTGGAACTGGAATGAACAATCCTACTTATTAGCAATATTATCTATAGAAGTGATGCAAAATCAATTCCCAAAGCATTTCTGCGTAATAATCCAACCCTTGCCCGACCCATTTAGCCCCCTGATTCCTGTGATTCTGGTATTCACTGTTATTAACTGCTGGCGACCCAAAAGTTGATACAAACTTCCAACTAGATTTTTCATTTTTTTCATTTTTAATACATGTATTTTTGTTTCGTATTTACGCCCTCCGTACAACGCATCGGTACTATGTACCAATTTTGATCGTTTTCCATATATAATTTACGTGCTTTAATCTCCCAGGGTTTTCGAGGTCCCAGACATCTCACATCTCAATCAGGGTGGATATTAATTAAACCAAACGCAATTCATACACTATCTCATCTTCATCCCTTATTTTTATTTTAAGCGTAAACACACAAGCGCCCCCGGTGCCTAAAGGCGCCCCTCTGATAATTTCTGGGTGGGCAGGCGCCCACCCTGCCCACCCACAGCAGGCGCCACTGCGTTCCCTTTCAGCAACACAGATAGCATTCACGCACCCCGCCATCAATTCGCTGGCGCAGATCAGCCAAAAGGTCACCACATCGCCTTCTCGGCAGCCAGACTGACAAAGCCGTCTGTCAGAGCGCTGACCCAAATAACCAGTCGCTCGCTGCAGTCGGTAACTCAGCTCGGCTCACGATGCCACCGCTCGGAATTAGCTATCGATCGGCTTCGATCTCCACTCGAAGACTCCACCCTGTTACACTTTCTGTTACCCAACGCAGCCTCTCTTGAGAGTAGCGTCGGGCTCTGGGTGTTGGGTGTTGTTATTGTTGTTACTGTAAGATCGCCCCCACCCACCCACCCCTCCTATCACCCCCCCCCCCCCCTATCTCACCCTAATAAAATTCTAATAAAATTAGGACTAATAATTAAAAATATTATTGATAAAACAAACATCAAAACTAACAAAATAATACGATTTAAGTTTAAATCTCCTGCTATATATTCTTGGCTATAAAAAATTACTAAGGAAGAAATAAATAAAACAAACCCTATAAAAATTAAGGACATAATCGAATAAAAAAATTATAACAACTGCGCCGGAATTTGAGACATGTTTTTTTAGACCGTTATTTTGCCAGCTGTGCTCTTTATTTATTTTGTCATCATCGCTTTATTATCTGAGTATATCAGGATGCGTCCTCCTAGTATAAAACTATGAAATCGGGTTTTAAGGCGACAGAGCCAGAAAGTGGCTTTCAGACCAAAAGTTGCCGACATCTCAAGGCCACATCGTTGAAGTTATCATTTCAATATTTCAATATGTTGTAGACAAATGACGTAAATAAGGACGAACATGCCCTTTTTTTTCTCGAAATTTTCCCCCTGGAATGCTAGAACTTATCCCGAAACTCTAAAATTTTTATCCTTTTTAAAGCCATTGCATACGAAAGTGCAGAGAAAAATTTTGAAAAAGGGCCTTGTTCGCCCTTATTAACGTATTTTGTCTACAACATACTGAAATATTGAAAGTATATATTCAATTGTGTGGCCTTGAGATGTCGGCAACTTTTGGTATTTTTCAGAAATTTTTATTGTTCAATTCTCTGCTTTGGTCACCCCATGTGAAAGACATATGACACGAGTACTGGGATAATTTTACACTGTTTACATCTACTTAGGGGTGTACCGAGTTTGAATCAACTCTTGAAGGAATGTACAATCGGAATTGTGCTTGAGCCTTAATGGCCTATTCGAGTCCCACTGTTATCCAGACAATGTTCCGCGAGGGTGAACTGTCTCGGTGGTTTATCTGTGGTGATGTTTGATAGGAGTGCCTTGCATAAGTGATTGTTGATGATCATATATTCATGTGAGTGTTAGGTTGGTGATTCAACGGTATCATTTTTATTCATGGGGATTTCTTCGATTCGTTTAGGCGAATAACATAGTCATGCAGAAGAAAGTATAGCAAGCAATATTGACGTCTTATTTCAGATATTATGTAAGTTTTGTTGTTATTATTATTTTTTTTTAATTGACACTATGCCAAAAGGCTTATCTGCGACTTGATACATATTTTATTTACATAAAATTAGCGGTATCATACACACACTATTATCATATCCATTTTTTACGTGATACCATAAATACATTATTAAATGCATTACGTTAAATAAAATATGTTTTTTTCCTGTTGACATTTTACGAGCCATCTTCAAAGGTTTTCTGGATTTCTTGAGCATCAGTTATGTTTTTCAGCGTCTCCCTTTGGCCTGAATCGATCGCAGTCTCCTCAGGGAGAAATTAACAAAAAACAAAAAAACATGTCATGGCGAGTAGAACTATTATTCTATTGTGAGGCCCTCATACCACAAAATTTCGCCTATCTCTTATTAAACCTTCGATCACTGCTCCGGTACGGGATAGGCAACTAGCATGCCGTGCCAGCTCTCACTGCTCCGGTACGGAATTGGGAACTAGTATGCCGTGCCAGCTCTCACTGCGTTCAACATGTATGTTGCCGTTTTTACGTTATCTTAAAACAGGATAAACATTTAAACAAACAAACAAGGGGATTATTTAGCTACTTCTAAAATTCAAATTACTTATTTAGAATGCACTAGTAAATATTTAATCTTTTAAATAGCAATACATAATGACATAACCATGGTTATAGAGTTGATCTAAACGATTATGACAGCTGGTAAGGCCTATACTTTAACGTTGCATGGGAAACATACAGCGCTGAGCTAGTTGCGTATCCCGGCTAGCAATGGTCGAAGGTTGCATGGGATACATACAGCGCTGAGCTAGTTGCGTATCCCAGCCAGCAATGGTCGAAGGTTGCATGGGATACATAGAGCGCTGAGCTAGTTGCGTATCCCGGCTAGCAATGGTCGAAGGTTGCATGGGATACATACAGCGCTGAGCTAGTTGCGTATCCCGGCCAGCAATGGTCGAAGGTTGCATGGGATACATACAGCGCTGAGCTAGTTGCGTATCCCGGCTAGCAATGGTCGAAGGTTGCATGGGATACATAGAGCGCTGAGCAAGTTGCGTATCCCGGCTAGCAATGGTCGAAGGTTGCATGGGATACATACAGCGCTGAGCTAGTTGCGTATCCCGGCTAGCAATGGTCGAAGGTTGCATGGGAAACATACAGCGTTGAGCTAGTTGCGTATCCCGGCCAGCAATGGTCGAAGATTGCATGGGATACATACAGCGCTGAGCTAGTTGCGTATCCCGGCTAGCAATGGTCGAAGGTTGCATGGGATACATATAGCGTTGAGCTAGTTGCGTATCCCGGCCAGCAATGGTCGAAGATTAAACACATGGATCACCAGCAGTGTAAATTCGATCTGTATGACGTGACATAACCCAAAACGCGCCAGTGAGAGAATACCGGACAAAACACGTCTCAACGCATGTGTGTACGAATTCATGTGCGCCTGCGCGCTGTGAATCATGCATGTCTGGTGCGACATCCACGCCGCTCCCAGTTCTAACAGACAATCCCGATGACTGGCCGTGCCGGAATCTGCCCATGCGCATTACACAGGGAAGCCTAGACCGTCGTTTCAGTTTCAGTTCTTTATTGTGTATGGCTCTTTTGCCTTTTTACAATATATTTATCATACAATACATTTTTGATGCAATACATTTAAAAAATACAAAGACATTGTCCTTAACCAAGGTTTTTACATAATTTTACATAAATACACAAGTATTCCACAATAATTAAATACAACTTTAATATTACAATTCACTTTTTTAGCCTTTCCTTCAGTTCACTCACAGACCTAGGCCAGTTGTGGAGAATCTCTCCGAGATTAATTCCATTCTTTTACAGAAGATGCGAGAAAGGAAAACTGTCCAACATTGATATTATGCTCTTGTGTGAGTGGACGTGGTATGAGTCGCTACTCGCTAGTTCCAAGTGCGTCGGCGAGTGTCCGCTCCTTTGCGGGGAGCGAAACAAGCACGTCCTGTCACGGAATGTCCGGCACAGAGGCGACGGCGAATGTCCGCTCCTTAGCAGGGAGCGAAACAAGTATGTCCTGTCACGGAATGTCCAGCACAGAGGCGACGGCGAGTGTCCGCTCCTTAGCAGGGAGCGAAACAAGCACGTCCTGTCACGGAATGTCCAGCACAGAGGCGACGGCGAGTGTCCGCTCCTTTGCGGGTAGCGAAACAAGCACCCTGTCACGGAATGTCCGGCACAGAGGCGACGGCGAGTGTCCGCTCCTTTGCGTGGAGCGAAACAAGCACGTCCTGTCACGGAATGTCCGGCACAGAGGCGACGGCGAATGTCCGCTCCTTAGCAGGGAGCGAAACAAGTATGTCCTGTCACGGAATGTCCAGCACAGAGGCGACGGCGAGTGTCCGCTCCTTAGCAGGGAGCGAAACAAGCACGTCCTGTCACGGAATGTCCAGCACAGAGGCGACGGCGAGTGTCCGCTCCTTTGCGTGGAGCGAAACAAGCACGTCCTGTCACGGAATGTCCGGCACAGAGGCGACGGCGAATGTCCGCTCCTTAGCAGGGAGCGAAACAAGTATGTCCTGTCACGGAATGTCCAGCACAGAGGCGACGGCGAGTGTCCGCTCCTTTGCGGGTAGCGAAACAAGCACCCTGTCACGGAATGTCCGGCACAGAGGCGACGGCGAGTGTCCGCTCCTTTGCGTGGAGCGAAACAAATGACGGATTAGGCGTCTTTCGCGTGGCATATGAGCAATTGTTTGTTGGCTGCGGGTCACCAACGGATCACATACCAACGAATTTTATCACGAGGCTACCTTTTTGTTTTTTCAATGAACTCAAATACAGAATCTGTTCTGGCAATCTGACTTCATGCTCATCATTAAATGTCTGGCTGCGTTTTTTAACCGAATCGTTGTAATACCCTCGAGGTCATTGAAGTTAAGCAGCACTGCTGTTTACACGAAATTGAATGGGTAACCGCTGTATATACAATGCAGTGTTCGGCTAGGTATGATTAAAGGTTCTTTACTAAATATAAATATATGGAAGGAGCAAGGATTGTGCCGGCACCGGGTCCATCCTCGTCTCCCTTCCAGGCCAGGCTAGCTTCATCATCAGCCTGTCATTCACCGACAGCCAATAGACCAGTGCCACAGGGACAGCGCCAACACGGTGTGTCAAAGGGACAAGGCTAAGCGGTGGCCGGCCCTTGGTGCTGTTGGACGGTAGCAGGCCTTGGTGCCGGCACCGGGTCCACCCTCGGCTCTCTTCCAGGCCAGACTAGCTTCATCATCAGCCTGTCATTCACCGACAGCCAATAGACCAGTGCCACAGGGAAAGCGCCAACACAGTGTGTCAAAGGGACAAGACTAAGCGGTGGCCGGCCCTTGGTGCTGTTGGACGGTAGCAGGCCTTGGTGCCGGCACCGGGTCCACCCTCGGCTCCCTTCCAGGCCAGGCTAGCTTCATCATCAGCCTGTCGTTCACCGACAGCCAATAGACCAGTGCCACAGGGACAGCGCCAACACAGTGTGTCAAAGGGACAAGGCTAAGCGGTGGCCGGCCCTTGGTGCTGTTGGACGGTAGCAGGCCTTGGTGCCGGCACCGGGTCCACCCTCGGCTCTCTTCCAGGCCAGACTAGCTTCATCATCAGCCTGTCATTCACCGACAGCCAATAGACCAGTGCCACAGGGAAAGCGCCAACACAGTGTGTCAAAGGGACAAGACTAAGCGGTGGCCGGCCCTTGGTGCTGTTGGACGGTAGCAGGCCTTAGTGCCGGCACCGGGTCCATCCTCGGCTCCCATTCTATGTTAAATTAGTTTAATAGTAAGCCTTACATTCACCGATAGCCCACCACTAATTAATTCAATTGCCAAAATCGTTGTATTAAATTAAACCGAATTGATTGGCTTCGAAAAATCAGTACGTTGAATTACACAACGTCCTCAAACAAAACAAACTTGGCAAATATTCTTGACAACGCATCAAACGTCCGTTAAAAGTAAATGTTGGCACGGAATGGCCGTTGGTGACCCCACACCAACAGGTGTGTACTGGCCTGTGGTGCCAAGCAACTATCGCAAGTACGTGTGTATGACTCATCGTCGTCTGACTCATCATGAGACTCGACGATTCGAATTCAAAACATTCGACGCTCGGCGTTCACGGCCCGTTGGCGCGCGTGCGCAGATCATTGTGCGCAGATCATTGTGCGCAGATCATTGTGCGCAGATCATTGTGCGCAGGCGACGACGTCAATTAGTGATGTCCAAATTCGTCGGCTGAATCGATATATCGTTTTGAATCGATTCTAGTTAATTCGATTCTTTTGTATCGATTTATTAGGAGCCTTGAATCGATACGATATATATCGATCTTTTTGGTAGACTTGAATATCGATATACTTAAAAATCGGATCGGGACATAAGTTTTATTATGTCTTTCACGATTTGATTATTTGAAAGAATATTTTATTATATCTTGCACCAGTCGTCGCCGTCAGTTCGGGCAAAGAAAATATTGAGTTTCTAGCAAAATATCGATTGGAAATTAATCGACACATGCGATATATCGGAACCTCTAGAATCGATTCAAAATATCGATATATCGAAGCAAGTAAATCGATGCTTTAAAATATCGATTTATTTTGGACATCACTAATGTTAATTGCTGCCGGCTTTTGTATAGGTTATGTTTAATTGTGGCCGGTTTCGACCCGGTTCGGGTCGACCCGGTACGGGGGTGCATTGTGCTAAGTATTCCATGGGTTCACTGCAATGCTGGCTAGTCGCCTTTGTTTTCTTCGTTTATTTTTATTTTTCTGGCTCTGTCTGGTTGTTATTTTCTGCTTTTGTTCTGTACGATGATAATGTGATTTGAAAAACGTTTTGATGATTGTTAAATTTCTCAGACTCATGTCTACTTGTCCTATCGTATTAGCATTAGTTTTGAAAAGAACATGTCGCGGATTGGGATTTGAATGCTAAATTAGCATTCAAACAAAACCCAATATGAAATAGTATATTTTTCAGTATTGTTGATTGCATGTTGAGGTGAAATGATCACCTTAAGGCCAACAAATATCTACCAAACAATTGTTTACAGGCAAACTCTTTGTGATAGCCCCACCAAAATAGCTCACCTCATATAGGTAATGTATAAGGCTTTCAAATTATGTAAGCATAATTTTTGTGCTATGATTAATTTGGTTAAATAACGTCCTTAACTATGGAAAATTTTGGTTACTATGAAAACTAAAACTTCCCATAGTTACGGACTTCATTTAGCTAAACCAATCACAGCACAAAAATGTTTCTAATTAATTTGAAAGCCTTAATAATACATTACCTAGGTGAGCTATTTTTGTGGGGCTCTCACTAATAGCTTGCCTGTAAACAATTGTTTGGTGGATATTCGTTGGCCATGGTGATCATTCCACCTCAATGCATGAATATCATAAAGGGGGTTGAAGGCTATATGGCCAAAATAGTTAGGTTAGGGGGAGATAAATTGGTTGAATGTTATTCAAGATTTTCACAAAATTTCTTGCTATTGTTGGTTTCAATAAGCAGCTTGAATCAAGACGATATTGAAACTTGAATCAAAAATAAAGATGTGTCATAGCAATTTCATTATGCCTTTTTACTATGAACTTTTTTGTTACTACCTAATTTACATTTTAAGGTGTATACTTGGTGTACAGTTATGTATCACACAAAGAATTGCCCAATTTTGCAAACATTATGGGAAGTATCTTAGTGCCAATTAATCTAAAACAGTGAATCATCACAAATTGCTTCAAAATCAGATAATCTGCAATATCTAAATTGCTAATTACCTCACCAGAGTTTTTTTTTGGCCCAACAGCAGTGCACATTCCTGCGGCCATCTTGCATTTCTCGTCTGCTATGACAGGAAGTGCCCTGATCCCGAGGTATGCGTGACTAATGCAAGGCAAAGACGAGAAGACTGGCTTGCAAATAAACGATATCGCTCGCCTTGAGATTAGAAAACAAACTCCACGTTGGCGTTTGACAGATAAGATTCGCCAACAGTGCCGTGAATCACTGCGCTGTCGATACCAATATTGTTTTTAATTGCGATTCGAAAAAAATTAACTGCTTCATTATGACCGTCGAAAGGTCATTATAAGTACAACACATGCTCACTTCATATCTCCTTGTTGTTCTAAAATTAATTGACGATTTTAAAATGTAGTTTCTCACAAAATCGCCGAGATTGCGTTATGCAAATGAAACAGCTTGACCATCGCTTGCTCAACAGAATGAGTTAGGGGAAGAATCCTGATTTTGGAGTTGTACCTACCTCAGCTTGCACTGATCTACAAGTCCAGATGGGGTCTTTTCTACGCCGTTTCATCTTATTTTACCTCATTCCTTCCTATCTAGATTTTAGTTAGGTTCATCAACATCAAATATTTTTATATCAACATCAACATCATCGTCACCATACCCAGTTTTAATATATTATCATTGTCGAACAGCGTTACCTAAATAGTTTGTTAACATCACACAAAAAATAATTCGATTCTTAATTGGTTTTTGTGTTGACTGTTTTTTTTATATTTAAAGAAAAACTTATAAGCCTCGTTTACATGGGAGCACTTTTGACAAAAGCCTGCCACTAAAGTTTTATGCCGTCGAAATAACATGGCTATATTTCATATTAGGTATATTGGTGTATATTAATATAGTATTTATATTATAAATAACAAAATAGTTTTACATAAAATAGTGATAAACTTAATAATAATAATAATAATACATTTGTTATTGTCAACGAACTTGTCAATACAACATTAATCAGACCCATGTGTTTTTGAGAGCATACAACTTTTGTTACAGACTTATGTAAAAAATTCTCCTTTGTAAACTGGGCTTTAAAAGTGTTAACATTCACTGAATAATTAGTCGTTTCTTTGGTAATAAGAGTTAAGCCTGTTCAATGAGCTCCGAAGTCGAGCCGTTTCCTTCCCCTCGCAAGGTATACACTTTCCAGGCCACACCTTTCGTCGGATCGCGACGAAACCTATATTTTCGGAATCTTCACACTTCGTTCAACCAATTGAACCATTTTCATTTCGCAAGATTCACTCGTCAATTACTTCCAAGAGTTTTACCTCTTGCCTCAACCACGTTTAGCCGGTATATTGAAAGATGTACTTAAGGGTAAATTCCAGCCAAGAATTTACCTCTTACCGTATACACTTTCCAGGCCACACCCGTTATCCGATCGCAACGAAACAAATATCTACGGAATCCTCACACTTTGGACAACCAATTGAATATTTCAGAACCTCGAAATATATCTTGGAAATCCATAAAAAGTTGAATTCAATTAACCTCAACAACCATCAATGAATAGCCTTAACATGGAGTGAAAAGAGAGCAGTCACCCGACTGTGCTGCGCCATGCGGCTGCTCCCAGCAATGTTTCAAACCGGCGGAAAGTCTTTGAAAGCAAAAGGAATGAGACCACATCAAGTAGGCATCGTTACTATCAATCTAAAATGTATTCAATCAATCTGCAATCTATTCGCTGGCCGTTAATCTTTTTACAAAAGGCAAGACATAAAAATAGTTACACATATCTTGCACTTCACTACATTGAACATCTCAATGAGATAGTTGAAGGTAAAGTGTAGAGCATAAATATTATATCGATCATTATGTTGCATTATGAATGCCATAAAAGTATGTTTACATGAAATGTGAGAAAACGCCAGATGATTTTAAGATTTATCTGTCCCGGTATGATTTATTTTATTTCACGTGGGAAAATCTCATCGCTTCCGCTTTTAATTACACAATTGTATCACATTTTAATTTGCAGTTAAGAATGCTCCCTACCCACACAGAAACGTTGAATGCAGAGGTCCAATCAATAAAGAAATAAACCCCTAAATGTATTCCAATCTTTTATTTGAACATACGTAGATGTAGGAAGAGTGCATCTTGTCTTAGTATAACCAACATTTGATATTTTCAAAAATGTGCATGGTTCAAACTTTCAAAAATCGCCTGAATGAGTTCATTTATGCAGAAAATATAAAACTGTAGAAGCTTTTATTTTTAATCGCACATTAGACTTTTCATTGAATGACTATAGTAGCTTGTGGTCCTGCCACTTTTTACTAATTAGCAATTATTTTTCAGACAATGATACTTCACTGGCTGTTGTTCAGCTTGCCTTTCGGAAAATACCCGCGAACGGACCTTCCTTTGTTCACAGCAAATTAACACTAAATTGGATTACCAAATCAGACCATAGACGTGAACAAGGATGACTGCAATCAATGCGTGCCGGAACTATGAAAAAACATAGACTCGTGAAAATTTTAAAGAAATCTTTAGTTGTATATATTTTTTTTGATTGTCGAATATCGAATCCTTTCGTTATACTTGTTTGAGTCTTGCGATCAATTATTACCATCCAATTGTTTTAAGTGCCATAATTTCTTTTGTATTATAGTATCTTTTCTGAAAGATTGCTGTTTTTCTGGCTTATGGCTTATACATATGTCAGGATGGTATAAAATGAACCAGCTATAGAATACCAGAAATAAAATATAAATTTAAATATAATAAACCAGAAAGAAAAACCCGGTAGCAAATGCCGACACCGTGTTTTTTTGTGCAGGGGACAAGAATTGGTCGGGAAAAAGTGCATACCAAGAAATACCGGTGAAATATAGAATTTATTGAAACTTGAAACAGTAAATACCTATATATATATATATATATATATATATATATATATATATATATATATATATATATATATATATATATATATATATATATATATATATATATATATATATATATATATATATATATATATATATATATATATATATATATATATATATATATATATATATATATATATATATATATATATATATATATATATATATATATATATATATATATATATATATATATATATATATATATATATATATATATATATATATATATATATATATATATATATATATATATATATATATATATATATATATATATATATATATATATATATCGATTTTATGTGTTTATGTGTTTATTATCTAACGAGACCATTCATAATTAAGAAAATTTACGTTGCATGAAGCTACTTAAGTCAATTATTATTGACATTTTTTATGATATGAAAAGTAAACATTGTAATAAAACTACCATGACTATACTATTTCTTCCTTATTAGCTTATAAGGATGTAATTTGTCTGCATACAACCCCTTAATTATAAAAAATGTATTACAATAATATTTTATCTTGAATGCTATTTCATCATGTTTTATTTAAATGCATGCAATTCATTGATTGCATTTCACAAAATTTGGCTCGAAATCACTGGATATAAAATCACTGCCCGTGTTAAACCATGGGGCAGTGAATTTAAAAACGAATGATTTTGAAATCCCACATTTACATGATTGCTCCGCCTAGCAATGTTTTCGCAATTGTACGAAATAAATAAATAAATAAATAATAATAATAATTTTTTTTTTAACAACTTTATTCCTTTTTCGACGTGCGAAAAACACCGATATAAACGCTCTTTTTATCATAATTAAAATAATTTCAATAATTAAAACAAAGTTTTACATCTTTTATTTTCTATACTCATTTCTACGTATATTTCTTCTCTATTCGCCAACTCCATCCATTTCCCCTTATTATTCTACCATTTTCCTCTATTATTTACTTTTCCCAATTAATGATCATCTGACCTTGAAGTCTCTCCTCATATATAAAAAATAACTAAATATATAAAATATTACAATCCTAATATCGGTCTCGATCCATCTTTCTTTATATATCTACAACAAATAACCATAAGTATAAAAAAAAAAAAAAAAAAAAAAAAAAAAATTTATATATATATATATATATATATATATATATATATATATATATATATATATATATATATATATATATATATATATATATATATATATATATATATATATATATATATATATATATATATATATTTATTTATTTATTTATTTATTTATTTATTTATTTACATATATATAAACAAATATAAAGATAACTGGGACTGAACAGACAAATCATATTCAGCGAATAGCGAATAGTGACGTCCGAACGGAAGACGACAGTCGCATGTGTTCGGAAATGGAAAGTGCCGTGATCGAAACCAGCCGAGCCCCATTGTGCCATTGAAGAGTGTGGGTTTTTCGCGCGCCACGGCAGTGTCGCAACGCGCATGCCCCACATCTCGGCACCCGAAACGAGGATGAGTGTACGCCACTGGCTCGAGGCACGGTCACTGTGTTAATCGACGACGATTTCATTCTAATTTTAGACGGAATGAGTAAAATCGTACAACACAATTATTATAAATGCGAAAGAAAATCGTGGGGACATATATTAAGCAATCACATTCCAATTTGTAGTGGTTTAAATTAGATGCAGGACAGACTTTAAGTCCTACTGTATACCAGGATATCCGGCCACTGCACGATCAAAACTCGGAAATCCCGAATGCATGCAGGCATGGCGCTCTCACTACCAGGATAGCCGGCCACCAGGATCGAACCTGGGACCTCCCGAATGCAAGGCAGACATGGCGCTCTCACTACCAGGATAGCCGGCCACCAGGATCGAACCTGGGACCTCCCGAATGCAAGGCAGACATGGCGCTCTCACTACCAGGATAGCCGGCCACCAGGATCGAACCTGGGACCTCCCGAATGCAAGGCAGACATGGCGCTCTCACTACCAGGATCGTACCTGGGACCTCCCGAATGCAAGGCAGACATGGCGCTCTCACTACCAAGATCGAACCTGGGACCTCCCGAATGCAAGGCAGACAAAGCTGCACTCACTGACAAGATAGCCGGCCACCAGGATCGAACCTGGACCTCCCGAATGCAAGGCAGACATGGGGCTCTCACTACCAGGATCGAACCTGGGACCTCCCGAATGCAAGGCAGACATGGCGCTCTCACTACCAGGATAGCCGGCCACCAGAATCGAACCTGGGACCTTCCGAATGCAAGGCAGACATGGCGCTCTCACTACCAGGATCGAACCTGGGACCTCCCGAATGCAAGGCAGACGAGGCTGCACTCACTACCAGGATAGCCGGCCACCAGGATCGAACCTGGGACATCCCGGATGCAAGGCAGACGAGGCTGCACTCACTACCAGGATAGCCGGCCACCAGGATCGAACCTGGACCTCCCGAATGCAAGGCAGACGAGGCTGCACTCACTACCAGGATAGCCGGCCACCAGGATCGAACCTGGGACATCCCGGATGCAAGGCACACATGACACTCTCACCACCAGGATCGAACCTGGGACCTCCCGAATGCAAGGCAGACGAGGCTGCACTCACTGACAAGATATTGAAACCCTGCCACCGCCAACAACAGGATCGAACCGCGTACGTCTACGGAATGCGAATGCGGATGCCGAGTCTTCGAACGGCGGATGTTTTCACGCCGACTAGTAGGCAGTGGCACGCAGAGCGGCGACGGTGGCGGCCCCACATCCTTGCGGCGGCCACCGCAAGCCGGGCGGTCGAGACACCACTCACCAGTCAGTCGGCAGTCAGATCCCGTCCAGGCGCAGCGGAGAGTGGACCGCGCGTTCCAGCTCCTTTCGACGGCGTCACGTTCGTGCGGCCATCGGACTGAGTTTGTCGACGGTTTTTAGTTGTGTTGTGTTTGGATTTCGACGTTGGCGAAGTGATTTCTTGCGCCACAAAGTTTTATCGGATTTTTGGCGAATTTTATCCTGAAAAAAGTTTACTTTTGTGATGTAATTTGCGATTGTTTTGTCAGAAACTAATTCAAGTTCAGTGTGTTTCGACGTAAACGGAAACGACAGTGCGAATTAGTGCGTTATTTGACTCGTGTGTTTAGTTTTTGAGCGGATTTGGTGCTCAAAAAGTGACGTTTTCGAGTTTTGCTCCCGTTTGCGTCATCGTAGGTTGCGATTTCGAAAAACTTGAGCGCGTGTTTAGTGTGAACAGCCAAGTTTCCAGTGTCGTTGATTTTGTTGAACAACAAACGGTTAAATAATATCATAAGTTTTCAATTATATCACTATTTAAATTTATCGTTATTATACAATAATAATATATAGATCGTGTGAATTTTATAAAAGTATCGTGTGTGAAACTAATTTGAAATAAACAAATCAACAAAACAGAATCACATGCAAAGTTCTCAACGAAAATTTCACACACACATATCGCATAACGAAAATCAAATGTAACAATCTTTTGTGCCAGACAACGGTTATTGCTCGCGCAACCAAGAAAATGTGCGACAAACAAGGAAGTGACGCGAACAACAATCGTCCTGCGACGACGACGCCGCCGAGGACGAATCGTCCTGAAGTGAAGATGTCTTCGACGCCCGGCTATCTCGAGTTGTCCCCCGAGAGTTTTGCCCGGCTCGTATGTCAGGATCCCATCGAAGTGGAATACGACGTGGAGGCTCTACCTTTTGCTAGGTGAGTCTCCGATAAGATCATTTTAAAATTAAGCGTTCTGGCGTCTTAAGTTGCGGTGCAGAAAACACTTTTGCGTTGTTCGCAATGTAGTGGACGGTTGCCTGAAGTTAAATCGTCATTTTTCCCTTATTGGAAAGGTCAATTTCACTTTTCTATAATCGGATTTAGAATAACATTCTTTGTTTCCTCATATTTTTGAGTACAAGTTTTAAGTGCCCTTTTTATGCTGATTTAAGAAATGTGTAGCATATAAATTTCATACCAAAGCATCTGTGCAAATTCCGTTGTTTACCAAAAAGGTAAAATTTTCTTTGTTATCCGAAATTACATATTTGAGTTCAATGCATCGATTAGCAAGCCTCTTTTAGTGGAGGCAGCGACTGGCCTTTCGCTGCTCTCTAACGAAATAAGTGGCTGCTTATGATATTTAATGTTGCACTCTATACATGCGAATTAATCAGATTCGGAAGATACATTCGCAAATCGCTCCTAGGTATAATTAAAGTGTCCAACTTTGCCAGAAATGAAGCTGGGTACAGAAGGTCCGACTCACGTTCGGACTTTGGGGACAAATTGTCACATTTTCCAAAAAAAATATTACAGTGTTTTATGTATTTCTTTGACTTTTTAAACATTGTAGGCCGGACTTAAACTTCCACACTTGCATGTCTGGCATGCTCCGTCACATGAAAATGAAACGGTTCCAAGTTAATTGACCGCTTCATTGAACAATCTACCAAAGAGCGATTTCTAAAAAAAACATTCCGCGCGGTCACTTCGTTTTTGATCGGAAACTTAACCGCACGAAGATCTGGTTTCATTACCTTAGTCTTGAAGGAATCCTCAGCTATAAACCTAAACGAAAAAGAGCCACAATGTAAAACATGAACACTCATTTTGTGATGCCAATATATAAAGTGACACATTGAAAGTTTGTGACAAAAGGGTGCCGCCCTGCAAGGTCGATACACTCTTGTTGATCTAGAGGGTGCGAGAATGTTACCATAGTAACCATAAAACCACACGTATTATATTATCACTCTCCGGTTACGGTGCGCTTATATCTTCCTTATATAACACGTTCATATAGTTTGAATTGGGGTTTTATTTGTTTTCTCATTTTTACCCTTGCAATATTATTATGTCTTTAGTGACTATAGCTTTTAAGCCAACCAATATACATATAGTGGCGATAAAATACAATAGCTAATTACTTTGTTCAATTGCGAATCTATGCAATATAACAATCTACGTGCAATCTGTGAACAATGGGTATACGTATTAATATGAAGTCGTATAGTCATTTCCCCCAATCTAAATCACTCATAGATGCCAAAGATCAAAACACCCAAACCCTGAAGCATCGAGTTATCTCACAAAAGACCATAACAGTAAAACTTTGACAATCCCAATTGAAATTCGCAATTGTGTGTACTTAGCCAATGAATAATTAAAAAGCTGCAGTCGAGACTACAATATAATAGTGCCACTCATTGCGATATAATCGAGTGTGGCCGTTTGCGGCAATTATGACGGGGCAAGATTTGCTCGCCGGCACTGCAACTCTCTGTGCTGCTCGCCCACGAAGCGAGTCTTTCTCTATTAGCGTTCGCCCTCTCATTTACCTTGCCACTCTGGGTGCTATAGAGGCGGACCGAATTTCAGGGAGATGATTCTTAGTGAAAATGAACCGGGTTCAGTTTAATTATCGTACACTGTGTTATATTTCCTTACAAATGCATATACGTTAGTCCTAATCGATCTCGTTAGGTCTTTGAAAAAGAGCTGGTTGATGTGTGAAAAAAAATTCGAAACAATTTGACTGATTTGTTACTATGAAATCGAACCCGATAATAGGGTAAGGTTGTGATTTTTGAATTCTCTAGGATATTCAACCAGCCTGCCTATTATCAAAACCATATATTACAATCCATGTCTTTAAAGCCAATGACTAATGACAATCGATATCTTCGTTAATTATGGTGGGGAGGGTAAGGAGAAGTTATTATCCCTAATCAATAAATCATTCTAACACTTTTATTATCAATTATACGAATAATAATCCGCATCACGCCTGATCATTCACAGTGACGGTGACAACTAGATACACTTCGGTGCTTTTTTTCAGTGACTCAATTATAAATCTTAATGCCACGTGTACGGACGGCTGCACCTTTATGACAATAGGTGTCAAATTTGCCGCATTAAGCTCAGGGTCCATTCACATCTCAGACGTCCGCACGTAGGCGTTTTATCCTAGACCTAAATGTTAAACCAATAAACCATCGTTTAGAGTTTAATCACAGTTGGTAATCTATATGCGAAATCTTGCGGGGGAAAAATTCACGCGATTTTTATTTTCATATTCGTCTCGCCTATAGCATTTTTCACGTTTAGAAGGAGAGCAGTGTTTCACTCTCAAAGAGGCTCCCCTGTTGTTACGTTTAGAAGGAGAGCGATATTTTACTCTCAAAAAGGCTCTCCTGCTGTTAGAAGAGCCAAAGGTGTCAACATTCGCAGGCCGTCCCATTGTTCCGCTAAAGGGTTGAATGGTCTGAGCATCGAATGATTGACAGCGCCAAGTCTGGAGTCTAACAACAATACTTTCCTTCTTTACATGAAAAATACTGTACAAGCAAAGAAGATGAGTACATATAACCAAGGGATTCCGATGCTACTTGTCACTAAACTAGTAAATAGTTCGTAGTAATTAGAAGTAGCAGTAGTAAAAATAAAGGTAGTAGTTATAAGTTTCATAGTATATGAGTACTCATACCCACAAATTGGCCTGGAGTTAGGGAAAAAACGGGGGTAAAGTTTGTTATCACAATGGCTACTAACCCCAAAAACTGATTTGCTAATCATTATTTTACCCCGAGGGCTAGGTCATTGCTATGTGGATCTGGGCCCAAATTATAACACATTTTACTAGTGTATAGCCTTAACACACAAACTACAACTGTGGTTGAGCCATATCTCATACGAGCACACATCTCTATGACCAGTCATGTCATTTCGCGTTGCCCACTCGTCGATTTGCCCGTGCCAGCGTCGGTCCTAATTCGGTGTCGGGAAGTTCAGGGTCGGGCCTTTCTTGGGCTTGTCTCTCACTCTCGCGATGATGGACGGGATACGACGGGGCTACACCGCGCTTTTTATCCCTACCAGCCTTGACTGAGTTATGGAGTTATTAATACAATTAATTGCTGCGAGTCTTTTTTTATGCGAGCGCCTTTAATTATTGCCTGTCAAAATGAGTGTGTTGAACACTGTTTTGGTTTTATGAATTATATTTATTGAGAAGTGTGTTCCAAATGTTTTAAAGCAGTCGCAAGCCTATTGGTGTTTTATACTGACTGACAGTTTCGAATTTAATGAGATCTTAAATGAAACGTCTAAGTGATTAGTAATTGAATGGAATGGAAATGAATAGTGATAACTTTACCATTATTTCAATGCCTTATTTTATTGTTTTGATATCACGTCCTTTATCTGGGCATAGGACTCTACATTAGTATATTATTGGAAAAATAGACATGGCAAAATTTATGTTAGCGTTCACGAACTCTTGGTATTTGGCTTGAATGTGTAAAAATTGATCGAAATACGGTGACACATTATGGGGAAATAACGAATAAGTCCGCCTAAAAGGAACAATAAATACAAAAAAAATTAAAGTTTGGAATTCGAAAGTGAATGCAACAAAGATGAATTCTTTGACTCTGACATCACTCAGCCAAGACGAAATAAACAGCCGACACGAACTTCCATAAACTTTTAGTATTTTATACTGCACCTATAGCGATGTGATTGTGTAATCGCTGTACCTGCGGGTGCAATTGTTGTTTTATTAGCGACTAGTCGGATCGAAGTACCAACCAATCAACAGAGATTCACAACGCAATATTAGGTCAATGCTTGGCGCATTTTTGTTCGAAGCTGTTAGTTTTTTTCCCACTTGTTTTATGCGCCTTTACAGGAAGGATAATTGGAGATAAAATTCTCTTCATCGTTACGCCTAACTAACTGTTACCTAATTTAGCAGGTTGTTAGCGTTGTAAAACGAGTTGCCTAGGTAACATACGTACATGTTTTAGTGTTATCTATGTCTGGCGTGTGCATTTAATTATTTTGAAGAGTTAATTTGTTCGGTGTTGTAAATGTGTGCGTTTTTTTTTTTTACTATAGCCACAGCCACATACAGGATGTAATTCGTTGTTCAAGTTACTGTTACTACCATAGGATTCTATTACTTAACTTGTTTGTATCATAGAAGATGCCTTTTTTCTCACATACCGCGTTTTATAATTGGTTATTATAGGTGAGCCCTAATTTTTTATTGAAATTCTTTATTTTTACAATTTCGTTTTGAAATGTGCACACTGTATGTCAAGGCAAAAAAAAAATCCCAGAGCCTGCTCGATGTCGCCTTGGTTCTCTCGCTTACAATGTATATACAATAATACGCAGTTTAAAATTAAGGAATTTGAGAAACAAAACTCATCCCAGTATATAAGCTTATATATATTTTAGAGAAAAACTATCAGTGACAGCCCAAAACAAAATAGCTAGTGCACTAGGCAATTTATAAGGCTTTCAAATAAAGCATGGTTCATTTTTGTGCCATGACCAGGCTTGCTGAAAATTGAGAATAACTGCCAAAAAGTTAAATCGACGAGTAAAAACGTTTTTCTAAAGTTTCAGCGAGCATAATTATAGCACAATTTTGATTCTAACATTATTTGAAAGCTTTATAAACTACTCATGGGGCTAGCTCTTTTGTTTTAAGTTGTCACTGATAGTTGGTAAAAAAAATATCATGTATATAGATATTAATATGGAACCTAAAGCCCTGTTACTACCAATTTCATCCCCAAACGCAAGTGTAGAAAAAATTCATACCCGGATTCTATAAAAACTCGAATGTATTGTCGAGTATACAAAAGGAACTCGAATAGCAGTCTCGGTTCAGGATTTTAATAAATGAAAGTTGATTAACTTTTAATTCGATTATCACCGGATTTCTATCAAATGATCGTGCTGTTTTTCTCCCCCTTTAAGGTGGAATGATCACCATGGCCAACGAATATCTATCAAACATTCGTTTTGAGACAAACTATTAGTGACAGCCCTACCAAAATAGCTCACCTCCTGGGTAATGTACAAAGCTTTCAAATGACATAAAAATAATTTTTGTACTATGATTAGTTTGGCTAATTAACGACCTTAACTATGGAAAATTATGGTTATAATGAAAACTAATATTTCCCCCAAACCATTCATTGCACAAAAATTATTTTTGCTTTACTACAAAGCCTTGTACATTACCTATGAGTAAAGCTATTTTGGTTTTACTTTATACCTTGTATTTGGTTACACATTAATTTGCCAAACCAATCATAGCAAACAAATTATGTTTGCTTAATTTTAAAGCCTTGTACATTAACTAGAAGGTGATCATTCCACCTTAAAATGGCAGTTACATAACTGCTCATTGTTGGTCCGGCACAGTTGGGTGGCTTGTATTTAACTGCAGCGAATCGTTAAACACTCACCGATCGTCAAATCGCGTGTGTTTCCATGCGGGCAGAGCGCTGCAAGTCATCGCGGATGAAAAGTGCACTAAAAATGCACCGCGCCATTAGGTATGCGTGCATTCTCGGGAATGCGTTCGTTTGTTTTTAGCTGATGTACTTGCATTCTTGCACGCATTCTACGTAATGCAATGCACGTCGCCTTGGTTACAAGCGTGTGCATATTAAGGGGGAAGGGGGGGGGGGGGTGCAGTTTTGTGTTGGCGGTGAATTTCGAGAAACGAAAAATGCACTTATTTTTTATTATATGAACGTGACTTTTTTTTACGTAGTCTCGAGTTTGATGTTAATTTTACTGACCAGTTGTCGGGTTATTACTGCGTATTTCGTCTGGCTACTTTTTTTTTGTATGTGATATTTTATAACTTGTGGAATGCATTTATTTCTGCAGTTGTCGTTTTAAACTAAACTAAACTACATTTTATCCAAAGGTGTTAAGTATGAATGCTATTAAAAAAAACTTGCTTTGCTGTAGACATTTTTTATATGAAATAGGAGTTTCAAAACTATGTGTTTGGGCCTGTAGGTATGAAAAAATTCTTTATAGACAGTTCTTTAACCTTGACTGTATATGTATATCTACATTGTATGTATATAATTTATATGTATGTTTGTAACTAATACAAAAAGGCGATATTCAGTATAAAAATACTGATATCACCTAACTATATAACCTAATCTATACTTGAAATGCAGTATACTCACGAAAACAAAAGATCACTTAACGAAGTCTTGCATCTCAACACGAAGTCAAGTAAAGGCACGAAAACAGGATAAATCTTAACATGAAATGCAGTACAAACACATAAACAAAATATCACTTTACCAAGTCACGCAATTAGCGCCATATCCAACGCACAGAATTGACCTCATAGAAACCATCCCGGCGCCACCAGTCTGAAAAGCGTTGAGGAAACGTCGCTTCTCAATCAGATGGCATCACTTACCGCACACTGGGCCTGGGCATGCGCAATCCTTGCCCGGCGTCGCGGCAACGATGAGTTATGTGGTGCCAGGCTGCGACTCGACGTTGATAGGACGATTGAGATGAACGGCTTGTCCACAGGCCAATCCAATTATATACAGAGCACCAAGACAGAAGAAATGAGTCGCCAAACTTTGGTCGATGTCGCCAATTGCTGTGGATGAATCGTTTCGTTCAATGAATCGTCTTGTTTCGAGGCTCCTTGCACTAAAAGTTCACTCTATTAAATTATATAGTGTTTGTTCACGTTTAGAAGGAGAGCGGTGTTTCACCCTCAAAGAGGCTCCCCTGCTGTTACGTTTAGAAGGAGAGCGGTGTTTCACCCTCAAAGAGGCTCCTCTGCTGTTACGTTTAGAAGGAGAGCGGTGTTTCACTCTCAAAGAGGCTCGCCTGCTGTTACGTTTAGAAGGAGAGCGGTGTTTCACTCTCAAAGAGGCTCCTCTGCTGTTACGTTTAGAAGGATAGCGGTGTTTCACTCTCAAAGAGACTCACCTGCTGTTACGTTTAGAAGGAGAGCGGTGTTTCACTCTCATAGAGGCTCCCCTGCTGTTACGTTTAGAAGGAGAGCGGTGTTTCACTCTCAAAGAGTCTCCCCTGCTGTTAGAAGAGCCAAAGGTGTCAACATTCGCAGGCCGTCCCATTTTTCCGCTAAAGGGTTGAATGGTGGAATACATTCGAATTGTGGTCGAAAATTAAAATGCCATTCGCAAATTAAATGTGCCGAGCATAAAGTAACATCAAGGTATACCTATGCAAGTAATAAATATGCAATTTTTGATATATCAATTTAATAGTACCTATAAATCAGAAATGCTCCACAAAACTAAAGAATCCATGCCATATACCTATATAGGTATACATGTAATAAAAATTCAATTGATTGACTTCAAGTTTTTGTTATACATGTCTATAAAATAGGTAATGCATTATACTATATTTTGCTTTCGGAATGCAGGTCAAGCTCAGGAAATAGTTGAGCCTATTACCAGCTATTATAAAAACCCATCTTGACCCCACAGCTATAATAATATTAGATCTCGACATCGGCCAAGAATTCTGGTCGGATCGAACCCAAAGCAACGCCCAAATTTCTAGGCAAATCTGCCCAGATCTTCGAGTCAGCGAAACGTTTAGCTTTTAAATCTTCAACTTCCTTTCGATTTGAGGCCGTCTATTACCACGAAGCGTTTAAAAGCCCTGAAAACGACCGGAGGCCTAAACATATTTAACGCAATGTAACACCTCCGTGTTCTATTTCAAACGGAACAAGTGTGACGATCTTATATACCTGTAGATGTCGTGTCAAGAATGGTTTTAAATTGTTGTCTGAACGCGTCAAAAATACCACCTTTGAGGTTACGAGGCGTGGGAATTAACAAGGCTTAGCAACAATGTGCCGGCAGCCTTTTGTTTCCAGACGCACAACAATGGTGTGTTCCAATTATGTTAAGTGACAGTTCGTGAAAATTTATTAAAATGTTTTATGTGTGTTATTGGAACGAAGTAAGAGTTTGGGTTTGTTTACGTTTTACCACTAACTCACATTGTATGTATTTGGGAATCATCTATGAAATGGCTCAAAATGATGACAATTGCTTTGTTCGTGACATGCTCCCACGCAAGCGAGAACGTCGTTAGGTAATTGCCTCAATTTTACGGAGAAAAACATTTTTTAACAAGAAAACGAATATTTGTTTTTGAGGACATCCGGATGTCATGTTGCTGAAGATGATACGCCGAAATTCACAGTCATTGTATTAATTTCACCGTTTGTGCCCATTCACAGGGTATGCAGTTAAGCAATATTGCGCCGAGTCGGTTTTTGGATGGGTGACCGCCGTGCATTTGAAATAAATTATTTACAAGAGAGCCTGACAGGTTAGTAAATAGGCCAGTACAACAGCTAATGTACAACATTTTTTATAATCAGTCTCTTGATAGCATTGTTTTACAAAGTTTGGGTAGATTTTAACAATAAAATAGCGGTATAGACGGTAATTAGATGCTGTTGAGAGATCTGACAAAAAGCCGTCACCGGTTCCCCCTCAACTCCCTTCAAGGCTATAAACACAGCAGCTTCATTGCAAACACCCCATGCAATCTCACATCGGCGTCTAAAGTTTCCACATCTCGACGTCAGCATCTCCGACGTCGCCAACATAGAAATAAAAGCAATCTTTGTCGTTCGGAATTGCAAATGTCCGGCACGCGAAGCGACTGCATTCTTTGCACATCGCAAAGTACGGTCACTAGTGCTGCTCGCAAGATGCACGCGGGCAAATGAATGCAGTTTTTGTGTCCGCCAGAGTTCAAGTGTGCAGTGTGCACATCGCGCCGTTTTCCATGAAATGTGAATGGCATTGCTTTGTGCGTGCCGAGATGCCTGGCATTCCTCTGGTCTGCAATACGGGCGACTAGGTGGTGACGGGTCCTCGTCAGCGGGCAGCATTGATGCTAGAACGGTCGGCTTTATGTATGAATGGCGCAGAAAAATTGCCTCTTTGTATCAAATGGGATGATGGTATTTGTGCTTCTTTCTCTCGTTATGTAAAGAATCGTCATCGTTGCGCTGGAAATTCCACGTGACGGAATGATACATATTATAGAGAATCGGCGGTGAACTGTACAAAACTTTGCACATTCTGAACCATATTCAAAACACATTTTCCTCTCATAAACACATTATATAAATATATCTCGAGATCGAGCAAGGACTTTAGTATAGCGCCGGCGAATGGATTCAGAACTGAAAATGCAAAATTTTTAAAAGCCCGAATTTTGAACCAAAGCGTAACGCGTTTGTAGCACGCGGTACTGCAAGAAGCTGCTTGTGGCCATACAGATTTCGCTGATCCTAAGCTCCATTTCACGTTAAGAGGGAAGTGAATTTCCATCATCCTCGAGGACCAACTGCAGCTAGACACGAGCCAAGAGTTCCAAAACTTTCAAGCCATGTCTTGAGCCGGACAAAAGCCTCTATGCACAGGTTTGGGACTCTTAACTCATTTCTAGCAGCAATGGGACCTCGAGGACGATGCAAATCCACTCCCCTTCTTAACGTTAAATGAAGTATAGACGTCGCAAGTCAAAATTAGCATATGCCAGTCAACGATTGCTTCCTACGTCGCATATATGGCCATGTCAATTCGCCTTGAAAACCAACGTGCAAACACATCAAGTTAGCGAATCGTCGCATTGACCACCCACACTGATTTCTCGTCGATGACATTTCCGATGACTGCGACACTCGATTTGATTCCCCTGGCTCTGTCTGAGTGGAAGAGGAAGCTGCGTCGCCGGGCATCAAGATGTCTCCACATCTGGATCGTACCAAGTCTGGAGTCTGGACTGCTTCCTTCCTCTAGCACTGGCGCACATTACACAGACCCAGAGTGACCAGAGGGCGTAGTTCCTGTCTAAAGCTCCGTTTACCTGGGTGCATTTTTGTCGAAAGTCTCAAATTTAGCACTAACTTTATTTATTACGTTCATTCTTACGTTCACTGATCTGTTTACAATGACAACGTAAGTCCTTACGGTAAGCCAATCAAATAGTGACAAATTCACAATGTTAGGCCTAAGGGTACTTAACAACTTTTTCACCAAATTGTCAATATTGAGCTCGAAATTAGTATTTTTTTGTCGAAAAACTGCACTACACTTTCAGAAGAGAAGAAATGCCGCTAAACACAGCCATATAAGAGAGAAGCGAATCTTTGGAGAAAAGTGCTAAAGCACTTCAACATCTGACTTCATAACTGCGATCCCATCTGCAGCAACATGGCAAAAGTTGTAGTACACGAATGATGTTACGAAATTTGTGTTATCTCCCATTACCTACACACTAAAATGACTGGGAAATTGTGCAAAGGAAATTGAGCGGTATACATTTTATTATCACATGCGAAAAACACGCAAGGTTTTTCATAAACATACATGTCAGCTGTGCGATATTGAAGCTCAAAGCACGAGTTGTGATTGAGATTTAAAGTGTCACTACTCGATCAAGTGCCTAGTGATAAGCCTTATCGTCAGACTGCGTCACATCGAAACGATAGCTTGACAAGCGTGGTGCTGAAAAACACAAATGTTTACACGATTTAGCAAGCCCTTCGCGCTAAATGGGTTCGGTTGCTTCGGGTGGTCCCTGTGACGTAGGTAGGTCGGATAAGGTTCGACCAAGGGGTGTCCATACCTCTGGTTGCGTGTCCGGTAAAATCCCTCCGAAAACGTGACCTCTTCGCTGACGGGGTGAGTCATACTTTAGGTGTGACACTTATCGTTTAATCGTTGTGATTGTGTATAGAAAAGACGAAACTTCAATCGTGGGTCAAAGAGTTATTATCAGCACATATTATTATAGAGAAGAGAATGTAATTATGGTTCTAAAAATTTATAATAATATATATTCGGAAAATTGCTCTTTTGACCACTACTACGAATTGAATTTAAAACAGATTGCTGCCAGCTGAACAAATGCACAACAAACAACAGTTCAGCAAACAAAAATATAATACATAATTATATTTATAAGTAAAAAAGATGATAAGAAAATTAGGAAATACAAAATACGAAATAAGAAAGAAATACAAAATACGAAATTACCTATAGATAATATACGAAAATAGGTAATACGAAAATAGGTAATATACATAATACGAAATAGGTAAATGTGTATAAATAGGTAAAAATGTCAATAAATCTAGAATTCGCAGTGTCGAAACTCCGTGAAGAAATTGCTCGCAATAATGCAGCCAACTACAAAAAGACGTACCTATACACAAACCAATTTCCCTTCTGAATTTCTTCGAAAGTAATTAGCATGTACTCTTGCACCACTTCTCTAGAGCTGTATGTACATAGGTGTACTAAACAAAGCACATGCATCACCTAGTACAGTGATCTGTTTCAAACTATAATGACTCTAATCACATATCGGTTAGACGACCTGAAAATTACCTCTTAAAAACAAACCGGCATTTCTGTCATCACACTGTCTCTCAGATACATTCCAATAAAATCGAACTAATTGCGGCTCGGGAGTCATCTCTTCTTGCCTAATACGAGTTACTAAATACTTGCCGGGTGATTGCTTAGAGTAATTGATTCATCGGTGACGTAGCTTTTGAAACGTCACATGTGTGATGACGTCATGGCGTTGGACTGTGCCCGATGTAAGGTCGCACATTGTCTTGGCAATATTATAATTATTGAGATGTGTGATTTAGATTTTCGAAGATTGTTGGTCGATTTAATCTGTACACAAATAGAGCCTTCTGAATGGATTTGTATGCGATTTGTCTGGTCGCTCGAAAGTTGATCTAGGAGGCTGTGGAAAGCTGAAACTCAAAAATCGCTTTTGTTGAAAAAATATTTGTATCTGTTGTAATATGGGATTGACTTTTTTTACTATAAAACAAACATTTTAAAGTAAATAACTTGAATCATATTGCGTAAGATTGTGGAATGAACTGTAAATATTCAAATAAATGTGCAGGTAAACAAATATATTAGCCGATTTCTTAAGATGTTTTGTCAAAAACACCAAATAAAATCGCAGAAACTTTTTGGCTATATCTCTCAGCCAAGAATTATATGACATAAATCAAATGTCTTTACGAGAATTGCTAACAATTCTTCGAAATTCATTCGCTTCCTTAAAAATACTGTAAGCCCTGCAAAAACAAGCCTTTCTTTCACTGCCTATTGTGGGGTTTTCGTATCTTCCATTTTGTAATCCTTTTATCGGATATCATAGCATGATCGATTTCATTGTTTGCATGAGCTAATTGCCACTAAATTTCACTTTTAAATTCTAATCACAAGTCTGTTATCTGTACATCCAGTGTTATCATCATCACTAAACTATTATCTGTTAGTTGATTAGTCTTGTCCGAGATAAATTCTATATTGCGCACAAATGTCCAAATCCTGGTGATTTCTTGAGAATGTTCAAGAGAGAGCCAAGTACAACTAAGCCGATTTGATATACCTATATTACTCTTTTTTTTTCCATAATACTTCATATCGTAAAATTAGGAAAATTATGATCTAAATAACTGTGACTGCCTCGATGTTATTATACTCTATTTGGGCATTGTATAGGTACAACAACTTCTGGATATGAACACTTTCGCCAAAATTTTTTGCAACGAATTCAACGTTTTATAAAGCAACTATTCAGAAAGCAGTGATTGTTGTCTTCAAAAACATCACAAATAACTGAAAATAACAAAAAATAAAACTCCAAATATTCAAAATCAATTCCCATGACAACCTTGGACAAACGTCAAAATCACCAACCAAGAAAACAGCCGCTCGCGCTCGCAAAACCAAAAAACTCCACAGCCTTGCCAACTGTCACCGCTCCGCAGCCCCAATTCCCACGAGCGATGTCACCGCCTCCTTCTCTGCACCGCGCCGAAACAGAACACTAGCGCCGTCTTGTCGTCCGGTGTAGCGACAAATTTGGGTTTCAACAAATATGGATCCCAGACAGTCAGCTACGGGTATTCAGAAAGGAATAGCAGTGGATTATAATAAGCTTACAAAATAGGTTAGAGAACCAAGAGTTTAAACCAAGATGACTGAGGCTCAGGCTGAGACACTTCATATTCATACAGACTAATACCATGCCACTACGTCATAGACAGCCAGATTTGTCGTCGTCCATATTTGTTGCTACACCGGCACTGCAGTGACTGACATAACGGTATCCCAAGATGGCTGCTGCTCGCAAGTCGAAATACCGTCATGCCGTTAGCTGACTTATTACAGGTTCCCGACGAACGACAGTCGACAAGGTCTTGGTCAATTATCCAGCTAGGTTATTGAATCGATCACGTGACGGTTAGGCTTCTCTGTCTCTGTCGCGGTCCTCTGATTTCGTGATTCATCAAAGTGTCTTTTGCTGTGGCGACTTTTGCGCGCGATGCTTTCAAAGACTGGCAGAATTTTGCACCGTGACTGGATACTCTTTGTCTGTGTATTTGTGTTCTGAACCCAAGGAAAATTCACTCTGCAATTTCCACGGTTATCATTGTGATTGGTGGCTCCAATTAAATGCACTGTGTTTTTTGAGTATGCAAGTACGAATAAATTCGACTATTATGCAACAAAAGAGGCATCACATGATCTGAATGTGAGATAAAATACTGTTTTGGGTTTCGACAATGAGGACACTCATCTGTAATAAAGAAAATGAATAATTAAGACCTCGAAATGAAGCTAAGTCAACATAACCTCAAACACAGCATGTTTTTTCAACCGATCTCTCTCTATTATATACCTATGGCGATTACACGATGACAGAATAATGCCAAAACAATTACGTACACAAATTCATGCACATTGTGCACTCGGCACAAGACAGACAACGAAGCTGAAAATCTTATCAAACGCCGCCAATTACAAATCTAAAAAAAGCACAACAATTTCGCATGTCTACGATGACAGAATAATGCCAAAACAATTACTACGTATGTACACTACAAGCTAAAAGACCGTCGACGGAACTAAATTATTATGCCTTCAACTGAAACGCCAGCAGTACAAACTTTTGAACCAAAAAAAAATCAATCTCGCCGTAACGATTCTACAGTACGTCTCAGGTTCTTTTGGCAGCGCCCCGGGACATAGGTAAGGTACTGCAACTTTGCACAGCCTTTGCTAAAGGTAGCGGAGGTTCACTGCCAGCTCCATCAAAAAGGTTCGGGAAAAAGGGCCTGCTATCTGTTTCGCAATCAATTTGAGCGTTTTTACAAAAGATAATTCGCACTGATTATGTGACGTTAAATGCGACGAATTGTTAATCCCGGCAAAAAAATAATCTGTACATGACTTTGAAATTTAAAAATCGGTGCAGAATTAAGATTTCGTAAATCACAAGGAATATTATTTTGACTGATCACTCAGTTTATTGATCGTTCATTGGATTTGTATACAGGTATGCCATGATAGTATGTTTAGTGACCAGGCAGCAAAGACCGCACCGAACCGATTACTAATTAGAAAACAAGTAATCCAGACCGACATCGGCCAACTCTACACAATGAGAGAGTAAGGGGTATGCAAAACGAGGGTTTTCGCGGAAATATAAAAAAAGCGCTGTGGACTTCCCAACCTGAGACGTACTATACGTGTACACGACGACAGAACAATGCTGAAACGATTCCTCATCTGTGGCGATGACATCGCGCCGACGCGAATTCCACGTCGTCTCGCGTAACACCGTCCAGCCAATCAGACAAACCCGACGCGAACGTGACCTAGTGCGACTGGCGGCCGTCGGATTCCTAGCGCTGCTCTACCCCAGTGCGGTCACCACTGTCACAGTGATCTACACTCGACGCAGAGTCGTTCGACTAGCTTGCTTGACCCAATCACTCCATTAGAACGCGGATAAACGAAGCCGCTAAAAAAATATGCTGTCGAACCGGGAACAAATCCTGGACCTCCGCTTGGTCAGGCGCTCTACCATCTGAGATATTGAATTTCTTAAGTCTGTTCAATGAGCTCCGAAGTCGAGCCGTTTCCTTCACCTCGTACGGGATACACTTTCCAGGCCACACCTTTCGTCGGATCGCGACGAAACCTATATTTTCGGAATCTTCACACTTCGGACTATACCAATTGAACCATTTTCATTTCGCAAGATTCACTCGTTAATTTCTTACAAGAGTTTTAAAATAACCATGTTTAGCCGGTATATTGAAATATGTACTTTAGGGTAAATTCCAGCTAAGAATTTACCTCTTACCGTATACACTTTCCAGGCCACACCCGTTATCCGATCGCAAGGAAACAAATATCTACGGAATCCTCACACTTTGGACAACCAATTGAATATTTCAGAACCTCGAAATATCTCTTGGAAATCCATAAAAAGTTGAATTCAGTTAACCTCAACAACCATCAATGAATGGGTCAGTGACACGATGCCATCCACATTGACTCTGCACCAATCAGAGACTCTGGATGTGCATGACGTCATGTTCGCGACTCTGCCATGGAGTCTCTGATTGGTGGCAGAGCCAATGTTGATGACATCGTGTCACTGACATTGCTATCTGTAAACTCAGCTCTGGTCTCGTGCCCATGTCCTATATCTTTGACACAAGTTTTGAAAATAACTACTTCAAACTGGGATTTACATGCTAAATAAAAGTCGCACTGTTTACTACTAGTTACCTTTACTTCTTCAAGGGTGATATCTCTACCACTGAGTTGTTAGGGCACACATTCTCCCCGCTTCGTCGGTTGTGATAAGGGGATCTTCGCGAAGGAATCTTGCCACAGATAAGAGAGTTCCCAGATTGTTCATGTAACTGTATGTTAATATTGTCTGTACATAAAAACTTATGGAAATGGTACCCCCACAATTGGATTCCGGCATTCCCCTCAACTACCTCAATTTTGAGATGGCCAGCAACTATATTATATACGTACTGATTTTATATCTTTTTCATTCGCTCTATACCGCGATCACTTCCATGCACACTTTTATCTCTCAAATTGGTCCGAGTCCAGGGGGCCTATCATGTAACTTTGTGATTTCAAAACGATTCGTTTTCAATATCACTGCCTATGGTTTAACACGGGCAGTGATTTGAAATCGAATGATTTCGAGCCAAATCGAATGAAAAAAAGTTACAAGATCGCTACCCAGTATTCACATGCTCAACAAAAAAAAAATTTTTTAGCGTAGCCACGTTGCTCTGCAAGATGGCACTCTATGGACAACTAAATCTGCCATGCCCTGCCGTTTATGCAATTGAAGAATGCGGGTGCAATCAGTGTAAATACCTCGTACTGGTATCGTGTTCTGTCTGCACCAAGTTATACCAGGAAGCCATGTGTTAGCGATGCGATGCTGTCTTGACTGCGCAGATGACATGGCCGATGTACCCAAGGGTTCCTGGAAGAGAGAACAAGAGATCAGGGTGGCTGTGCTTGTACAATGCAGTTATAAAATGTGTTCCCCCTTAAGGCCCGCGCACAATTGAAGTAAGAATAAGAACAGTGAAACTACAATAAGAGTAAGCACAGGTACAAGCTGCTAAAAAACGTGGAAAATGTTCACTGACAGCTGTCAGTGACAGGAAAACTTCAAACCGTTGTCGTGACAACAACAGTTTGATTGTTGCACCGTGTTTTTTTCAAAAAATACTTATCTCTGATTGGTTGAAGTAAGAATAGCGATAAGAAAGTTGGAATATTCCATCTCCTTATTCACTTTTCTTATCGTTACTCCCAACACTTTACGGCTTGCACCAATTGTGTGCACTTGCATACGTTTCCCTATGTTTTAACTTTTTTGTTCGTTATTCTTATTGCTACTCTTATTCTTACTCAAATTGTGCGCGGGCCTTTAAGAACCAGACGAGTTCTCTTAAAACTGTTATATCTTCATTAAAATCACGTGACTAAATTCAACGACCTGTTTTAATTATCTAAACTTTTAAGCCCGTTTTGATGTTTTAGCTATATGCAAGACTTTGTGTTGGCAGCCATATTGGTTGAGTATCCATTGATTCATTTAACACACTTTTGATGTATTTGAATACATAATAAATGTTCAATTTACTTAAAAATATATACAGTGATGAGTAGATATATTCAATTTCTAGATGGTGTCAATGGTTGCTGAATTATTAAAGTAAATTTCCAAATAAATATTTGTGCCTAACAGATATTATAGGTACTGCATAACCTAATGCTTCTTATGCGAATTTTAAGCTTTTGCTTCTGGTTTTTTTTTGCACCAAGGTTTGGTCGGTATCTATAGTGCACCGGCAATACATGTTATCTCATTGGTGGACAGCATACTTGCATTTCTTTTTAAATGGGAATTAACATTGATCTTGTCCACAAGTGAGTTTAAATATGGCTGCTGTTGCAGGTGATCCATAGAATAATACAAGACGATTTTGCCCAAGGAATTTGCCATTTCACGGCCGTCTATCACTATTACCACTGAAACCACAAACAGGCATCTTATTGTCTGACCCGTTCCACAATTTTTAATCCCGCCACCTAAGGCCAATGCTATTTTATTGTCAAACCAAAATGACACTAAATGAACACTTACAAATTTGCTAACCATAAACATTCATATTTTATTAGCACATGCACATATCTTAACGATTTATTTGCACGAATTCCTGAGCTATAACAATAAAATCTTCAAAATGTCAAGCAAAGCAACGCCTACTTGATGTAGTATGAAGTCTCTCTCGTTTACAAACTCACTTGTATTGTCTCGACCCAATGGTGTATTAGCGTGAACACTGAGTTGATATCAAGTAGGCCTTGCTCAATCTTGCGCACTGAGTTCCGTTCTCTGCCGAAAGAGCCACACCTCTGTTTCAAGGTGCCGCGCATTGTTGGCCATTGTTACCAATCTCATTCAATTACCAATTACCATGCTCCTTGCCCTTTGGCCATGTGTGTGCGTTTTTGCGCGCAGTTTTGTGATTGGTTGTAATTGAAAAATCATGACTCGAATTCGATTATAATCTTGATGCATCGATGGGTTTTTTTATTGGTGTTTGTGAGGCGAATGACAGAAAAGTGTTGCGTGGTTTTTTCGGCGGTTTTCAAGTTAAGCAACAGTGCGCGAGGTCATGTGGCGGGTGGGTGACCACATAGTAATTTCAATACGGCGTTAACCTTTTACGAGTCAATCTTTATTCACAGCCTTCTAAAAATTTTGTGGAAATTACTACAATTTTTATAATTCCGTGTCTAGATGGCAGTGGTTGTTGGTTCAAATAAAATTTTCAGATTTTTTTCGTTTCCTGCAAAAGATGAACTTGTCAATTCACCTAGTGCGTTTTCTTCGTTTTTTTTGGTATGATCTATAAGTATAACTAGGTGATCCATTATCAATCAGTGAAACGAAATTTAATTGCTTCCACAAAGATTCGTTAACTCTAGACATTATATTATAGCGCAAGATTGAAAGTTATGGTGAAAAAAACTGCTTGATCTGTCAGAAGATGGATCCAATCAGTGGATGCTCTCTCTGAGTCATCAAGCTTCGTCTCATCTCCCATTTTAAAATCTAGAATCGAGCACAAGACTGAGTGGAAAGCTGGTTTTGTTAATTGACAAGCCTAAAGTGCAATTAAAAACCGGGCCAAAATTGATTCGATTATCTTTAGTTTGTTTTCCAATTCCGATTGAGCCCGCTGATGATAATTAGGATGTTGATTTTTTTTTATTTGCGACCCGAATTTGAACTTAAAGCAATTTTTGATGGTGATGAGTTTATTGCGGGTCCCGGAGTTTTATTGGTCAATGTCGTGGGTTTCACTTGGCGGTTATTATTTTCCACGGCGCATCGTGATATTATTTTTCAGAATCGAAACTGTGGCAAAGGATTAAGCTTTCCGTGGTGAAACATTTTCGGATGTGGTTAAAATTTAGAATCATAATTGAAGTACTTAAAATCGTAGCGTCGAGCTACTATATTTAAAAACTGAAGGCAAGGTTTTTAAAGATGCCCATGATTCTAATTAATCAATATATAGGTGTCAAAAAATTCCCGATAGACCTAAAATATGCCTAAATTTGTCATAAATACGCTAAAATGTTTCAAAATGGCGCCTGAAATTTATTTTTGTTAATATAGTCCAATCTGGCGTATTAGACTGTGAAAACTTGTACTTCAAAATGATTTTTTAAAAGCATGAACACTATAAATTAAATTATACTGTTCTCTATGTTATTTCTATGTTATAACTATAATATGTCGATCTGTAACCAAAAATGAATGAGTTTCTTTAAAATAATGTAATCGTTAAATGCATCTGGAATTATTATCAACCTTATCTCTTGACCAAATGCACCGACTCAAATGCAACCCTGCAATGCGCTTGCAAGAAAGATATCTAGACTTTGCTACATATATATGTACCTATAGAATAATATCAGGAAAGTGGACAAGATGGAAAGAATTGGAAGTCATGACCACAATGGAAAATGAAAGAAAAGCAAAAAAGAAGAATACTAAAAAAAATACTATTTTTGGAACAGGACGTTGAAAGAAAGGAATGAGCAAACGAATGGCCAAAAACAGTAAAGGATTATTGAAGAAAAATGGATGAATTGAATACAGAAGGAACCAAGAACATATAGGAGATTTTAATTAACTATAAGTTGGATACCTTTCCACCCTGCAAATGCGTTTTGTTCAAGAGAAAGAAATCAAATCGAATCACAAATGCAACTGAATGCATGCAACTACGTTCATTGTAAACTGCAACTAGCTGTTAACCCAAAGGTCACACGACCGCATCCAGATCTCTTAAAGCATCCAATGGAATCCACCACTCACTAAAGGCACACAACGATGCACTTTTAAACATGCGGACAATTCTTTTAATAGCCATACATAAAGAAAATGAATTGCTCAATACGTATTTATTGGTGTGGTTAAATAAATGTGTATAAGGTTTCCGCAATTTTTCGAAATTGTCATTTTGTTAAATTGCGATTTAATTTTACAAAGGAATGTCGTTTGGCTGACATTCTATTTAATTGCATTCAGTATCACGATGATTTACGATTGTTAAGGCAGACGTGATGATAAAATATAGATCAATTCATTGGCATGTGAGCATTACCTGGATAAAAAATGCAATCGTCATTAAATATGTTCGGTTAAACACGTGATAGTTTCCTTTGTGTCGTGATTTATACTGACAGGTTATGTCAGTTAAATGCAGATTGATGCAGATACTAAAGTGCGGTATGAAAAATGTGCAACACAAAGTTATATGATGTGGATTTGGAATGAGTTGATTTATAGCTGTTGCTTTATGACCTTTTTTTTGTGAAATGACGGGGGAAAGGCATATATTTTAATCAAATCAATAAATATATGAAGCCATCTCTTGGCTTAGATGTTAAACTTGCCAATCATTCGGCTTTGTTGTGTTCAAAGTTTAAAAACTTATCAAAATAATATTCGAACTCTGAAGAGAAGAGTAATACCATAATACCTATATATTATCAATAATGACACGTTTTAAAATAGTATGTACACAACATATTAATTTCTTATATGTCTGCTTGTTCGAGCTTTAGCACTAGTTTTTGATTCGAGCTTCATTACCCTTTGAGGATCACTAAACTCCATTTCACGTTGAGATTTTCACTGGTTTTGCATCTTCCTCGAGGACCCACTGCTGCTAGACACGAGCCAAGAGTTTCAAAACTACCCATAGAGCCTTTTGTCCAACTCAAGACGTGGCTTGTTGGTTTTGAAACTCTTATGTAAAGTGTAGCGTATACTTGGGGGTCCTCTTTGAATATACACATCCACTCTCATTCTCAACGTGAAATGGAGTTTAGTAGAACAAAACATCGGAAAATCAGTTGGAATTCGTTTTTTCAAATCCCAGTTTTCAAATAGCTTTTTTATGAGTACCTAGGTATATCCAATTTGCTTGGGAGCAAAACAAAATTAAACGTGGTAACTGAATAATTTACCATTTTTTATGAACCAGATAGGTTCATAAGAGTCTTTGAATACAAAATTGTCCTTTTTCGCAAGCAATGTAAGTTGATATCCTCAACCCCTGCGGCGTCATCGTCTCATATGCTAAAATCTCACAGCCAAGAGCGTGTAACTAGCTCGCTATCTCCACCACCGAATCGGGCAGCTTCGTCTCATCCCCCGAGCGCCGAAACAGTTTCCATTTCGTCGCCTCAAGGTCAGAGATCCGAGAGACCTACTAACACGGAACAGAACCAGATCGCGGAGGAAGTTGTGTCGTCAAGAGGCCGTTTCCTCCGAAAGGGAAGGAAGTGCGGATTTCTATTTCATCTCGACGCGAGCATGCGCAGTAATGCTGGGGCGATCTTCGAGAAGGCATTGAGTTCATAGACGTTCGATGATGGATACTGTCTAGTTCTAGATGACCAGCGGGAGAAACGGTGTAAATACACATTTTTTCATCCCCCCAATGAATCTAGATTACCTGGCACAGACACGTTTCCATCGCAAATTTTGCTCGACGTTAAATACAAATATTTCACATGATAATGTGTGTATGGTGTTCGGTTCGGTTTTTCGGGTCACATATTATGTGTAGAGCCAACCCTGTAGAGTTGCTCAGCGTTCAGATTGAAGTAAATTGCATAAAATTATTTAAAAAAGTTTACAAAATTGCTGAATAAGTTGCCTAAATTCCAGAAGATTGCAAGAAAATTGCTAAAAAGTTTACCAAATTGCTGAAAATTGCAGAATAAGTTGCCTACATTCCAGAAGATTGCACGAAAATAGCTTAAAATTACTAAATTGCTGAAAATTGCAGAACGAGTTGCCTAAATTCCAGAAGATTGCAAGAAAATTGCAGAAAAGTTTACTAAATTGCTGAAAATTGCAGAATAAGTTGCCTACATTCCAGAAGATTGCAAGAAAATTGCTTAAAATTACTAAATTGCTGAAAATTGCAGAATAAGTTGCCTAAATTCCAGAAGATTGCAAGAAAATTGCTGAAAAGATTACTAAATTGCTGAAAATTGCAGATGAAATTTACTGAACTGCAGAAAATTGGCATAAAATCGCAGAAAAGTTAACCAAATTGTAGAAAATTGCAGATTAAGTTTACTTAATTGCAGAAAATTGCAGAAAAGTTCACTAAACCAATCCGACTCTAACGTGAAATGCAATCTTGCAAGACTCTAGACGATCGTAGAGAGATGTCTATGTCGTTGTCGACTGCAAGAAAGACCGACGCGCCGTGCGAACTCTCACGCCGTTTCCGGTGGCTCAACGCACGCGCAAGTCGACGCAGAATGCGAGAAAGTGCAGTGGCCTTCGGGGGTGTTCGGCGCCCCTCGGGTGAATTCGCCCTCGGGTGAATTCGCCTTAGGGCCACGGACGACAGGGACCAACATCGCATTGAGGGACATCTTGAATCTTGTATTGTCGAGTTTCATTGCCGTCTGAACTGGTTTTCTGATTTCCAGAGGAAATATCTGAGTATTTTGATTGGTTTTCGGTGAGGTTTGTTGCGTGCTGGCCTGGATTTGTATTCAGCGAAATTTTGATTGGCAGTTTTTTTGTTGATTCGGAGAAATGTATTAACCAATTTCTTTCTTGGATCTTATCACAGAACATTTCACTGATACTCTCGATTTTATTGCAGTTTTTTTCTGCATAACAACAAAACGATGATTTTGGAATAAACTGCAGATTTTTCTGAATTGGTATAAAACAAATTATTTACCTAACCGTGAAAATAATTACTCTCAGCTGTTTATTCTTTATATACACAAGAGTATATTTTTGCACAATTCGCGTTTCTGAGATTAAACATTAAAAATTTCCTTTAAAGCCAGAGGGACGTTTTACTTGATATACTTTTCATTGATATGAAAGCGAAGTTTTTTTTTAACAAATCCGTTTTTTCCCAAATATTGCATTGAAATTTGAGTCCAGTCCGCCGCTATTCACATAAAATATCACGTGACGAAAACGACACTGGATTGTGCATAATACAACCACGACACCATTGAGCCCACACCTCTACGCCAGCCAAGACACATGCAGCGTCGATGCATCCAACCACCGCAAGAGTATCGGCTCCCAAACGGCATTCCCCGTGAATCGCCGGTAGCCAAGCGCTGACCCAGATCCTGTACCCAGCCTCCGACGGCGGCCCGACGCGACACAAAGGCCATCGACCATCGACATGGCGGCTCGCACGGTCTGGCGGCACAGCGAGTCCATCTCCTTGAAGCTAGCCGGGTTTAGCAGGGGGTTTGCAGTGTGCTCGGTGCCGGCACTGAGGCCTGCTACCGTCCAACAGCACCAAGGGCCGGCCACCGCTTAGCCTTGTCCCTTTGACACACTGTGTTGGCGCTGTCCCTGTGGCACTGGTCTATTGGCTGTCGGTGAATGACAGGCTGATGATGATGCTAGCCTGGCCTGGAAGGGAGCCGAGGGTGGACCCGGTGCCGGCACTAAGGCCTGCTACCGTCCAACAGCACTAAGGGCCGGCCAGCGCTTAGCCTTGTCCCTTTGACACACTGTGTTGGCGCTGTCCCCGTGGCACTGGTCTATTGGCTGTCGGTGAATGACAGGCTGATGATGAAGCTTGCCTGGCCTGGAAGGGAGCCGAGGGTGGACCCGGTGCCGGCACTAAGGCCTGCTACCGTCCAACAGCACCAAGGGCCGGCCACCGCTTAGCCTTGTCCCTTTGACACACTGTGTTGGCGCTGTCCCTGTGGCACTGGTCTATTGGCTGTCGGTGAATGACAGGCTGATGATGAAGCTAAAAGCCTCTGTCAAGGGTGACTAAGATGCTGGTCAAATTAACTATCAGGTCAAATTCATGTCTTCGCGAACTGTTTATATAACTTGATAGTTTATAGTTGACTCTTTCCGGCCATTTTACACGATCGCTACGTGATCTTCTTGCCGGGTGAATGATCTAAAAATCAGCAAAATTATTTCAAACTTCATAGGTCAGATCGATAACCAGACATGAAGTAATAGTGCATTGAACTCTCTTTTTGTTTATAAACCTAATTGGATTGAATCATGTACTTTATTGCAGTAATATATACACAAAGCTATTTGCAAAAGTGGATGTAATGCAGTTAAAATGTAGATGCAAAACTGATAGAACTCTAACCAATTGCGACGTCACGGTCCATTAGAGGCAATCTCTCTCCCAGCAAATCGGTTTATTGTTTAGAAGAACAAAAGGCTATCTGGCAGTGATAACTCTGCCTTCTTGTGACAAGTTCGAACAAGTCTTGGTCGATGATATCACTGGAATGCAGACAGCAGCAGTTATGAATGTAAACGTCATGCCATGACTATGAATATACAGCAGAAGGTATTCCTCATAGCTGTGAGACTTGTGCTGACTGTCTGTTATTTGACTGGAACACGTTTTGTATCGCTTTGGAAAAATCTCATCAACAAAACTGTTAATTGCGGTCTTTTAGTGTTAGCAAATAGAGATGAGGTTAATTTCAGGATTATCATGACTTTTGAAGCCTTGAAGTGAACAAGGAGTGGTCTTCGGTCATAAATAAACAAAAAATGTGGGTCATACACGCGCGCGAAGCTCAACAAGTTCACACAATTTTAGAGTATGTATAAAATTGTATAAACGTTGTAATCGTTTTTTATACCTATACCAAACAATTTACATGCACACTATAGTGGCAGCACCACCAAAATAGCTCCCCCCCCCCCCGTCCCTATATAACCTATATAACGCTTTCAATGTATGTGCAAATGATTTTGGTGACTTGATCAAATCTGCTAATAATTAGCATTAGTTTTCAAAGTAACGTAGTAATAACGTAGTAATTAACGTAGTAATTAGTTTCCATAGTTACGGAAGTTATTCAGCTAAACTAATATATTAGTTTAGCTAGTTTGCTATTAGCACTAATAGCACTACATAGCACTAATTTTTGTGCTATTATAATAGCACAGAAATTAGTTTTAGTTACATTACCAAGGATAAGCTAGTTTGGTGGGGCTGTCACTAATAGTGTGCCTGTAAACAATTGTTTGGGAGACATTCGTTGGTCAAGGTGACGTCATTCCACCTCAAATCAAGCTTGCAAAGTCTTCGTGCGCTCGCCAACGCCACTGGCGCGCCACTGGTAGTTTGTGCATCGCCCCAGAGGTCGCCGAGGAATCCGCCGAGCCCTCGACTGCATCTCGAATGTCTGCACCAACCGCGCGACCAAGAGTTCGTTGCTCTGTCGGCGACCGAGCCACAGAGTCTTGAGTCTTGCCCAAGAGTCTTGCCACTTGCCGGACAGTCACCGCCGCCTCGTATGAATACTTGCCACCACGTGTGGCGGACGGAGTTTGCGAAGGAAACTGCGTCAACTTGCGGAGTTATTTGGTGCCGGTTTTACAAGTAGGCAACCCAGAGTTAAAGTAGGAGTCAAGTTGTTTGTCATCATGACAACCGCCCGTGGGATGCCGTGGAATTCATCTGTTTCTGAGGGTTAGACGCTTAACCCAGAGTTTAAAAATATTGTAAAACCGGGCCATAGGATGCAGAATTGCAGACCATTGCTTCTGGTAGTGAATTAATTGATTGCCGATATTTTTACGAAGGGCAAGGACCATTTTGAGCAAAAACTTCAACCCAGAGTTTAAGTATATAGAGACAAGGTATTTGGCATGGCAACCGCCAATAAGATGCTGTGGAATCCGTCTGTTTCTGAGGGATAGACGCTTTATCCAGAGGTGACAAATATTGTACAATCGGGTGTAAATTGACAGGCTATAGAATCTCTGACATACAGACACGGACGTGAATAACCATAAGGACATAGAGTACCTATAACGAAGCACAAAACGAATCAATAAGTATTATAAGCATTTTTTAAATCTTTTAAAATGTCATCATAAATAAAAACGCATTGACATATTTTGCTGTGTCTTTAACGTGGAGACTTCAACGCTGGGCGCAAGGTGACTTCAATGCGCTAACGCCCGTTTACATTGCTAGATCTAGAACCACACAAAGTTGTTGTTATTATGTCAACTCACGCGAAATGGGGTTAAAACTAAATCACGACACGAGTGTGCTCGTAAAATGATAATTTATTTTGACCTTTTGATCCGAAAAATCGCGTAAAACTTGAATGACGACGAAAATGTCACGCGGATGATTCTTACGATTCAAATCTAGCATGGCCAAAGTGAGTTTTAACTTTTATAAGTGGATGAAACGCAAGACAAGAATGGAAGGACGAAGAGAAAGGATAAGAAAGAGAGACAAGGCGACCAGAGAACAACGCGAGCTGGCAGCTGGACTCCGAGAGTTGGCAGCGAGTTGCAGACTCGACGCAGTTTCGGAACCAAGTCAAGACGAGTTTACCCTAGATTCGAAGTTTCAAGTATACAGGCCTTCGGTGGGCGATCGGCTCGGGTCTCTGTCGTCTTCAATTCAGTTTCTTTCACCGTGAACACTTAGCGGTCGCCGTGAGTTGCCTAAACCGACGCATTTTCGCTCCTGCTCTAACGTCATGAATATTTGGCGATTGTTCAGTTTATTCTCATGCATAACGGCAGATCAATTTAAAAGTCTTGTCTTACAGATATTATTTAATTGCTATCAAAAACGATTTGAACAAGATAAGTTTAAAAGGGATTTTGCCACGGAATGTCTAGCACAGAGGCGACGGCGAGTGTCCGCTCCTTTGCGAGGAGCGAAACAAGCACCCTGTCACGGAATGTCCAGCACAGAGGCGACGGCGAGTGTCCGCTCCTTTGCGTGGAGCGAAACAAGCACCCTGTCACGGAATGTCCAGCACAGAGGCGACGGCGAGTGTCCGCTCCTTTGCGGGGAGCGAAACAAGCACGTCCTGTCACGGAATGTCCAGCACAGAGGCGACGGCGAGTGTCCGCTCCTTTGCGGGGAGCGAAACGAGCGCCCTGTCACGGAATGTCCAGCACAGAGGCGACGGCGAGTGTCCGCTCCTTTGCGGGGAACGAAACAAGCACCCTGTCACGGAATGTCCAGCACAGAGGCGACGGCGAGTGTCCGCTCCTTTGCGGGGAACGAAACAAGCACCCTGTCACGGAATGTCCAGCACAGAGGCGACGGCGAGTGTCCGCTCCTTTGCGGGGAGCGAAACAAGCACGTCCTGTCACGGAATGTCCAGCACAGAGGCGACGGCGAGTGTCCGCTCCTTTGCGGGGAGCGAAACACGCACCCTGTTACGGAATGTCCAGCACAGAGGCGACGGCGAGTGTCCGCTCCTTTGCGGGAAGCGAAACAAAAGGCGGTTTAGACTCCTTCCCGTCAAAGATTCTGGCAAGGTCAAGTCACGATTTGCAGTGTACGAACTATGAATTCATCTCGAAATGGTGGTAGGCAATCTGGGTCGAAGGATGCATCTTGGATGTACATCGAGATTATTCTTGGTCACGATCAGACGAGTAGACCTAGGATGTACCGATGTACTTCGCTTTAGAGATCAGATTGGAACGTTTCCCAAATGTGTTTGGAATCGTTCTGAATCGTTTTGAATATAGAGAGCTCAGTGCATGTTTTGTTGGAGAAAAGTCGCACGATCTTTGGGTGTAAGAGACCTCGTCTTGTTTTCCATGGGTATCACTCTGTTCCATTGAAGCTGGGGAGTGAAGATTTAACCTTTTGGGCGAGGTATTCGGCTCGAGGTCGCTGGATAGCTTCGGTGGGAAATAGAAAATGAATGAAATGTGATCGATACAATGAGTGCGTGTTTGTAGGTTTGTAGTTTATTTGTAGTGGAAATTAGAAATTCGATTTTAGAAATCCGATTGAATTGCTGGCAACGATTCGACGATGAGTCAAAACTTTATAAAATATTTCATTCTGAGGGAGTTTCCAATATAAGATGGAACGCTCTTTCGTTATATTGAAGCCCATATTTTGTTGATTTAATTAATAGATGCAAGTAAAAGTTCTGCGCTATCGAATGTGGAATTTCCTTTCCCGTCTTCAGCAATTAGTCCTCCCCAGTCAATTAATTATATTTTCTTTTCGGTTCCGCTCAAAACAGAACGCCCGAATTTAACACCGCCAACGATTAAAAGCATAAAACATCTGCTCCAACATCTGTCAAATGGTTCCAAAATAGTCTTTGAACAGATTACGACAAAAACCACTTAAAAATCAAAGCTCACCGAAATGAAACCCCAATCCGGGCTGGACTCCGAAATCCCAAACCCCAGCGATGATCGACGATCAAACAGCGATCATCTTAAAGCATTTCGGGGCTTGTTTCTCTATCGATCAGTCGCGAGCGATCGCCAAGAGAGTCGATCTGTGCTCTGCCCGATCTTGCACAGACTTTGTGCCCATTTGCCGGCGAGTTTATGCTAATGCCGCTCGCCACTGACACAGTTACCGAGCGACGAAGCCAACGCTCAACACGGGGCCTTTTATAAGAGCACAACGGCCATATACTATTTCATAGATTCTCGCACAAACAATGAAAGTTAGCACTGAATCTCTTAAGTTATTGAGAATTCTGATGTATTGACGAATTATATTTTGTTTTTAGGGCGATTGGATTGTTTGGTTGCAATTTGCATTTCCAGAGAGATTTTTGTTAATGATGTTTTGGGTGTGACGAAAGGTCAAGTTAAGTACTACGCCGAGGTTAGTTTTAAATGTGGAGAAAATTCGATGTCAATCGTGGCAATTATCTTTTTTCGTGGAGTCACCCGTGGTTTTAAAACTTTTAGTCCACTTACGGCGAAATTGGCTGCCTCTCTTGAGTTCAATAAATGTAATGATCATCATTGAAGTGTACAACGATTGTTACAATCATGTTTGGCCTCAATTACTGTTTTTATCAAGCACAGTAAATTTGTTTATAATTAATGTTTATTATTATATGGACTCAATTCAGGTGTAGTCACTTCTACGCCGGCATAACAACAATAAAATACGCAATGTTGCATAAAAACTCATCACAATTTGCAGGTCAATACCAAAAACACGGGTTCGATCGGTTTTATTGGAATTCCGTGGTTTTTAATTCCTTTCGGGCAAGTATACTGATGCAATTGCAGGACGCTTGCCAACTGAACTTTATCATATATTTGTGATAAAATTATTAGATTCTCAAACACTGTGCTCCGTTTTCAGAGGAAATACTTCACCCAGGTGCTAAACTCTAAAGTCGGTTTTAAACTCTTCGTGTGAGTTTAGTTAAAAAAATATCCAAATGTCTGTAAAAACTAAATTGCTTGTGAAAACGTCATGCATGTTCGCACGAAAGGTATCATTTTAAATCTTTAAATCCTCAACCAAATAATAACATGTAATTTACTAAACGATATGACATCAATTGCATTTTAATTTGTACACAGAAAAAAACACATTTCTGATGTGGGATATACCACTGAAGCATATTTCAACCTCAGATGTATACCCTTAGCAAAAAGGCGGACTCTTCGAGGTTTTACAGTTAAGATTTCGGGGGTCCCATCTTGTCTACTGTCAAAACATTAAATGACGGTCACCCTATTTCTTTGAGAACCCAAAACGTCCATGAGGTAGCCATCGTAAAATCCAATTATGCGAGAAAATAAAGCAAAGATAACATTGTTACTCTTCAAGTAGTACATTGGTTAACATAACCTTATTTTCCTCGTCCTCTGTTCATTTGCCGACCAATTCCAAGAAATCGGTACCTAAACTTTGTGAAGAGTTTTGTGTTCAGAGATCCGTCTTCGATTTTATAATCGCTTCTTTTCAATGTCGAGGCCGCGTGTTTTAAAGCCACAAGGAAGACATAAACGACCTTGCCCAAGAACGAACCCATGCCTTTTTTTGTTGCTGTCTTAGAGGAATCATCTTTCCCCCCTTTCCAGTTCGCTTTAGGGTTTGGGGGGGGGGGGGGGAGCCACATCACGAGAGGAAGATGATTTCAAATTGCTGTTGGCTATCACATGCAAATTTCTTTATATTTAAATTTTGCAAAAAGGGGGCAGCTTTTTTGACAGCGTTATAATATATAAACTTGTTTATCACTTCTTGGATTATCAGTGAATTGATGACATAATTCATCCCTTGGAGGCTAACGCTACAAGGTTGAGGCCTATTTAATTGAGGCTGGTATTTTGAATATTTTACTACCCAAGTTGTCGGAATATTGTCAGAAACCGATGCAATACCATCACGACAGAATTAATCTTCAGCACTCTTATGCAAGAACACATATTATCTTAAAATGCAACATGATTAGCATCTTTTTTTTTGTAAATGTTTTATGGTCCTACGGCAATAAACCACAAATTAGAATTAGATTATAACCAAATATATTTCAGCAAGAAAGCACCTACCGCTACGTCATGCTTGCTATAAAACGTCCAATGTATAATGACGTAAATTGGTTCTCCATTTTCTTCTTTGCGTTCATCTGAATACTATATTTGAGTGGATTGGTCGTTTTGCAGAGTAAACTGGTAGGGAGTAATTCTCCAAATGGGAATCACAGTGAATTTATTCCACGTGGACGCTGGTCGCATACCTACTACCTAGTTCGCAAATTTGTTCACTTATTCTTTACCTATATACTCCATTTCACGCTAAGAAGGGGAGTGGATGTGCAGCTTCCTCGAGGACCCACTGTTGCTAGAAATAAATTAAGAGTCCCCAAAACTGTTCGTAGAGGTTTTTGTCCGGCTCAAGACATGGCCCATATAAGTTTTGAAACTCTTAGCTCGTGTCTAGCAGCAGTGGATCCTAGAGGAAGATGCAAATCCATTCTCCTTCTCAACGTGAATGGGAGTTTAAACTACCAGACCCATTACCCACAAAGCTGGATTAGGATAAACACATGGGTAAGTTTGTTATCACCATGGTGATTACCCCTGAAATCTGCAAGCGCCGTCTGTGACTGGCTGTTCCATCATTTTACCCCGAGGTCTTATTGTTAACTCTGCCTTGTGGATATCGGCCATGGAACTTAGAATAGTTACCTTAAAGGCCCGCGCACAATGGAAGTAAAAATAAGAATAGTGAAACTACAATAAGAGTAAGCACAGGTACAAGCTGCTAAAAAACGTGGAAAATGTTCACTGACAGCTGTCAGTGACAGGAAAACTTCAAACCGTTGTCGTGACATCAACAGTTTCATTGTTGCACCGTGTTTTTTTCAAAAAATACTTATCTCCGATAGGTTGAAGTAAGAATAGCGATAAGAAAGTTGGAATATTCCATCTCCTTATTCACTATTTTTATCGTTACTCCCAACACTTTACGGCTAGCGCCAATTGTGTGCACTTGCATAAGTTTCCCTATGTTTTAACTTGTTCGTTATTCTTATTGCTACTCTTATTCTTACTTCAATTGTGAGCGGGCCTTTAATTTAAAGATATAGTGACATAAGGATAACAGTACTTCGCCGCACTGCGTCAGTCGTTACGGCGTCGACGCCCCCCCCCCCCCCAATAATCCGCGATAAGGCAAGTAGTGTTTTGTGCACTGTGCGTGCGCATTCCTCATCATGCGAGGGCGTCGGCGTCCAGAGTTTCACGGAATTCCACGAACACCTGGAGAGCTCCGGTTTTGTCGCTAGCAAAATTGGCCGGGAAATTACGGGCTCGCCCCGTTCTTCGTTTGCGTTGATTATTCTGTTAAGGACTACGGAATTGATTGGTTTCAACACCCCTGTGGTCTGTGGGTAGATGTTTCTTAATTTATGAAGTTTAACGACGTCCATATTTCGTCAAAAAGCCCCGTGTGAATGACAAGATGATGATGATGATAAAGAACTATGCACATATCTATTATGTAATAAAGTTGCATTTTGGTGAAGCAACGATATTTTACGATTTGGAAGTTTTTTAAACACACCCAAATTCGTGAAATCAACAACGCATTTTTTTATTCCCCCTAAAAAGGCTATATCTACGTTTTACCGTAGCGAAAGTGTTTCAAGGATAATCGAATTCGATGCCGAAATCAGGGAGAAATGAGCCCCGTTCCCTAAAAGTGCATCGCAAAATTCAACACAAAGCCGTGTTCTTTTTGCAATAAACCGATTTAGCGCAGTCTTGCCGATAGCAAAGCAAATACCGACTTCGTTAAAAGGCTTTTAGACCGCGAATCGCTCTTTTCTGCAGTGGGTAAACATCTCATGGTCAATTCGTGGGCTTGGGGCACTTGGGGGCTTTCTTTGGTCTTTTGGTCGGCTCAACCCTGATCCTGAGGAGGGGGGGGGGGAGGTCTGGTACCGTTAGGTCTGTTACGGGTGATTTTGCCAGACTTTTCGGCTAAGGGTGCATCTTATTTACAACCCTTCGTTATAATTTGAAGTGCATTGAGCATATTTCAGAGGTTTGCCAAGAAAAATGTAGAACTGCTGGTTATTTTAAGGGCTTGGTCTATATCCCGTAAATGGAGCTAATTTAAAATTTTGAATTTCTTTTCTAGACAGGATTTGCGATTTATGTCCCAGAATTTGCAGTATGGGGATGACGAATGAGACTGGAAATATCCAGTTTAGCATTTTACATAATTTGGTATTTATTAATCATTTATATCTCCATTTTAAAGTAATGCAACCCGCTGTCAAAATACACAAGACGAACGCTTCTTTCAACATTGATTTTATCTTCATACGAATTTAATGAAGATATCTCTAACATGCTCAATGGTAACGGACAAATTTAATAGGGGACCGAATTTTAAATTAACTGTCATTTCGAGTATCTTTCATCTGACAACGGCATCCCAGTGTCACTATGGTTTTGTTCCAAAGATCAGGGGCGTGATTGGGAAAGGGATGGAATCCAGTGGTCCATTGCTCAGCACGAGATGAACGGAACAAAGAAGTGTAAACCCCAAAATGAGCCGAGAACGCAGACTTGGCGCCACTTGTTACAAGAATTCCAGTAACGTTTAGTTTCAAGGTGTATTAGGCCCGCTTAGTGAAGATTGAAAGTTATTTTTGAGGAAATACCTTCGACTGTCTCAAATATAGTGTTGGCTCAACGAAGGTATGGCTAACGGTTGTCTTGTAAGTATTCATGTGCTAGCTTGTTTCGGGCTGGGCTACAAAATGTATGAATTATGTCTATGAAAATAAATTCATTCATTCTCAAGTTTAATGAACTAGCTGTACAACCGGATAGCTGTATGCTGCCAAGAATTTTACTGGTACTAGTTCGTAGATTTTTTTTATTTCGTTACCACGGTAATTTGGATTATTATAGGACTGCTATCATGTTGGTTTATATGTCTTTAGCTGCTCATAACATGAAAATGGAACTCAATAAATGTATCATCATACCATTAGCAATTATATCGATATTTTTCACGGTGCCATTGCAATATAAAATCAACAATGTGTGTTAAAATTACAGACACAGCTAGTAAAAAGTAAAATTACACAATTGTTATCTGTATTTTATCTCCGAGCAAACTCATTTATAACGTTCTCTTGTCCAATCTTGTCATTTTGACATAAAAAAAACTCAACAAACCGACATTTTTTCACACTATTATCTAGCCAACTTGTTCCAATCAATTGTAAACGGTCAATTTCGATACAACCCGTAACAACATTTCCAACTCGAGCAGCATGCAAAACTCCGTGCGAATTTCTCTCAGATCACAATCCCGTCCGACATAACATTCTCCCCGCAGCCAGCTGACACCGTCGAACCAGATCGCAGTTCAAAGCACACAAGCGAACCAAGAAAAAGGGCTAGGCTTCCACGACTCGGCCATATTTTCTCACACTGCCATCCAGGTATGGGTCAACACAGTCTCGCCCGCCGGCCATAATCGCTTTTGGATGCACTCCGCTAGTTAATCACGCAGTGAGACACCCATTCGTTGGTACCTACATCACGGACGACCGTGCGTTCACCATTTCAAACAATTTCGCAGTGTTCTACAGTCTATATGTTAATAAGAAGGCGGTAACAGGACGTGCGCTCGTCGTTGTGTGTTAGCATAAGACGATTGGTGGTTTTTTCTAGAATGTTTTGACCTGGGAAAGGTAGACGATGGTTGATTTTCCCACCACAATTATTGTTGGGTTAAAGGCGCATGGTTTATTAAGGTGCCTTTGTAATAGCTTATCATGTTCCAGTGCATCAGAATGGTCCTGTCGTGTTGGTATGGGAATTAAATGGTTTGCTATTAGCGTGCAAATTCTCGGCTAATATGTACTGAGTATTTTTAGAGCTGACCAGAGTCCACTTTATTTTCATATTGCACGCAGGATCGATGAAGAGAGAGCTGTGGGCAAGTTTTATGGTGCATATTTCATGGGAACATCATATTACATGAAGGGTTATTTGATAACTTTAACTCATTTCTAATTAAAATGAACCGATTTATTTTCGGGTCATTGGTGTTCGCTTTATGGGATGAATGCAAAAAAAAAATTGACCGATATTTCAATAAGTATATTATTTTATTCACATCAATTCTGCTAAATCTCAAGTAGCACAAAAAACGTAATTACCACGACGTTCGGTGGACGTCGTAAAGCCAAAGTAGGATAACTTGCGTCCAACGTTAGGGTAGAACCTAATCTAACGTTGAACGCAAGTTGTCCCCCGTTAGCTTTCCGACGTCCACCGAACGTTCGAAATAAACATTGTATCTGCACCAATCAGAGACTCCATGTCAGAGTCGCGAACATGACGTCATGCACATCCAGAGTCTCTGATTGGTGGCAGAGCCAATGTTGATGACATCGTGTCCATGACATTGCCAACTGCAAACCCCGCAAAACGTATCTGCACTTCTATAAATCCACCTCGGGCGACCTCACGAATGACTGCTTCATAATATACGATGACGTCTCACTAAGCCATTTCCTCCAGCTGCCGAGCACAGGATCTTTTCCACCCCCGACGCACAAGCTGTCAGCCATCTGCTGGTCGCGTGCCTTCCCCATTCAAAGCCGGGCCAACAATGCGCCGAGAAAAAGAACCGACATCCACAACAGATGGCAACTTCCTGGGGCAAATATGTCAGCATGTTTTGAGCCAATCCTATGACAGTTTAATAAGTGTTTGCCTACTTTGTAGAGACTACTCTTAATTGCAATTATCGTTTAGTCAGAAGCCGCACGTTTTTTAGGAGTGCTCTATTGGTGTAACACTTTCCAACGTAGCACAGATATACACTGCCTAGTTTTCGACAAGCAAATTTTCGGTACGCATACTTCAATGTTTATGATTGGACAAACTTCATTTCACGTCGAGAAGGAGAGTGGATTTGCATTTATCTCGAGGACCCACTGCTGCTAGACACGAGCCAAGAGATTCAAAACTTATTAGCCATGTCTTGAGCCGGACAAAAAGCTATATGGACAGTTTTGAAACTCTTGGCTCGTGTCTAGCTGCAGTGGGTCCTCGAGGAAAATGCAAATCCACTCTCCTCCTTAACGTGAAATGGAGTGTAGATGTGAATAAATGATAGATAACGCAGCGATTGTTCTGAAAAATAATCTTTAATCAAGGCATCGCTTAATTCAGCTAAAATAAAATTCATCATATTTATCTGCAATGTAGTACAACAATAAAAACCAAACAAGAAATTGAGAAAAACTAAATAACAACTGGCATAAACTTCCATCATACACGAAGGTACTTATAGTTATGAACGTCCCTGTACTGTCGGCCCCCACGTGAATGTCTCGCATGGGTGTATACTTGCTTTTAATCGCACTCTTCACGTGTGCTGTTGTGCATCGAGGAATGAGTCACGCACTGCACCCCGCCTCGGCGATGAGTCGATGTTCGATCTAATCACTTCCATTCTTCGCCGGTCGTCTTTGTGTCGGCTGATTACTGTTTGGTGCCAATAGAGTTTTGCACCGAGTTCTTGGGTGTTTGCTTTGCTGTTGAGACTTGGTGATGGCACATCTTGTGCGCTTCACGTACTTTTAGCAATGAGTGCTTAAAATACTGGTGTTTATACTTTTTGTTTTTATAGTTGCAAAAAATGCATCAATACGTGATGAATCATTTGTTCATACAAATGGAAAATTGTATATATGTATAATAAAGGTTGTTGCATATATTTGAACTGAATTCAGGATATTTACGTCTTTATAAAGCCTCAAAGCGAAGTTTTGCAGAATTTTGGGCAAAGTATAGGTATAATCCAAGTAGGCATATCCAAGTAGGTATATATCCAAAACGATAATATTTCATGCTACTTTTTCGTAAAATTGTGAAGTTTCCGTGTGGACCAGATTTAAAATGAACAAAAAAGCTCTAATATATAATGTCGATAAAAAATCGTTTCTTGCTCAAATCTTCACTGTAGGAAGTTTAAAATAAAATAAATAACAGCTTGAGAATCCGTTCAAAACTCATCGCACAAACTCGGTGCGTCACCTACATTTCGAACGTCGAAGCTGCAATGCAGGTGACAGCTGACCGAAGCCGAGCAGCTGTTTTCTCTGCAAGATTCCACCAGGCACGGCGGGCAACCTCTGCAACCCAAAGCCATCTTGGGAAGCAGCCGAGCCGCCAGCAATAGCATACTCGAGACCTCGTGAAAGCAGCTGCTCAAAATACTAAGGTGCCAGCGATAGGAATATGAAAAAACTTGCTTTTATGTGAGAAAAATAACTCTACACTTTAGTTTGAAGACTGGTGTTTGTAAGCGAGTTATGCAATATTGGTGATTCGGCGTTTTATGTAGCGAATTACCAAAATGTTTTATGGTGGGCTTTATTATTTTTTTTTAGCAGGAAGACGGTTTTTAATGAATTTTTAATTCTTGTCGATCGTTAAAATCATCCGGGTATTTTTTGCGTAATAAAGTGTAGCGTAATTGGTTATGATTTACGAATTAGGCGTCAGTAGAGTATATGAACCAGTAGTTTTTTTATGTTTCCTTTGAACAACGAGAGAAGCGAGAAGTTCTAGCCTCATGTGGCAATTTAGTAAAAATGTCCTTTGCTCTGTGAATTGTCTACTTTGCTTGCGCTGACACACACAAAACACAACACCAGAGCTACGCTCATCCGTCAACGTTACAAAACACGTGCCATTGCTGCCTTATTAACAAACGTCATCATTGTTTAATTTTGCATTTTCTTTCTATTTTCTTTTAACACTCATTTACCAAACATTTACCATTGTTAATTTACCATTGTTTATTATATACCATTATTAAATACCATTTATTATATACTCATTGTATACCATTGTTTACCATTGTCAAACATTAACCAAACATTTAGTTGTAAAAACCAATAAAACTCATATAATTAATGTTTCATCCTCATCTCACACAAACTACCTCTCAATATTTCTACACTAAAACCCATTTATCTGAGCCATCGCAAAACAGAGCTGCATTGATATCAAACCAAACGCACCATTACCAACAGCAGACGTGATGACCCAAAATGCGCAGACACGATTAAAAATCGAACGTTGGCAACACGTGCTTTTTGCACTAAAGCATCGACTATATAGCGTCGCGGTTGGCATAACTGTATTAACAACTCGTGTGCGGAGGATAAGAAGCAATTGCTATGGTAACTAGGTTATCCAGCCTTTATGGACTGCGTTGTCGATGGATTACATTACAATCTCGGAGTTAGGTAAGGCATGAAGTACCGAACTCGGAACTCTAACAATGGTGTTATTATTTAATGATCGTGGCGTACTTTTTAAGATGTGATTCAATTGTTCCCGATCTCTCTTCTCTCGATTCGAGTTGGAGAGTGAATGATTTTTGGGAGTGGTCAAATTTTTTTCGTTTCGCTGATGTTCAAAGTCGATAAAAGATTGATGGTTTTATTGCATAAATATGGTATACTGTTTTGGGGCCGTGAGCTTATTCTATTAAAAAAATCTTCAAATTTTTAAATATTAAAATGGGGACGCTATTTGTATTTCGGGTCACAAAAAACACTGCTATAATTAAGTCAGGTCTATACTATATCCTTTCATTATTAACTTTTTGTCTGCATTAAAGCGTATATTGCCTAGATCCACTGAATTATGAATCGTTACATGTTTCTACAGATAATCAGATGTTTTAACTGCAATTTAAACAAGTATATAATAAAGTGACGATATATTATTAAAGGACAAAATCAGAGCAAGTACAAATAAGTGCGCCTTTTACCTCTTCGATCCACGCATTGAACTCTCTCATGGCAGGAGCGCCGACATTCAAACTTTGTCGTATCGCTTCAAATCTTAATCTTCCAAATTGCAAGGCCCAAAAACGCCTTCAAGCACACAATTTGCTGGCACCCGCATGTAATCATAACACGCAATAAAAAACTCCTCTAATAACGACAAAACGGAATCGTGTTTTTTCCCTAAATCAATTCAATAACATTGAGCATAACAGGTAACGGAGCCAACGAAATGTGGTATTATGGTTAAGTTTTTCTAACGTTCGGCCACCCATTCCAATTATATTTGCTACTTTCATGCGCATCTCGACAACATGACCAACTTTGTAAAGTTCACGTGCAAAAAGTTGCACATTTTATGTATCTTGTTTAGCTGTCACGTGGTCATGTCGATTCCTCGGGTCTGGCTCGGTCGATGGAAAATTCTCTGACCCGTAACGGTAGACTTGGCAATGCGTGACTTGGTCGGCGTTAGCTGCAAAACAATGGCCGCTGGAATTGCGACAAATATTGCCGTCACTCTTGTCTGTCTCTGAGGAATGGGCATCAATGTCGGTAGCACAAAGAATTCGCGAAACAATCTCAAAGATAGTCTCAAGTTCGATTAAAATTCTGATACTGTCGTTGGTATTTTCTTCAATTTGATTCTCCGGTAATTTATTTCAAAACTTAAAACAAAAAACTTTGTTTTCTAATGGTGGGGAGAAGTCCACATATCCAACAACAAAAAAATCCCTTTGATACGAACATTTAAAAATATGAACACCTCTATTTTTTTAAAGTTTGAAATGTATGAACGCAGTTGCGCTCGAAGTCACCGATGCATTCAGTTTAGATTTGCCTGTGATGAGGAAATTTAGTCCCTGCAGCATAATGTAAATGGCTTATGTGGACATGAACCCAATTTCGAACTCTGATAATTAAAATTGCGGGTTAGGTACATAAATGTTCTATAATCTAAACTGCCGTGGAAAAGCACATGTTCCATGGTATGCTCGTTGCAAAAACTGTCAGGGATGGCTCTCAATTCTATTAAAATTCTGATCTGTTATCGGCATTTTCCGTTACAACTTCATTTCCTGTCATTTATTTGAATCGGACGATTAAATTTAACCCTTTCAGCATGATGTAAGTGTTAAGAAAGTGTATGAACCCATTTTTCTACGCAGATAATTAAAAAAGCGATTTCAAATTTGTCAAAAATCTAAACTGTCGTTCAAAAGCATATTCCATGGCATGCTCTTCGGTAACGAACTAGCCACAGAGTAGCCACTAAAAGCCATTCGCCTGTGACTACTGCGGCATGCCTTTTAGAGAAATTTACACCGCCATAAATTGCCTAATAGATGCGAATTAGCATTTCTGATATAATGCGATATAATTTGCATTGTCGTAAATTCCATTCCGGCCGAATGGCTGTCGCGCTGGATTACTATGCAGAAACGACACATGGCATAGTGAGACAAGCAGCTGGCTCGTTGGTTATATCATTTGCAATTCTCTTATAAACGACATTGTTAGAGTTTTTCACGATTTGGCACGTCATATTTCTTCGTTCTTGTACCCGGACATAAACAGCCGGCTTCGAGGAACTTTTTTATGGTTATCGTCGGGCATTTTCAGCTGAAATTCTTAGGTTCAAGATCAAAAAACCCTACAATATCTAAGTTAAGCATCGTCACATTGAATTAGGAGTTGAATGGGTGACCGCCGTCACCATAACCGGCTATTTACGCACATACTCCAGCCGGCGTTACATGAAGTTAGACGTACGCAGGATGTGCATCTTCACCGGGTTCATCCACGACTCCCTTCAAGTCTCGGCTAGCTTTAACATCGTCCGGTCAATAACCAACCAACTAAAACACATACCTTCACCAAATCACGTGCCATCACCAAGGAATCAAAGATAACAACCATTCCACACTTAACAATAAAGGAAACCCCGCACAACCAAATTACACAAATCACAAAACACTCGACAAGCCGACATTACACAAAAGCCCATACATTATCGTGCATTTAAATCTAGCGACCTTTGCATCGCAAAGTTCACCGGCGAGTCCGTTACAAGCGGCTAGCCCGCCGCCGATTGACCGGGCGCGGTACCGTTACCGGCACGTACACAAGCACCGCACCCAGGGGCACCAGGGGTCGGCACACGACCCGTGTACACGTCCACGTGGAGCCCCCGGGGGGGGGGGGGGGGGGCAGTTTGGGTTTACAAGCGCTGATTTATGGGACAGAAACACTATAAATTTCAAACAACGCTCAGAAATCACATCAAGCGATAAGTTGCCGACGTCCCAGCCTTTTCTAGATGGACTATGAACCACTTCGCTGTGCTTGCAGCGTGCCAAGAACCCACCCTGTCCCATCGCGCCCTGCCTAACGTGGACCCTGCCCCCATGTCCCATGTCCCAGCCTTGCCTGGAGGTCGTGGGGTATGAAACACACCATGGCTGTGCTTGCAGCGTGCCAAGAACCCACCCTGTCCCATCGCGCCCTGCCTAACGTGGACCCTGCCCCCATGTCCCATGTCCCAGCCTTGCCTGGAGGTCGTGGGGTATGAATCACACCATGGCTGTGCTTGCAGTGTGCCAAGAACCCACCCTGTCCCATCGCGCCCTGACTAACGTGGACCCTGCCCCCATGTCCCATGTCCCAGCCTTGCCTGGAGGTCGTGGGGTATGAATCACACCATGGCTGTGCTTGCAGCGTGCCAAGAACCCACCCTGTCCCATCGCGCCCTTCCTAACGTGGACCCTGCCCCCATGTCCCATGTCCCATGTCCCAGCCTTGCCTGGAGGTCGTGGGATATGAATCACACCATGGCTGTGCTTGCAGCGTGCCAAGAACCCACCCTGTCCCATCGCGCCCTGCCTAACGTGGACCCTGCCCCCATGTCCCAGCCTTGCCTGGAGGTCGTGGGGTATGAATCACACCATGGCTGTGCTTGCAGCGTGCCAAGAACCCACCCTGTCCCATCGCGCCCTGCCTAACGTGGACCCTGCCCCCATGTCCCATGTCCCAGCCTTGCCTGGAGGTCGTGGGGTATGAATCACACCATGGCTGTGCTTGCAGCGTGCCAAGAACCCACCCTGTCCCATCGCGCCCTGCCTAACGTGGACCCTGCCCACTTCATCGATTGCCTTGTTATGCATTCTGCGAGTCAGTGTTCCGTTCTATGAAGGTCGTGATCGATCTAAGTTTTACCCACGAACTGGTGATTTGTGTGAGAATTCACCGGTCGTATCGTGCGATACAGAGTTAGTTGAAGCAGTCTGACCGCTCTTCAACTCTGCCCGAACTAAAGTGGCAGTTAAGTCGATACGTAACACGCGGTTATAATGACCTAATATTGTCAGCCATCTTGTTTGGATCATGATGAACGAGATTCAAAACAACACGGCTTTGTGGATTGAAATTCGGCCCTAGATTATAGATGATGCACTCAACCGAATTTTATCCGCATTTATTTGTGGGATATGGACGGGATCTCAATAACAGACCGGTCGTCGGAAGGCATGTCTATGGAATGCATCGGTGATACAGTATAAGAGGAAACGAAACGCTTGTGTTTTCGTCGTACGCGGAGGTTCACGCGGGAACTTCTCCTGGCCACAAATACTAACACAGAGTTTTGGAAAAACAATACATTTGTAGTTGAAGGGTTGTTGGATGTCGGATGGTGTGTTAGGTTATTATACTCTCAAAAATGACAGAGGTGTGCATTTTCAAAAAGTGCCTAAAATACAATTTTTACGGCTTTTTTACGTGGCTTGTATGGAAAAAGTACGTCATAACTTGTATTAAAAACTACCATCCGACATCAATTGATTCTTTCTCGGTCTATGGTTTTTTTCCCAGATTTGTACATTAATAATTGTTGGTGTAGGAAGTTCCCGCGTGAACCTCTGCACCGACCCCTGGCCACGCAACATGGCTTGTGAATCCTATCGTTTTCAACGCTCATAATATAAGGCACATCGCTTGTATTTAAAAACTCAAACAACCAAACTTACAAATCGTGCAAACAACGAAACATTAAGGTACTTTTTAAATCAGAACATGCATAGACAAAAATATCAATCTCTTGATCAGAGAGGTAATTGATGTTGCAGGACTGATCTGACTACAGAACGAGACATGCAAATTTTCGCTCCCTTGCAACCTAATTCCGACCAATCCCGTGTGAGATTTATGATCGATATGCTCCAATAAGATTGCTAAGATCAGATGGCATCGACGACAAAAAGTCGAACTAGTTTTGCATGTCGGGTCGGCTGCCGTGCCGACCCGTGCTCAGCCTTGGCACGCTGGTTTTTTAAACAAGACCGACTCGTTCATGCACTAGATCCGCATGCATTTTTCAACTGGCACTGTCGAGATATAATGTGTCTTTTGTTTCATGCTAATTTCATCGGAGATTTGCTTCTCGATATACCGGAACTAGCTGAGAATTGCTGATTTTTGCTCTAGAATTTCTGTATGTAAAACTGTAGGCTGCCATTTGAAAATTCTATCCAACAACGAGGATAAATCTCTGTATAAAGTTTGGTCCAGATGGTTCACAATGTTTAAAAAGAGTTTATCAAAGGGCATTTTCCGTTGAAACAAAAATCTATCTCTTAAATTCATACCTATTTAGTTTCAAAAATGCACGTTTTTTGTGTTTTATTGCGTGCGAGAATTTTGGCGCAAAAAAGGATCAAATTCAAATAACAAATGTGTGATGTCAGTATCACGGAATTTAGTTCTGCGGGGCTAATTTAAATCAGCGACCCCCACGGGCTTCATTCCACAATGTTTTTATTCTGGCTTAGATGCGTTTAGACTTGATATAAAATTGTAATTTCACAACAACACTATCACGTGATTTTAAACAATGAATATGAAAACACGACACGCAATATTTGTATCGTAGCCATGGTTACAGACAAACACATGGCGTTGATAATTTCACAATTGACATTTCAATAATTGCTCTGCATCTGTCAAAATCGAAACATCTGTCCTCCAAATTCGAGCAATTTGCATAAATTAGCGCAGGCGCGAACGAAAACCCGAATCTCATGAAGCTCGACTCATGAATTATGATTGAGCAATGACCTTGCCACGCGAAATTGACACAGAGCTTCACTCAAGACTGTTTCAAGATTACGTAAAGCGCATTGAAGGAAATTTTCAAATGTCTTTCCGAAATTAGAACCATAAAGGCAATCAACGCCCACGTAATATTGACCTAAATATCGACAAAAAACCACAATATGTCTATTTTTGCCTCGACTTTTAAAGTGTCTATTTCTGAGCGGTCAATTAAGATGCCATTATCCTTGAATTTTTAAATAATGTATGGCGTATAATTAACAAGACAATTTCTGCAGAACTTCGCTCATACTCCCCTTCCAGGCCAGGTTAGCTTCATCATCAGCCTGTCATTCACCGACAGCCAATAGACCAGTGCCACAGGGACAGCGCCAACACAGTGTGTCAAAGGGACAAGGCTAAGCGGTGGCCGGCCCTTGGTGCTGTTGGACGGTAGCAGGCCTTAGTGCCGGCACCGGGTCCAACCTCGGCTCCCTTCCAGGCCAGGCTAGCTTCATCATCAGCCTGTCATTCACCGACAGCCAATAGACCAGTGCCACAGGGACAGCGCCAACACAGTGTGTCAAAGGGACAAGGCTAAGCGGTGGCCGGCCCTTGGTGCTGTTGGACGGTAGCAGGCCTTAGTGCCGGCACCGGGACCACCCTCGGCTCCCTTCCAGGCCAGGCTAGCTTCTTTGTAAGCATGTCATCACATCAGAGCTTCGTCCCCAAAGAACCCCCCTATGCCGGAATGTTTCTCGCAAAATAACATTAAACATGAAACATGTTAATGTCGGCGAAATCGTCGTGCGCCACCGAAAGCAACGTGACGCGACCGTGGCGACCCCGATGACCTCGACGACGTGGTGCTGGTCATCTGCAGACGTCGGGGACCGCGCCATAGGGTCACGCTGGGGTGACCCGGCGAAAGTCACTTTCACTCGCGCGGAGACGTCCGTTCGCGCGGGCTAGCGGCTGCGACGAACGCGGGTCCGCGCATGGTTTTTTGGGTGTTTACCTGTCCGATTGCTATATAGCGTGGCTTTGCATTTTTAAAATGGAAAATGATTTATGTAGAAATTTTTGTTTACTTTTTGTCGGAGCGAGGAAGCGATTTTATCTGAGACTGTGCAAGTAAAAGTGATCCTGTAATGGCCGGGGCCGTAATGGTTTTGTGAGTAATGCGTCTATTTTTGCGAACATCACGGCAAACTTAATTTATGTTATAAACAAATCTTATGTTTGCAAAAAGAGCGTGCCATCGTGTGGCCGTGATAGAAAATCAATTACGCGTAGTTGCTTTTCTTTTGCATTCCGATTTTGCAATACGTGGAATTATTTTCTGCGCTCTATGATATTACTTGGGTGTACTTATGCTTGACCTTTCAATGAACAATTGGAGAAAAAGTACTCAGCAGATTTCATGTAATCCTATGCCACATTTTCAATATCAAGGTAATTGAATCAAACACTATAACTCATAAGTACCAATTTGATTAAAAACTATAACAACGATTTGTTCAATTCTATTTTAAACAATTCTATTACCTTCCTACCCTTCAACGAAGAGAAACCGAACGTAAAAATCTTTGTGATTCTTTTGGCATTTGCCATTTAAAAAAAAACTGTATCGTCCAACCATAGTTTTAAACTTACAGCTAGTAAAGCTGTAAAACCATCCATAGATGTGCTTTATGTAACGCTAGTGATAAGTTTAGAGATTTTACCTGCATACTAAAAAATTACCAAACATTTTTAATCACAATAATTATGTGACAATTACCTTTCATAATGAGTCCAACACGCAGCCTAGTTCTATCGTTCCTTGGATTGCAAACGACGGCTTCATAGCGCTTACTGTGTGTGGGTGCGAAGTTACTCCATTTCGAAAACCCGCTTCCAAGGTCGCCAACTATCCCCGAGAGAACGCGCCACTTTGAGACATACATTGTTACCAACAACTGAATTGCTCTGGTACACCAATGTCACACTACACTTGCAATTGCATTCATTACTTTCGGATTACATCGTGCATGCATCGAAGTATTTGCGCCAGAGAAATGCGCTCATGAAAGTATGTAGACTTGTGTGCTTATAGATTTTTTCTGATCCCGGATGTATTTATTTGTATTTATTTCTGGAATGTAACGCTAGACTGCGCTGAATTAGTTGTTTATTTTGCGGAGAGGATGTATAAAACGAATGGTGGAAGCATTATTAAAACATAGCTTATTATAGTGCCGATACGTTAAACTATTAATTAGATCGCTGGGTTTACATTTAAATTGGCGATGTCTGCCAAGAAACACATTTTCTTACAATAAGTGCTGTTCAGGAAAATTAGATATCTAGACACAAATCATGCATTTTCTGCGCGTAAAGCTTCTCCCAAGATAACTTTAAATTGTGATTTAATGGATTCATTCAACTCGTATAACTTTATAGCATAAGGATGTATACCTAAATAGTAATTTCTGTTTACATTGATAATAATAACAATTGTGCACCAAATCCTAATGCAAAAAATACATGTTTACCGTCGGATATTTTGGTACGCCACAAGCAATAAGAATGCGTTCTTTGTTTTTCTGCTTTCGAATTCGCATGTCGGGAATGCAGGCTAGAATGTCGACTTGGTGCCCGACGGGCAATTTCGAAGGAATCCACCAACAAAATGGTAATTTCGATGATCGTTTTATAGAAGGGTACTATATTAAATGGTTCGATGAAAAACAACTACTAAGGGGATGATTCATGGCAGGCTACATCCCAACATGCCATTAAAACTGACAGCCAATGCATTACATTGGTAGACTATGTAATTACGCATCATCAAACTGACATTTTCGGTATTTTCCGCCGCTATTTCTGTTTTACATATTTATCGCTAAAGCATGGAAAATGAGTAGCCATTTTGATCTATTTCTTTACCAACCATTGGTAGGTACTGTACCACCAGATGGTCCATATCTATTTTAGTACTGACTCCGCGAAATCTTCCTGGAATATAACTCCCTGTTATTATTATTATTGAATTCTTGCCTCCCCCCAGGCCCCAATTACGATGGGTTATTTTTTTCAATGTCGGCTCCCATCCGTTTCATTCGCAGTTCTCTCTCTCTCTCTCTCTCTCTCTCTCTCTCTCTCTCTCTCTCTCTCTCTCTCTCTCTCTCTCCTCTCTCCTCTCTCCTCTCTCTCTCTCTCTCTCTCTCTCTCCTCTCTCTCTCTCTCCTCTCTCTCTCTCTCTCTCTCTCCTCTCTCTCTCTCTCCTCTCTCTCTCTCTCCTATGATTCGGTATACGTCAAACCACAACACAAGCGAGAATTTTCGTCGGGTATGCTATTGCTCAAAATATGAGATACACTTTTTGGGTAATAATACTATAGTTCAGCAATTGAGATTTGTACGTAGCTTCAACTTAAAACGTAATTTAACTTCTTGATTATTATACTTCTTAATAAACAACCTAATCTTCAAATTAAAATTAATTATGGTCGCACTTAAACGCACTAGCAAAATGATTTCAGTAACATTTCATCATCCTTAAGAGAGAAGTAAACGGTTGTCGTTTTGGTCGATTTTCGCATAAATTTCACATTCATAGGGAACATCTCTGGCTACAAATTATTTACACAAATTTTGAAAAAAAAATACACGTGTTGTTTAAAGAGCTGCTGAATGGCGGATACTGTTTTTTTTTCCTCGTTTTTTATTTAACTTGCAGCTGGGGGAATTTTCTAAAAGTGCCATTTTAGGCCATTTTAGGCACTCTAAAAAAAATTTCCCCAGCTGCAAGTTTCAAAAAAACTACGAGAAAAAATAGTATCCGCCATTCAGCAGCTCCAAAACAATACGTGTATTTTTTTTCAACATTTTTGTAAATAATTTGTAGCCAGGAGACGTTCCCTACGAATGTGAAATTTATGCGAAAATCGACCAGTTTGAAATAGTTTTTTTCAAAACTAGTGCTAAAGTTAGGATATAGTAGACATGAGTCTAAGGGGGAAAAAAATTACAACCGTTTACTTCTCTCTTAACGGACAAAACATGCACTGTACACCAAAAACCAACTGCAGTCACGTCAGACGACAGAGAGACGCCAAACGCTGAAAAAAGTGACGGTCACCGATCGTCTGCGTCCTCATCCACTCCATCCGCCTGGCGCCGCTCCAGCATCTCTCTCTCATCTCTCTCTGTCTCTCGCTCCATCCTCGGAGTAATCACGCAATGCCTGAGATTTCACTCGATTTGCACAATGTGCACTACACATAACAGTTGGAATTGCCCAGTGGCGATGTCGCGATACGGTTTCTTTATATACACGACAATAACTATATAACCTTAGATATAAGGTTACCCAGACATTCTACCATACCTAGCTATGGCTACAGCAAAAATTTGATGCTAGTAGTTTAGCCGGCAATCGCTAGGGTGCGTTGGCAGCCTGTTTTAACATAATCTACCAGGCCATGGCACAAGGTCAATTATTATCAAGGGACCCAATGTTCCTCAGGTGGTTATAGTTACCTTGGTTACAGGTGAAATAACAAACAGTGGCTCCATCCCTTGACTGCAGGCGAAATTTTTAATGCGGGCTTTCCGTGTAGCTGTTTTAGTATGTGAGTGGAATATCTGGGTAACCCTTCAATCTGTGCTTATATGTTAAAATGACAAAGATAATTATTATATGTTTTACGAAGCATTGTTTTGAAAACGTTGCCTTTGACACTGGTGCATTTGTTGTCGGAATGACTTGCAAATTCAGAAGCCTTTTTAGTTTGTAAGGGAGCTGAGTGTGTACCCGGTGATGGCACTACGCTTGCTGTGTTCGGAACTGAATGGTTTTCGCGACGTTGACTATATCGGGTGACCTCCGAAGTTAAGCAACACTGGACCGAGTCGGGCGATGAATGGGCGACCATTACAAACACAAGCCATTATTCTATTCGGGAGAGGTTCGGGGGGGTGTGGTCTTCATGATCCTTTCCGACAGGACTAAGTGCACTGACACCGTCCATCTCCTTCGCCCTTGAAGGCTAGGTGATGTTCGTCGTGCAGCTGTGTTAACAGCCGGCTATGTCAGTGACACGATGTCATCAACATTGGCTCTGCGACCAATCAGAGACTCTGGATGTGTATGACGTCATGTTCGCGACTCTGCCATGGCGTCTCTGATTGGTGGCAGAGCCAATGTTGTTGACATCGTGTCACTGTCAATGCCAGCTGTAAATCCAGCTTAACCTTTCACATTCACTTAACCAGCATCAGAAGACCTGGCACTTAATACGCCATCAAGAACAATCTGACAATATTAACCCTTCAAACCAGTTCAGCTGTACAATGCTTTTTTAACAACCGATATTTCTGCACTAGAGCCCTTCGCGGTTACGCCGGTGAATACCTCATCCTCCCTTAAAGGCTAGGTTACGTTTCATATTCACATACACAAACAAGACCTGGCATTTTGCCATAATCGAAAACATTGTGACCATTTGAAAGTTCCCGAGACCCATTTGAGTTGTGGTGCACCATGCGACACTGATGTCTCTGCCCCGAACCTCCCGGCTACGCCACTGGCCCAAGCCACCCGGTTTGCCTTCACATCTCCGCGTGGCGATACATTTTAATATTCCTCGAGCGTCCACTGCGAAGTCGGTCGCATTGCCGTTTGCCACGGAATTCCTTCCACTCTGCCCAGACAACAATGCTCGCAGCCAAATGAGTAATTGTGAATACCGATACATATACATACGGGTATAAAAATGAATGCCATTTGTGCCAGAAATAGAAACTGGTTTAGTGAGCGCGATGTGCTTTCGGTAAGACGGAGCTCATGTGATGATGGTCTTCCTGTAATGGAGATATTTGGCGGTCGCAAAGTTGTGGGCAACTTTTTGAGTAGGACATTCGGAGAGAGGAGTTGGAAATTGGTTTTAATCGATTGTTAATTAAGATAAAAATGTTGTTGAAATTTGGAATTACTTTCTGTCCGGTCGTAGTTGTAAAGACAATTTAGTTTTTATGCAGTTTTAAAGCCGAAAATTGTGTTTTTTTGAGAGTTAGTAGTATGGAGACGTTTTAGTTTACATGCTGGAATGGGCCCTGATAATTCTCACGAGAACCAGTCCTTTTCAGTTGACGATGAAATTGCAAAATCAAAACGACGTTAATTTTTTTTTGACGTGACCTCGAATACGGTACACACCCAAACGTGTTATTTTTGCAAAATTACTTTTGCAAAATGCAATTTTCATCTCCGAATCTGATTTGCATTTCACCTTGAACGCGAAACGGCAAATTTCAATTCGAGTTGGGAAGCGCGAAAAATGTTCAATTTAAAAATAAATAATGGAAGGTCATGTTGATTATTCAAAGCAGACTCAAAGTTGAATATGTCCAAGCTTTTAAATTGTTGAATTATTTATCAAAACAGCCCTCAGGTACATAAAAATTAATTTCCATAACACTTTTGTCTTATGGAATTTTGTCTGATTGGCACATCATGGTAACATTGCCATTTCTACTAGAAAATAATTAAAAAAAAAAAAATCCACACATTTATCCAACTGGCATTTATCCAACTGGCAAACAACGAATTCAGATCGAAGAAATCATTCGAAAACACGATCACCAAAACCACGGGACACCAAATCACCCTATGAACCAACTTTTTTTCTTCACATTACAAGTTCGTGATGCAACCAAGGCGGTCGAGCACCGAACAGAAAGTATACGCTCAACCGCACCAAGTTATTAAAGACAAAGACAGCCAGTCTACACTCGCCAAACCAGAAGGTCTCTTGCTCGCCCGGAATGTGTCCACGCCCGGATCACTTCGAATCACTACGTAATTGCGAACAAAGAGATAATTAAAGATAATTATCGATCAGAGATAGAGATTATCTATCGCTGTAAAGCTAAGTGCAAATGTGTATTGCTCAAAAAGTCTTATCTGTGTCGAATATCGAGTGGATTATTATGGTGCAGTTCGAATCGGTGGAATGCATTTCGAATCGTGAATATGTAGAGCGAAGGACGTTCGTGTACCCAGATGGGTTTTGGCGATAACCACTATAGGAAAACGTGACATAGGTACGACGCGGTTTTTCTCTTTTTATTGAAACCAAATGCATTTACCGTAAAACAAAAATGGTTGTAACTTATTTAATGCATTTTTTTTCTAGAATGACACTACATATTATATATTCTGGATTTCATCAGCCTATAAAGTAATGACATTCGTTGACAGCAGCTGTCCACAATTGTAGCGACACCTTGTTTACCATTGGCTCCCTTCTAGGCTAAACAAGCCTTCATTCAATGTACCAAGGCTGAGCGGTGGCCGGCCCTTGGTGCTGTTGAACGGTAGCAGGCCTTGGTGCCGGCACCGGGTCCACCCTCGGCTCCCTTCCAGACCAGACTAGCTTCATCATCAGCCTGTCATTCACCGACAGCCAATAGACCAGTGCCACAGGGACAGCGCCAACACAGTGTGTCAAAGGGACAAGGCTAAGCGGTGGCCGGCCCTTGGTGCTGTTGGACGGTAGCAGGCCTTGGTGCCGGCACCGGGTCCACCCTGGGCTTCCTTCCAGGCCAGGCTAGCTTCATCATCAACCTGTCATTCACCGACAGCCAATAGACCAGTGCCACAGGGACAGCTCCAACACAGTGTGTCAAAGGGACAAAAGTGCCGCCACACAAAGCAAACCCAATGCAAACACGGCCGCTAACCACATGGTTGTTCCCGTCCACAGAGGCAAGTACGCCGCCGTCCGCCGCTGCGTCCACCGCGCCACCGGTCGCCCCTACGCGGCCAAGTTCCTCAAGAAGCAGCGACGCTCCGCGGACCTGCGCACCGAGATCTTGCACGAGGTCGCCATCTTGGACGCGTGCGCAGCGTCGTCGCGCATCGTGCGGCTGCACCGCGTGTTCGAGTCGCGCCACGACATGGTCCTCCTGCTCGAGCTGTGAGTTTGGCCGCGTTTTTTGGTTTTCCGCTTTCCGTTTTACGCTTTCCGTTTTCCGTTTTCTGTTTTCCGTTTTCCGTTTTCCGTTTTCCGTTTTCGGTTTTCGGTTTTCGGTTTTCGGTTTTCGGTGGCCCAGGAGGCCTGGAGGGTAGCTCGATGTTTTGAATCTCGATTTCTAGGGACTATTTGGTGTTTTGGGGTGTTTTATGTATTTTTTAAGGCTTTCGGAAGTTGTATGGTGCTTTTAGGTGATTTGGGAAAGCTTTGTGCATGTTTGGAGTTTTTAGGTCAGAGTTTTTGGGTCCTATTAGGTTTTTTGGTGTCTTATTAGGCATTCGGAAGTTTTAGGTTTGATTGTAGGGAACTTGGATAATCTTTATAATATGCTGGAGTTTTTAAAATGTTATTAGCTTTATTGTTTTAAATAACGGGGAACTTGTCCGTTGTTAGCTTAATGTATGCAAAATTTCTATTTGTTTTTTATGACAATGATTTTACTATTTTCACCACTCTAAGGTAATATACGATTTGTATAGCAGCAAAAAATTAATCAAACAGTTAAATTAATAAGGATCTGCAAGCCAGATACCGAAACCCTCAGATGCAAAACGAAGATGATAACTACCTATGACCACCTGTGACGATCAATGATCCACTGATCTTGCTCGATTTAGTTCAATACCAGCGTTGCTATTTGGGGTCACCCATGACGACATCAACAAACTCAATGGAAACTTTGCCTCTCCTTAACGAATCAGCAATCAGATTGTTGATTGTAGACTCAAATGCAGTAGACTGTTTGATAAGGCACACTTGCCCCTAAACCAGGCCAAACTCGATGGAAGCAGCTGCCTCTTATCACTCTGAACACACGGGCACATGCGCACTAGCGGCCGGGGGTTTCCTATCAGTGTTTACACCGGCATATTTACAACGAAGAACATCCGTTCGGTTCGCCGCCGTATTATGGCCTTATCACTGTGCAAAGCGTTCCGAATTATAACCTAATTTACGGCTGCCGCCATATTGGTTCAGCCGGCATTCTCTGACTTGAATATAAGACTCTATAAAAGTGTGAGTCTGGGTTTTGAAAGGCTGATATCGGATATTTATTACAACATTTTTTTTTTTATTCTCGAAAATTGTTACTATACAAAGAATCTTAAAAATGAAAACATGAACCATAACAAATTAGTGGTTTTAAAGCAACCTGGATATGCACTTCACTTTGTTTAGATGGATTCATACATTTAAAAACGAGATTTAAACATTCAATTCAAGCATAAAAATCGTTCAGATTTTTCCCCGATTGTCAAAGAATTTGAAAAGATCTATCTAAAGTCACAGATTCATACATAGAATCAAGTATTTTACTTTCAAGACCTTTCATTTCGAACCTAACTGATGCAGTAGCGAAAGAAAATGCAATGTTAGCCTCGTAAACATTTGAATTTCCCGCCACTAATGCCCGTCTCCCCGTTCGCAGCGCCCCTGGCGGCGAGCTGCAGATGCTCCTGGACAACGACGACATTCCTGACGAGTCGCAGGTCAAGCGGCTGATGTCTCAAATCATGGACGGACTCATCTTCCTGCACTCGATCAACGTGGCCCATCTAGACCTCAAGGTATGTCTTAAACCTCCCAACCTCCAACACCCTTAATTTAACCTCGAACCCCCAAAGTATGTCAAGGTATGTCTTAAACCCCCCAACCTCCAAAAACCTTAATTCAACCTCGAACCCCCAAAGTATGTCAAGGTATGTCTTAAACCTCCCAACCTCCAAAAACCTTAATTCAACCTCGAACCCCCGAAGTATGTCAAGGTATGTCTTAAACCTCCCAACCTCCAACACCCTTAATTTAACCTCGAACCCCCAAAGTATGTCAAGGTATGTCTTAAACCCCCCAACCTCCAAAAACCTTAATTCAACCTCGAACCCCCAAAGTATGTCAAGGTATGTCTTAAACCCCCCAGCCTCCAAAAACCTTAATTCAACCTCGAACCCCCAAAGTATGTCAAGGTATGTCTTAAACCTCCCAACCTCCAACACCCTTAATTTAACCTCGAACCCCCAAAGTATGTCAAGGTATGTCTTAAACCCCCCAACCTCCAAAAACCTTAATTCAACCTCGAACCCCCAAAGTATGTCAAGGTATGTCTTAAACCCCCCAGCCTCCAAAAACCTTAATTCAACCTCGAACCCCCAAAGTATGTCAAGGTATGTCTTAAACCTCCCAACCTCCAACACCCTTAATTTAACCTCGAACCCCCAAAGTATGTCAAGGTATGTCTTAAACCCCCCAGCCTCCAAAAACCTTAATTCAACCTCGAACCCCCAAAGTATGTCAAGGTATGTCTTAAACCCCCCAACCTCCAAAAACCTTAATTCAACCTCGAACCCCCAAAGTATGTCAAGGTATGTCTTAAACCTCCCAAACTCCAAAAACCTTAATTCAACCTCGAACCCCCAAAGTACGTCAAGATATGTCCCTCCCAACCTCCAAAAACCTTAATTCAACCTCGAACCCCCAAAGTATGTCAAGGTATGTCTTAAACCCCCCAGCCTCCAAAAACCTTAATTCAACCTCGAACCCCCAAAGTATGTCAAGGTATATCTTAAACCCCCCAACCTCCAAAAACCTTAATTCAACCTCGAACCCCCAAAGTATGTCAAGGTATGTCTTAAACCTCCCAAACTCCAAAAACCTTAATTCAACCTCGAACCCCCAAAGTACGTCAAGATATGTCCCTCCCAACCTCCAAAAACCTTAATTCAACCTCGAACCCCCAAAGTATGTCAAGGTATGTCTTAAACCTCCCAACCTCCAAAAACCTTAATTCAACCTCGAACCCCCAAAGTATGTCAAGGTATATCTTAAACCTCCCAACCTCCAAAAACCTTAATTCAACCTCGAACCCTGTCAGATATACTCAATGTCTTACCCTCTAAACCTCCGTATCTGTCAACCTCTCAACAAAAACCTCTCAGCCTACATTCACAGATTCGGCCCATTATATTTTGTGTGCTGAAATCACTGCTCGTGGAGTAGGTTGTACAAGTTAAGCAACATTGTGCCGAGTATGGTTTTGGATGGGTGACCAATAAAATTATGTCAGACAGAGAAGTTGGAGACATTCAAAACTAGATTCAAGCAACTTATCTCATCTTAGTGGCAACCTTACCTATCTTCCTTTGGGGCAAAAGTTAAGCGGTTACCAATAATAGACCAGTGCCACAGGGACAGCGCCAACACAGTGTGTCAAAGGGACAAGGCTGAGCGGTGGCCGGCCCTTGGTGCTGTTGGACGGTGGCAGGCCATAGTGCTGACACCGTTCCACCCTCGGCTCCCTTCCAGGACAGACTAGCTTCATCATCAGCCTGTCATTCACCGACAGCCAATAGACCAGTGCCACAGGGACAGCGCCAACACAGTGTGTCAAAGGGACAAGGCTAACCGGTGGCCGGCCCTTGGTGCTGTTGGACGGTGGCTGGCCTCAGTGCCGGCACCGGGTCCACCCTCGGCTCCCTTCCAGGCCAGGCTAGCTTCATCATCAGCCTGTCATTCACCGACAGCCAATAGACCAGTGCCACAGGGACAGCGCCAACACAGTGTGTCAAAGGGACAAGGCTAAGCGGTGGCCGGCCCTTGGTGCTGTTGGACGGTGGCTGGCCTCAGTGCCGGCACCGGGTCCACCCTCGGCTCCCTTCCAGGCCAGGCTAGCTTCATCATCAGCCTGTCATTCACCGACAGCCAATAGACCAGTGCCACAGGGACAGCGCCAACACAGTGTGTCAAAGGGACAAGGCTAAGCGGTGGCCGGCCCCTGGTGCCGGCTCCGGGTCTACCCTCGACTCCTTTAAAAGCTATATACAAGCGTCATACACCGCCACACCAAAGCCAGAGGGACGGCGCCAACCAAACTCAAGGAAGACATCTCATTGACGATTTACTGGTAAATTGTGAGATACAGGTTTGGTAAACCATGACGCGAAAACCTCCGCCGTATCTAAACTCCATGTCACGTTAAGAATGAGAGGTAATTTATATCTTCCTCGAAGACCCACTGCTGCTAGGCACGAGCTAAGAGATCTAAAACTAGCCATAGAGCCTTTTGTCCGACTCAAGACATGGCTTGTGAGTTTTGAAACTCTTAGCTCGTGTCTAGCAGCAGTGGGTCCTCGAGGACGATGCTAATCCACACTCCTTCTTAACGTGAAATGGAGTGTTTAGCTCGTTAGTGATTCAAGAACATGGTCACTGCGCCCCCACGCTATAAACTGTAAGGCATTGACGAGTTCCTTCCATTTAGGGATCACCAAGTTCGGGCTTCGTCTTAAGGTGCAGTGTCCAGTGTCCTTATATCTATTGACAGACACCGAATGAGCTGGTAGCAAATGCCATATTAGGGTTAAGGTCTTCATGTAGCTTTGCGGTGCACTCTGGTACTTGGGACTTGGGACCGATGCTTAGACTGAGGTTTTGGTGAAGTGGTTCGATTGTTGCCATGTAATGTTGATTTTGGTACACATCGATTTGGCAGTACTGATGTAGATTTCACTGACGTCAATAGTTGAGATGGGATGGACACTTATGGATATTTGGATGGGTTTGATTTACAATAAAATACAACGGAGACGGTGATGTCCATATATGAATGAATTTATAATTGTGTATAAATGATTGTTACGTTTTGACAACCAAAAACTTACAGCGGTTTTGAAGGAAACGGGAAAAACCTTTAAAAAAATTAGTGTTGTATTTCATATTGACTATGATTTTTCCGGGAAAATACGTAATTTTCAAATTTCACAAGTTTAAGATCAATAAACATAAAATGATAAATGAATCTGTAGCAACGCTAACGGTCCCAATACGTACGATAAAAGTAAATAAATTTTGTGAATTAGACAAAAGATTGTCAATAAGGTCCACTGGCATTATAGATTCATCGACCAGTCCACGGGATCTGCCATCCACGAGAGTCTTCACATATCGATGTTTGCAGAGTGTGAGACACTCCTGTGCGTTCGCTGTTGGCTAGAGAGAGAGAGGGGGGGGGGGGGGGACGGAAGGCAGGTGTGTAGATTGTTGGCATTGGTAATGGGGTTAGGTACACACCAATGTTGGCCCGGCAATCGGTTGTTTAGACGGGTACCACTTTGGCAGGGGACGTTGGTCAATTTAGTGGAAGAATTGGTCAGGATGTTCGTGTAGAGCGGTGGTTTATGGCTGGAATTATCCTTTCTGACACGCGAAGATGCCACTGGTTGTTGCTCAGGTTGTGAAAAACGTTTTTTGAAGTCAAATCATAAATAGTCATACCCGTTTTGAAACAAACAAAACAAAGCTCCGGGGACTTTTGTGATATTGAGTGAGCGCTTGTAAATGTTTCCTTCTCTTTGGTTTTGGTGCAGTACATAGTATACAATCCATTTCACTTTAAGAAGGAGAGAGGATTTGCATCTCTCTCTCGAGGACCCACTGCTGCTAGACACGAGCTAAGAGTTTCACAACTGGCCATAGAGCTTTTTGTCCGGCTCAAGACATGGCTTGTGAGTTTTGAAACTCCTGCAGCAGCGGGTCCTCGAGGAAGGTGCAAATCCACAGTTGATACTTGCAAGATTGCGCTAACTTTATGGAAATATGAGAGAACGTCTGGTTAAGTAAAGTTATGTAATAAAATCTTAAGAAAAAACCACGTTGTGAAAAGTTGTTAAATTTTTTCATTTTGAAAAGACTTCGGCGATTGCGGATTTTCTGACAAATCTAGTCTTGAGCTGAATTTTGATCGAGCAGCTTCAGTAAATTGTTTCTTGCTTCGATATCTTCTCGAGATACTATATCTTTTGTTGAAATTTGTAGAATTGATCAACAAACATTGATGTCCCAATTCGCCAAACATTAAACATCAAAGATAAAAACTGAAGTGCAACTTCTCTTAAATGATTAGGTACATCCATTATTCGTATTTTGACAGGTTTCCTAATCATTTAACTGCAAATTTTACCTCACTTCGCCAAGGTTCATCATAAGATACAAATCTCACACAAGAAAGGAACAATTGTGTAAGAGATAATCTTCAAAAGTGTTGTATAGTATAAGAAAAGTGCACGATACAAGATGTTGTAAATTATACACCATTAGACCAGAGTTTTAAGTCTGCTTCAACTTGACTCTTTCAATTTTCAAACAGCAGATATCGTTTCAGGAAACAGAACAAACACGCACACAACTCAAAACACACCAGCCACGACAAACAATAAAACTGATAAAACCCATCGCACAAAAGCCAACCAATTCAAAGTCTTACCTGTATACGGCACAAACAACAGTAAAGCGAATGTTATCACCGCCAGTTGGGACTTCCTCTTGCAGTGACATGCTATATACACGAAGTCGTGAATGCCAACGACCTCCCGTGTTAATAGATCACCTGCGCCTGCGCGACAGAGGGGTTAATGGGCCGTGTAAGCCGTGTAGAATGCATCGCTCGTGGTGGTCTCCAAGCTATTATGGGATTAAAGCCTGCCATTTTATAGTTGCACGTTCAAGGGGTTTGATAGTTTGATAAGAAAAGTACATAATTTGATAGGTTGTTTTTGTTTCGATACTAGGGCTCAGAGTCAAAGACATGAGTCTAAGAAATTAGATAGGTTGTTTTGATGTTATGGATGTGACCGTGATTTTACAATTTTAAACTGGGTCTCGCTGATTTCCGTGCGTTTCGAAACTCAATTAGTTCGTCGAGGGTGATAGCTCGACTTAAAATAATACGGGAGAACAGCGAGTCTTTTATTTAGCTTTCAAAAACCCCAGTTAAAATATTTTTTTCAAAACTAGTTTTAAAGATATAGGAAAATTGAAGACACGAGTCTTTTAAATTGTAAAGTCGGTAGATTCCCCAACAAAAATGCCAAAATCAATTCGCAGACAAGCAATAAATAAAACAGCCGAAACCAATACCAGGTCTGAACCTTCTGTTTAATGAAGAACCTTTTCCTACAAATAATATTATGGACCAAAGTATTCCAGTAAAGGTACTAAAGGTAGTGTCTTAGTTCTGAACTGTCATGTTATAGTTTTGTTTAGATTAAGTGAAGCATGCTAGCTTACCAAACAACGCCCTCTGCCCTGACATTTAACAAACCACCTTCGTCTATGAAAAATTTACTTTTAAAAAGTTACTAAACGCAAAGCGATCTACTAGAATGGCTTCAGGATAGCAATCATTTTCTTTCAACTCATTTCTTAAACTCCCCATGTCCAGAGACCGACCGGAAACACAATTGTAAACCTTACTTCCGTTGCCCGTTAAAGTATACACGCAAACGGATTCGAACCTAGTAACACACATGACGAATCAGTCGGTCATCTTCGAGGCACACGATGAGTCAAAAACTCTTCAAACACAATCCACAATAACAAATTTGATTGTTGCAAAAGGGGGACAACAAGTTAAAGGCAATTCTAAAGTTCAAACGGTTTGGTGTCAATCTCCACAACGGGAAACACATTGCATTTCAACGATGAGTCTATAGCAGCTTGCTGACCTCCGTATGAGATATGATGACCACTCAAAAACGTGCCTTAACAACAAAGGGTCTAATGAACGAAATGCAATCACTGGGCACAATGGCACTCACCGTTACTTAGCTTTAAATACCTGTCTAGCCGGCCAGCTTACAACGAAAGAAGCACATGTATGTTTTAAAGGATGCACGAGATTACATATTGTGGCTTACCAATCATACGAGAGGTCATTGTAACTTGGAAAACATGTTATGACCAGGATGACTTTGTGACCTTGTACACAAGCCTTTGAATGGTGACCTTATCCTGGGCAAATGGGGGGGTGTATTTATTGAATTTTGAACTTATCTAGTTGCGAATGCTGTGTCTTTTTGGCTCTGGTCTTAAGGTTTAGAAGGGATTTCCTGGACTCGGTCTGCATTCCAGCTTTTCCAGTTCAAGTTCTGCATTCCAGTTCTAAGACAGCTAGGTGCCAATGGATACCAAACATTTTCGAGACTCATAAGCTTTTTCACCAGCACCGTTTAAATCTCGCCAAGCGGGGGTTTTACAAAACGTCATTGAAAACCCAGCCGATGGCAGCGCTTCGGTGCTTGCCACAACTAATTCCCCGTTCAATTTGTGAAGCGCAATTGGGAAGCATTTGGAAATTTGGTGAAATGTCAAAAATCTACTAAACGTGGCTTAACAACTAAACAAATTTGGTGAAATACCCGATCAGCCGTTTATAGGTACAATACACTTTCCGCCACCAGCTCAGTCGAATTACGTCATCCATTACACCTCCTGTATTCCATTCCGTATTCGTGACTGTTGGCCAAGCTTTTATCTTTGCCATGGGAATCGGTGGAATTCAATTGCGTCCAAATTGTGCGTTTCTGTCATCATGGAGCCGTGTTGTTTTCTCGTCGACAAACGCGGAACTCGAAGGCGATGCGATTTGTAAGTGCACCCTGAAAAACGCGAGATCTCGTGGCTGGCGGTATCTTCCTGCGTCACGAGCGCTGCACGATCGGACAGCGGTAGCTTTGTTCCCCAAGTCCGTGTGACGATTTGCAAGTCTAATCGATTTGTTGTGAGCGGCGGTGATTTTAGCTCGCGCCTCGGCGCAGTCAACAGTTGGGTCGTGGTCACTTTTTGCCGAGTTGTCGACGGGGAAATTGATTGCACAGATCGAAAACTGCACGAAAATGCAATCTTGCAAAAACGAAAAATATCACTTTAAGCTCTCACCGTTTCGGTTTTCAAAGAAAATGCGTTATAATTTGCATAAAATTATGGGTCTAAGACCTACATAACGTGGTTTAGATTTGGAACACAACCACAGCGCCAAGACCACATGTGACAATTAATGCCTCAGTTCCAAAACTGCACAAAAATAAGATTTTTTATAAACACACTTTTTTAAAGTCAATTTTTAAGTTTTAGAATTCGTTTTTTATGAAAATTTATCAGAAAAATATTCTTTGTAGCATATAGGATTGCGATCTACACCTTATAGACCAAGCCCAGATCTTGAACAGTCTAGATCTAGACTGGCGAGATTTCGGACCGCAACCTCAGAAAACAAGCTAAAAAATTCGCTAAAACTGTACAACCACAGATATAAGGTTATTTACAACACTCGTGTACAATTACTGCACTTCTATAAAAACCTTGGCATGAACTAGTATATGGTAATGGCTCATTTTAGAGTACAGTTAAACGACTATTTCGAAAATGTTTACTAAATTATGAGCAATGTAAAAAATGTGGAGTGATCAATTTCAAAACTCCACATCCCAACTGCCATTCGCTAAAAACCCGAACGGCGAATCGCACAGCCACTGCCCGCGTGATCGCATCAATCTGTCCACGCACGGCCCCAGAGAAGATGCGTTTCCGGTGCGTGTCGCGCAGCGCGCTCGGGTTCGTGGACCTCCGTTCACTTCCGGTGCGGCGCTGTCCGAGACATGCGCAGTGCGATGCGTCAGGTACCGAGTCCCAAGGTCACAGGGAATTCGCTAGTGTTGAAATTTTTTCAATTTATTTTGTTTATTTTTAGATTGAAATGCATTTTAAGACCCAAGATGAAGGACTACAATCTTTCGGCGAGTGCCGAAAAGCTATCGGGGAACAACTTGCGTGCAACGTTGGCGTTCGACAAACGTTCGATTTTGGTTCTACCCGAACGTTGGACGCAAGTTATCCCCCGTTGGCTTTTCGACGTCCACCGAACGTTCGTGATAACGATTTTGGGGTGAACGTTACAAAAGTACCGAGAAGACGACGGTTATGTTAATGGAAATGTGTTCATTTGTCTGGCCAATCGGAATTCAGGCAGTGTAAAGGAAAACAAACGGGATGTCGAAATGAGATAGGGAGTAAATTAATGTCATTACCACGGAGAGAAATTGATGTAATCGATACAACCTTATTATTGTACTATACTTGCGCGTTGTATACTTATGGTTGTTCTTATGCTTATAGTTTTACCAAGTTTTTCAACTCTTAGTTGGGATCTCAACTAAGAGTTACAACTGAAGTCAGCCAACCACATGCAGCGAATTCAGTTGTAACTCCTAGTTGGGATCTCAACTAGGAGTTACAGCTGAATTCAGCCAACCACATGCAGCGAATTCAGGTGTAACTCCTAGTTGGGATCTCGACTAGGAGTTACAGCTGAATTCAGCCAACCACATGCAGCGAATTCAGTTGTAACTCCTAGTTGGGATCTCAACTAGGAGTTACAGCTGAATTCAGCCAACCACATGCAGCGAATTCAGGTGTAACTCCTAGTTGGGATCTCGACTAGGAGTTACAGCTGAATTCAGCCAACCACATGCAGCGAATTCAGTTGTAACTCCTAGTTGGGATCTCAACTAGGAGTTACAGCTGAATTCAGCCAACCACATGCAGCGAATTCAGGTGTAACTTCTAGTTGGGATCTCGACTAGGATACCAATTTGGTAAAAAACCAGGAATTAGAATGGCCATTAAATGTTGTGCGCCTTTAATCGGAGTTCTCCCGGACTTCATAAAGGTGGTTCCGCCCAGGAATTAAGTAATTAAAAAATTCACCTGGCGCTAGACTGTAGGCACTATAGTATATAGCGTCAGTCGCATTCGCGTGTTCGGAAATGAACTCGGCAAGTTCCGTGTACATGCGAACCAGTTCGGAGGCGGGCAAGACATTACCCAGGTACCGGATATCCGAAAGCGCCGGATTCATCACATATACTACAACAGATTTCGCCTTTTTCTGCGTTTGCTGCATTTACATGTTATATAAATAAGTTGATGAACCTACAATTTTCAAATATTTATATTGCGTCGCGTGAAGTTTGCAGAAGTTTTTGCCGGACAAGAAAATAAAACGAGCCCTTTTTCGTGGAAACCAGTTTTCCTATCCGAAAATATTTTACCGTGAATCGCGTTTTGATTTCAATTGAACTGATTATGAGTATAAAGGGTTGTTTTCTTGTAACATACGAATCTGCTTGCTTGTACACTTAGATGAAGGATACACATGTACCATGCATAATAGGTCGAAAGTTCCAAAGCAACTTAGTCGAGTTATTAACCTTGAGAGTTGAGGAAGTAACTAAAGCGTACGTTACGAAACGTCGGGAAAATAAAGAGACTTTTCTTTAGCATTCAAATTCCAGTTGAATTTTTTTTTCAAAACTAGTGCTACAGATAGCACAAATAGACAAGAGTTGAGATAATTAATTTCTTTGACTCATGTCTACTATGCCCTATCTTGATCACTAGTTTTGAAAAAAACTATTTCAAAATGGGATTTGAATTCTTAATCAAAAGTCTCACTGGTTTCCCGACGTTTCGCATAACGTATACGTGCTACTTTTGCAATGGTGATAAGCCCGACTGACGTTCAAAACTTGAACAAAATAACCCCGTTGTTGTTAATAATCTAGGCTTCCGACATGACTTTAGCATTAAAATCCCATGGTTTTAAATAGTTTTTTTTTTCAATAGTCTAAAGGCCATATTCCACTAGGGTTGCAAGCTGCTGATCCTAGGCCTTCTTACCGCAAATTTACTATCACCACCAATTGATCGGCAGGTTGCATCCCTAGTGGAATATGGACGTAAGAAATTTGACAACGAAGCCTATATTCGCTTCATAAAGACTACACCATGTTTTTACATGAAAACAAGGAAACGAAATTGCCCATCAATTCACACGCTGCCCAAGGCCAATGGCGTGGAACACAGTTTCTGAAGTTCAAAACAACTTGCCGTGTGCCAGAAGACGCCACTCAATCGTGGCGACCTCTGGACCCGGCGAGATGTTTTCTAAAATCTGGCAGACGCCGAAGAAAGGAGTCAACCGCTCCCACTGTCCACAATATTCACTTTCCTTTGGATCATGCCCTTTCAATTCTGTGACGTGTCCGCGATGATTTTCTACTATTTCTGGATTACTGCGTCGGTGGGTTTAGAGATTTTAGTGAATTAACTTACACATGCATGCGTTTCTGAGCGACGAAATCACTGGTTCTTTTGAGGACACCAAGTTAAGCATCAAGATGATGGGTCGGCTATTGGATGGGTGACCACTGCAGTGATATGAGTAAAATTTTCGTCGAATTTTCGCCGATCTCCACCTTTTCACGCAATCAAGATAACGACACTAAAATATTACAGAGGCGTAAGGGATGAAACTAACTATAAGTGCATTGTATTTGTAATATAGGTTAATTGATGTCACAAGTAGTATCAAAAGGACGAAATTAGGACCAAAAGTGAATGAATTTGTTGAAGTCAGCCTTATGAAGGCCCTTAGTGCTGTTGGACGGTAGCAGGCCTTAGTACACCGGGTCCACCCTCGGCTCCCTTCCAGGCTAAGCCAGCTTTACTGTCAGCCAGTCTTTTATCTCACAAAATACAGCACAGTTATTTCCTTATATCTCCACAGATTCCCCATCCGAGTTAGCAAGTCTGTTACACTCCCGTCTGGGCATTTTTATTAATTTAAACCATTTCTCAGTACTTTCGCACATAAACAAGGCTAATCACAATCAATAACATACACGCTTAGTCTAAGAAACACAACGGAATATATCCGATACAATTTAGAAACTGCAAGTAGAATTTCGCAAATTGATTCGCAAATCACTTAGAATAACCAGATGCATTCCTTTTAGGCAGATTGCAAGCGCGCATATGAAACACAAAACGCTAGCGTCGAGTGAATGATTCCGATACGGAATGTCTTTCATCTTTGCCCGGTCAATTAAGTTGCCATGATATGGCAGATGCTCTCCGCGATTTCCGTGCACTTTACGACGCTGGAGGTTCTTGCCACGTATTCTGAGAACCAATTGTTGGTAACCGCTAGAGCGGTCTTGCGCTTCCCAACAGTCTTGGCCAATTACTAATGTTGATGCAATTAGTGTAGAGTAGTTTGTCTCGGGTTTTTAATTACTCTTCGCTGCATAATTCATCGACCTTGGAATCGCCGCCTGTGATCCGTTTAATCGCGAAGGCGATGCGTTCTTTTTTTTCCCCGCTGTGCGAAAAATATGTTTTAATTGCTGGACTTGCAATAACTATTGTGAGTTCTTCTGTGAAAATATTTTCTAATATTATAAAATATATTGCATTGCAGAGATAAATTCCTCTTAGGCAATAGTGCATCCATATATAGTTTGACGGCAATATCGTTTGTCGGGTGATCATATTTTATAATGCAGCCATTTTTGATTAAACAACTGTCATTTTAAAACAAAACTAGCATTAGAAATTCCTTGATTTAATAATATTATCATCTGTATTTCTTCTGTGATCTGTACAGTATTTTTCTCTTTAAGAAGGAAAGTATTGTTGTGTAGACTCCAGACTTGGCGCTGTCAATCATTCGATGCTCAGACCATTCAACCCTTTAGCGGAACAATGGGACGGCCTGCGAATGCTAACACCTTTGGCTCTTCTAGCAGCAGGGGAGCCTCTTTAAGAGTGAAACACCGCTCTCCTTCTAAACGTGATAAATAGTGTGCTTACCGCCATAGGCTTGCACAGCAGGGACCCTGATTAGGTGGGGCCAAACAGCAATCGACCGACGCAGAAAATCCATTCCCTAAAGAAAACGTAATCCGCTTTTTTTTCTTCCAAAAACCCAATCTCTAAAAAGACGTTACCCCATTTTTTTTTTAATGTCCAATCCCTACAAAAACGTGGTTAATGTCAATATATCATAGTGGTGCAAATGCTAAGATTTCATTTCATAAAGCCAATATTATCATGGACATGAACAGTCTTTGCATAAGCTTTATCTGCTGTTGATACCTAAAACAGACATCTGTTCAAAATTCGTTAAAAAGTCCATCCATATACGATGACATTTCTACAGTCTTCTTGATCTATTTTATAAATAGACTTTGTTACATATTGTAGGAATTCTTTTCCGTAATACCCTGCAAAGCATCGAAGATAAAAATAAAAATAAAAAATAAAAACGGGTGCTAATACGGTGCTTCTCTCCCAATTGTTGCAGCCTCAAAACCTGGTGCTAACAGGCACCTTCCCCTCGTGTGACGTCAAGCTGTGTGACCTTGGAATCAGCCGGTACATCAGCGCCGGCGCGGACATCAGAGACATCCTGGGCACCCCTGACTATGTCGGTGAGTACGAGGGTTGTACAGACATACTGGGCAGCCCTGACTATGTCGGAGGGTTCTTTGGTCGTAAAACCACCTGCATGTCATAGTTATGCTGGTCGACATAATTTTAAAATGCATCAAAATTCTCGTAAAGATGTAATCATTTTTTTACTTGACGAAGAAAACACATAAAATATAATATTTTTTGTCTGATTTTTTGTCTACTGTTAATTTTTTCAGGGTTGAGAAAGATATTTTTTCTCATAGCTTAAAGATTTTGGCAGACAAAATGTCTGATATCACAAAATTATCAAATCATGTGTTATTGGAACAGTAATGAAGTATCTTATATCTCAATCATTTCCCTATGTTAGAGAAACTTCCAAATTTCAGCCCTAAGTACAAATAAAATACCTAATCCATGGATAACCCAATTAGCATAGTTTATTGGCACCTACTTTGTAGCTATACTCTGTCAATTTTCTTAGAAGGCTTATGATAGTTTGTTAAATATTATAGCAATAAACCAGATTATATTAGTAGGTATCCAACCAAAATTTTGCTTTAAAAAAAGTTCACATTTCAAATTCAAAATCCAAACAATTGAAATTTTGGATGCGTATTTCAAATGTAATATAAATTATATTTGTATCTAGTGATTTTTTAATTTCATTATCCAACTATCCCATAAAAAAATCATAAAGCCAAGGTTACAATAAACAATAAATTCTTTCACCCAAGTTATCACCGACCCCCTTTGACCAAAACTATCAAACCCCAGTTCAAAGTAGTCTTATTGAAAATTTCATTCTTGTCACGCGTTCTAAACCGCTACCGTTCCCGTTCCCAGTGCCCAAAGTGTTAATGCCATTCATTGATGGTTGTTGAGGTTAATTGAATTCAACTTTTCATGGATTTCCAAGAGATATTTCGAGGTTCTGAAATATTCAATTGGTTGTCCAAAGTATGACGATTCCGTAGATATTTGTTTCGTCGCGATCGGATAACGGGTGTGGCCTGGAAAGTGTATTCAGTAAGAGGTAAATTCTTAGCTGGAATTTACCCTTAAGTACATCTTTCAATATACCGGCTAAACATGGTTATTTTAAAACACTTGTAAGTAATTAACGAGTGAATCTTGCGAAATGAAAATTGTACAACTGTCTGTCCGAAGTGTGAAGATTCCGAAAATATAGGTTTCGTCGCGATCCGACGAAAGGTGTGGCCTGGAAAGTGTATCCCGTACGAGGTGAAGGAAACGGCTCGACTTCGGAGCTCATTGAACAGACGTAAACAGACTTGAACAGACTCTAACCCCAGTTCAAAGTAGTCTTATTGGAAATTTCATTCTTATCACCAGTGTAGTGACTAGATAATTTTTTTTTCATCTAGATAAAGATGAAGATAATGGGCAAATTTGTTATCTAGATAAGATAATAGATGATTTTTTTTTTAAATCATCTAGATAAAAGATAATAGATGAAAAAATCAATCTAGATAATTTTCTTTAGGTAATAGATAATTTTTGAAATTGGGAATATTGGAAAATGATGTTGGATTGTGGCGAAATTCCAAAAGCCACATTAATGACTGATAATATTATATTACACCTACCTAACAGTACAACATGAGCTCTTGGAATCGGATTTCCAATTCCCGAATCATTACGCTCAAGATTAGACATATTTGAAACTTTTTATTGGGATGGCAATGGTTTTGGAAATAATGACAATCTGAATGACAATGTCAAAAATTGGAATAAAATTGGCTAAAATCATCTATTATCTATTATCTAAAATATGGAGTTTAGATAAAGTTTTTTTTTAAATCTAGATAAAGATAAAGATGACAGTGCACAATATTATCTAGATAAAGATAATAGATTTAAAAAAGTATCTAGATAATTATCTAGGTAATTTTATCGAGATAAGTCACAACACTGCTCGTCACGCGTTCCAAACCGCTGCCGTTTCCGTTTGCAGCGCCCGAGGTGTTGAACTACGAGCCGATCTCACTGGCGACGGACATGTGGTCCGTCGGCGTCCTCCTCTACGTCCTCCTGACGGGCTGCTCTCCGTTCGGCGGCGACACCAAGCAGGAGACGTTCTGCAACATCTCCCAGTGCAGCCTCGACTTCCCCGACGAGCTCTTCGGCGACATCTCGCTCGAGGCCGTCGAGCTCATGCAGATGCTCATGGTCAAAGACCCGAGGTAACTTGAGATACGCTACATTCCGGTTTTACAATAATCCGGTTAGTGCCGGGTCTTCAATGGCCCGTTAAGTTACAAAGATCCCGTTTTTCAGTGGATGTTCATGGTCAAAGATCCGAGGTAACTTTAGATACGCTACATTCCGGTTTTACAATAATCCGGTTAGTGCCGGGTCTTCAATGGCCCGTTAAGATAGGTTGGCCCGTTAGGTTTTTCAGTGGCACGTTAAATACCTAATGGGCTGTTAACTCGTTATTTGCTTAGCAAAGTCCAATCAGAGCCCTTAAATTCTTGCTAATGGACCGTTAAATCTTAATGGGCCACTGAAATACTGGCGCTAACGGTGCATTAACAAGAAAATGAAAGGCTCTGATTGGACGTTGCTGGACGTGTCTGATCGGAGGCGAATAACAAGTTAATGGACTGTTAGACCATTACATGGGAACATTTTGGACAACCAGTCTGCCCCAGAAGTTTTATACTGTCGGAATATGTTGGTATACGAGTGAGATTTTTGACGAATTGATTTTAGGTAATTACAAAATTACAAATCAATTAATTTGCACCTGTGAGCCATTTTCTTGTAACAAACAATCAAATTATGGCTTGAACTTGTGTTCGAAAATACTAATTCGAGTAACTGTTAAGGCATAAAGGACGTTAATCTTCAAAAATCCTTTCGAAAAGGACGTTTGTTATGTGACCCGGCGCCTGGTTCACTCTCGTCACCTTTCCAGTCCAACCTAGCATTATCACCAGTCCCAAAGGGCCTGTCATACATTCTTAAGCTAGGTTCACACGGTTCAATGTTTCATACAAAGCATTGAATTCAACCTTGAATTTAACGCTTCGAATGAAACATTGAATGCTCTTGAAGAGCCGTTTACACGACTCAAAGTTTTGAATTCATTGAAAATTTTGGCACAGCCTTCCAAAAGTGTTGTTTCTAGAAGGCAGTGACATACCCTTCCTTCTCTTGAAAGGAAACTAAAATACAGCCTTGAATTCAATGCATCGAACTGTGTAAACCCAGCTTTAATCAATACTTAATCAGTCCATAACTTTCTAACTTTTCTTTCATAATTCTTTCATAATTCAATTTTTCTTTCATAATTTCCGTACTTTTCCAAACTTGCCCAATTGTCGAATATTGCTCTTTTTTCTGCTTTGAAAGTGGAGGATTTTCTTGAAAAACGCAGGGGGTCTAGGTTGAGAACAAAAGTAGACACCCTGAAAAAATTCCATCCCACTCGACGCAGGCGTTTGGCCTGTAGAGCGCGCGCAAACACACATACAAAAAAAACACACACCAAGTGTTTTTTTTAGCAGTATTGAAATTGGAAGGGAGGCAAAGCTGGAAAAATGTGCACCCGAACCGGGATACGAACCCGGGACCTCCTGCTTGCCGGGCAGGTGCTCTACCAACTGAGCTATTCGGTCACACATTCTCCCTGCTTCGCCGGGTGGGACACGGGGGATCTCCGGGGAGATGACACATTTTTTTGACACATTTTGCACATTTTTCCAGCTTTGCCTCCCTTCCATCAATTGCATACTGGTAACTGCTTAAACCAATAACAATAATTCCTCTCAGTATTGAAATCGATGATCAATTTCATCAATCGGTCCACAACTTTCTAACCGTTCGTTTCGTCCCTCCAGCAAACGACTGACGGCGACGCAGTGCCTCCAACACCGCTGGTTCACGGACGCCGCCCAAGCACCGCCCGCGCCGACCAACAAAACCGTCGACCTCAACCTCAAATCCGAGCCGTCGCCGCCGCCACCGCGCAAGTCGGACCAATCGAAGGCCGCCGCCAAGCACAAGGCGCCCGTCGAGACCACCGATGTCGACAAGTCGATCGACTATCCGCCAAAGACGAAAGAGACGCCCGGCATGAAGTCGTTCCGCCGCGAAAACCTCAAGCGCAACCTGTCCGAGCTCGCCGCCCGCCTGTCGAAGGCGACGGAAATCGTCGCGGACAAGGCGCCGATCTTCGCGATCGACGAGATCGAAACGCCGATGCGCAAGTGCAAGTCGATGCACGCGCTGCCGCTCGCGGAGAAGCTCGACCGCCGTCCGCGCCCAGACGGCGAGGTGCGGCGGCGGACGCAGACGCGAGACCTCGGCCTCTACGCGTACCGCAAGTGCGTTGTCGTCGACGAGGACGTTTCGCCGCCGATTTCGATCGCCGGGTCCGTCACGTCGTCCGTCGCCAGCGATTCGATCTGCGACAGCGGCAGCGAGGTCTCGATCGACTCGTCCAGCGATCGATCGAGCATCATCAGTCTCGATGACGGCGTCGACTTTAACAGAATCGGACGGTGCAACCCGAACGTGTGGACGAAACGGATGTCGCTGTCGACCAATGATACGTTTGCGAACGCGTTTCGGCGGTTTAGCGGTCAGGCGGACGAGGTTCGGAACTCGACGGTGAGACGGCCGGCTAGGGGCGCTCACACCGTCGTCGTCGATAAGGCGCAGGGGCCGACGCAGACGAAGGGCATGTGTCGGCTGGAGTTCCGGAAGGAGATGTTCGGTGACGTGGTGGTGATTAGGGAGTTGAGGGCCGGCCGGTTTTTGCAGGTCAGCGAGGTGAAATGTGAATCGGTTCAGGAGAGGATCAGGAGACTGCAGGTGCAAGGCGCGGGGAAGACGTAGTCCGAGGGGAGAGGAGGATCCGCGTTTTCTTGTCCGGCGTCTGGATTTTCGTGTCTGATGCACTGGTTTTTCGGTGACTACCTTTTTTGTGGGGGACCGTAAATGTCGGAATAGGTTTCTGGCGTTTTGGGATCTGGGCTGGTTTTCCTTGTCGGTTTTTGTGGATGCGAAAGGTATTCCGTTGGGCAGAGTTGTGGCAAGGAACGCGGAGGCTCTGGTAATGTTGCGCGACAATTGTTAATCAAAAATCTCCGGGCTATACTGAAAAAAAATGTACGCTGTAAACTGCTTGGGATTTGTTTTTTTACCGATTAGTACGCGATGACGTAGTATTTGTACATTTTATACGAGAAAAAGAAACGTTTGAAATGTTTATTTTCTTTTGGAATTAAGCATGTGCCTTTTTTTTGTGGTTTCTTATCTTCTTTCTGAGAAGACAAAATAACACCCCTATTTATCGAAAATAATTTATATGATACTTATATAAAATTGAATTATGTGCTAGTCATGTTTTTGTATTGTAGTTTAACTTGGGACCAATCACTTAAGTGCCCAAAACGGCCAATGTTTCCTCGAGGAATCGAAATGATTTCTGATTTGGAGCAAAGTTTCTTGAAGGATTGTTGAAAAGAAAAATTCCATTTCATTGTTACATGCCTCCCAGAAGTCAACCGCTGTAATTTCACCAAATGGATTTTTCTTTTCCTACCAAACCTCTTTAAACCTTGATCTAAGAAAATTGTATTTAAAAGGTTACGACAATTGAACGCTTCATCCGCCTTCCTAATAATTTATTCCCGCGTTTTCAAAACGGTGCTTCGTTATGCTAATATTCTCTTTCATAATATCGTTATATAGCTAAATTATTTTGTAAAAACTATTGTTATTTTTAGCGATTATGAAAAATGTTCTTTGTAAAATATTATGTGATACATTTTTTGACTATAGTATGACCTAATATCTGGAGGCTTATGAAAATGTGTTCCATTAGGTGTTAATTAACAATTTAGCCGATCGAACAATGTCCGTTGTTTCCTTGGTCTGCTATCGCACAGTAAGCAATCATGTGCCAATTTTGCAATCTGTATTCCGTGCGATGACGACGATAAGGTAGCTTCGTCTACCGATGCAGCTTTTCAAATCTCTTTCGTTTGTAATGACAAAAATGCAAACAATGTGAATTAAAAGTTGCGAGATTTAAAACAATTCGATTGATTTAATGTAACACCTTAAGCGCTACATTGTTTTGCTAACCGCAAACGAGCTGGATCTTCGATCACATGAAGTCCCATTCCTATTTCTCTCAAATTTGTGTTTATTTATTATAACACTTATTCTTTCCAATAACTAGAAAATATATCATTTGAAAGTTTTGCACACCTAACTATGTTGAGTAGGTTGGTTAGGTACCTATAAGGATGGATATTGAAGCAGGAATCTGGTGAATCAACTACACTAACCTATTTCTTAAAGCGGTGGCCGGCCCTTGGTGCTGTTGGACGGTAGCAGGCCTTAGTGCCGGCACCGGGTCCACCCTCGGCTCCCTTCCAGGCCAGGCTAGCTTCATCATCAGCCTGTCATTCACCGACAGCCAATAGACCAGTGCCACAGGGACAGCGCCAACACAGTGTGTCAAAGGGACAAGGCTAAGCGGTGGCCGGCCCTTGGTGCTGTTGGACGGTAGCAGGCCTTGGTGCCGGCACCGGGTCCACCCTCGGCTCCCTTCCAGGCCAGGTTTAAGTGTTTAATATCAGACTTGCAGTCACGGAAAATCACAGACCAGCACCATTATCTTCAGTACCAATTTGTCAAATTCAAATTCAAATGTCTTGGTACACCTTTGCTTTGAAGTGTGCCGTACTATGTGCTGGCTTAGTACGACTATTAGCTGCTAGAGTGCTGGACGCTCATATACTTAACCTGGTAGCCTAGATTAATAGCGTTACTAGTTTATTTTATTCTATTATTTCCAATTTCGAACTGCTTTGATTTATGTTATGGCAAAATTTAAAACCTATTCTTTTTTTTCTTCCTTATAGCAATATAAAAACAACACGTTTTTAACGTCAGTCGAGCTTATCACCCTTGATAAAGTAACTAATAGAAATAGAAATAGAAATAGAAATAATAGTAAATAGAAATAGAAAGATGCATTTCCGGAACGCAAGGTAAATTAAACTTATTATAACTATTTAGAGGTGAGATTCTAAGAACTGATTGTTTTACATATTAATAATTTGTCATTTGCACATGACATCTTCAAGACATTAATCAATTTTCACAAGGAAACTTGCCACTTGCCAGCGCCCTCTGAAAGAAATCTGCTTTTATTTGCTCGAACGGCGCAATTACGTCTCTAGGTGGCTTTGACCTTGAGTAAGATTCAATCCAAAGAATTTTGACTCTGACATCTTCCACAGCCTCTCAACATTAGAAATGTGAAACATTTTCATGTAGAAGGCCCTGGTTGAGTGCTCGGATAGAAATGCAAAGTGTACTGTCGATGGCTGCCATGCCAGTCCGAACTCTTGCTTTTCGCGGTCACGGTCGTAGAAAACGGGTCACCTTTAATGACCATGATTTTGGTCCATTCCGGACTGTGCCGTATCTAACCATGTACCCTATGCAAGCCAATGATAGCCAGCGGTCCCTAGAGCAGTGGCGGTTTGTGCATGAGGCAGGGGAGGCACGAGTGCCCCCAAAAAAATAAGTAAAGAAGAAGAAGAAGTAAAGTTCTTCTAGTTACTAGTCGTTTTCTTCAAGTTTAATTTTCGCTTCTACTTTCGTTGCCCCCTAACGCACCCCGCGATACAGAGCCCCTTGGTGCCGCAACCCGCGTTACTCCGCTCGTTGCGGCCATGTTTTTCGGAGGCAGATTTTGGGTGGGAGACTACCAAAGGGAGTCGCGGTTCCTCTTTGACGCGAAAGGTATTCCGTTGGGCAGAGTTGTGGCAAGGAACGCGGAGGCTCTGGTAATGTTGCGCGACAATTGTTAATCAAAAATCTCCGGGCTATACTGAAAAAAAATGTACGCTGTAAACTGCTTGGGATTTGTTTTTTTACCGATTAGTACGCGATGACGTAGTATTTGTACATTTTATACGAGAAAAAGAAACGTTTGAAATGTTTATTTTCTTTTGGAATTAAGCATGTGCCTTTTTTTTGTGGTTTCTTATCTTCTTTCTGAGAAGACAAAATAACACCCCTATTTATCGAAAATAATTTATATGATACTTATATAAAATTGAATTATGTGCTAGTCATGTTTTTGTATTGTAGTTTAACTTGGGACCAATCACTTAAGTGCCCAAAACGGCCAATGTTTCCTCGAGGAATCGAAATGATTTCTGATTTGGAGCAAAGTTTCTTGAAGGATTGTTGAAAAGAAAAATTCCATTTCATTGTTACATGCCTCCCAGAAGTCAACCGCTGTAATTTCACCAAATGGATTTTTCTTTTCCTACCAAACCTCTTTAAACCTTGATCTAAGAAAATTGTATTTAAAAGGTTACGACAATTGAACGCTTCATCCGCCTTCCTAATAATTTATTCCCGCGTTTTCAAAACGGTGCTTCGTTATGCTAATATTCTCTTTCATAATATCGTTATATAGCTAAATTATTTTGTAAAAACTATTGTTATTTTTAGCGATTATGAAAAATGTTCTTTGTAAAATATTATGTGATACATTTTTTGACTATAGTATGACCTAATATCTGGAGGCTTATGAAAATGTGTTCCATTAGGTGTTAATTAACAATTTAGCCGATCGAACAATGTCCGTTGTTTCCTTGGTCTGCTATCGCACAGTAAGCAATCATGTGCCAATTTTGCAATCTGTATTCCGTGCGATGACGACGATAAGGTAGCTTCGTCTACCGATGCAGCTTTTCAAATCTCTTTCGTTTGTAATGACAAAAATGCAAACAATGTGAATTAAAAGTTGCGAGATTTAAAACAATTCGATTGATTTAATGTAACACCTTAAGCGCTACATTGTTTTGCTAACCGCAAACGAGCTGGATCTTCGATCACATGAAGTCCCATTCCTATTTCTCTCAAATTTGTGTTTATTTATTATAACACTTATTCTTTCCAATAACTAGAAAATATATCATTTGAAAGTTTTGCACACCTAACTATGTTGAGTAGGTTGGTTAGGTACCTATAAGGATGGATATTGAAGCAGGAATCTGGTGAATCAACTACACTAACCTATTTCTTAAAGCGGTGGCCGGCCCTTGGTGCTGTTGGACGGTAGCAGGCCTTAGTGCCGGCACCGGGTCCACCCTCGGCTCCCTTCCAGGCCAGGCTAGCTTCATCATCAGCCTGTCATTCACCGACAGCCAATAGACCAGTGCCACAGGGACAGCGCCAACACAGTGTGTCAAAGGGACAAGGCTAAGCGGTGGCCGGCCCTTGGTGCTGTTGGACGGTAGCAGGCCTTGGTGCCGGCACCGGGTCCACCCTCGGCTCCCTTCCAGGCCAGGTTTAAGTGTTTAATATCAGACTTGCAGTCACGGAAAATCACAGACCAGCACCATTATCTTCAGTACCAATTTGTCAAATTCAAATTCAAATGTCTTGGTACACCTTTGCTTTGAAGTGTGCCGTACTATGTGCTGGCTTAGTACGACTATTAGCTGCTAGAGTGCTGGACGCTCATATACTTAACCTGGTAGCCTAGATTAATAGCGTTACTAGTTTATTTTATTCTATTATTTCCAATTTCGAACTGCTTTGATTTATGTTATGGCAAAATTTAAAACCTATTCTTTTTTTTCTTCCTTATAGCAATATAAAAACAACACGTTTTTAACGTCAGTCGAGCTTATCACCCTTGATAAAGTAACTAATAGAAATAGAAATAGAAATAGAAATAATAGTAAATAGAAATAGAAAGATGCATTTCCGGAACGCAAGGTAAATTAAACTTATTATAACTATTTAGAGGTGAGATTCTAAGAACTGATTGTTTTACATATTAATAATTTGTCATTTGCACATGACATCTTCAAGACATTAATCAATTTTCACAAGGAAACTTGCCACTTGCCAGCGCCCTCTGAAAGAAATCTGCTTTTATTTGCTCGAACGGCGCAATTACGTCTCTAGGTGGCTTTGACCTTGAGTAAGATTCAATCCAAAGAATTTTGACTCTGACATCTTCCACAGCCTCTCAACATTAGAAATGTGAAACATTTTCATGTAGAAGGCCCTGGTTGAGTGCTCGGATAGAAATGCAAAGTGTACTGTCGATGGCTGCCATGCCAGTCCGAACTCTTGCTTTTCGCGGTCACGGTCGTAGAAAACGGGTCACCTTTAATGACCATGATTTTGGTCCATTCCGGACTGTGCCGTATCTAACCATGTACCCTATGCAAGCCAATGATAGCCAGCGGTCCCTAGAGCAGTGGCGGTTTGTGCATGAGGCAGGGGAGGCACGAGTGCCCCCAAAAAAATAAGTAAAGAAGAAGAAGAAGTAAAGTTCTTCTAGTTACTAGTCGTTTTCTTCAAGTTTAATTTTCGCTTCTACTTTCGTTGCCCCCTAACGCACCCCGCGATACAGAGCCCCTTGGTGCCGCAACCCGCGTTACTCCGCTCGTTGCGGCCATGTTTTTCGGAGGCAGATTTTGGGTGGGAGACTACCAAAGGGAGTCGCGGTTCCTCTTTGACGCGGGCTTATTGGCGCTCGAGGGCGGCGGTATGAAGCAGGGGGGTCGATCTCAGCCGCCACTGGTAGCGAGGTGCCACGAAAACTGAAGGAAGGCCGGAAGTAACCGATTGCTTCGCGGGCAATTTCCGAGTTGAATGTACCTCCTGTCAATCGACGGCTCTTCACGAGTGACAGATTAGGTTACAGCATTTTTGATGCGGTCTGAGCGAGTGTCGATATTTACTTGCTGTGTTTGTGTGTTTTGTGTATTATTATATATTATTATATATGTGCTCGCTTAAAGTTAAACGTAGATTTGAATGTCATGGACGATGCGAGATTTGTTACCGGTCAAAAGTGAATTTTTAGAGCGTGTGTTTTAGAGCGCCGTGAGAGGGTGGGCTAACCCAACTTTGTCGGCAATCATCTGATAGCTTCCTATTTGTTTATTCTGAAGCTATTGTACTTATCAGAACTATATAGTAATTAGGAGAAAGAATATAATGATATTATAGTCTTGTGTTATGCTTACGGCGTCCAGCAACAGAGTGTGGGATTTGTTGGTTGTTGCGACAATTGGAACTTGCCGAGGTTCATAGCATGGCACTCAAAACTCAACTCGTGATGGCGGGGTAAGTCATATTTCGTGCCTCCTATGTTTTTCGACCCACGAATCGATACCGCCCTATAGCTATGAAAATCATACGATAAACGTCCCTAATTTTCATCTTTGCTCGCCGATCTGGAATAAGTGTTGTGAACTAATTCTGTTTCTCCTATAGCTTCTTTTACTGTTTCGTCTTCTTCTTCCTCCGTGTTGGCTTCGTCTGAGACTGCCGCTTGACATTTAACTGCTAAAATTACTAAAACAAATCAACCCTCATTCTTGTTTATACATTGGGATACTTTTATATTGCTCTTTGTGAAGATTTGAACATCTGTTCTCTTTAGAACCTCTGTTCTTCTTTTATGCTGCCGTTTAGAAGATGCAGAAATCCACTCTCGTTCTTTATGTTGAAATGGAAAGTATCACCCACTTGGCAACAAACCCCCAAAGATGGTTGCCCCAAAGCACTGCACAGAAGGTGAAACCCAATATGGATTGGTCAAGATTCTCAAAATGGCCTACCCGTTGACACTATTCTATTTTTAAACGTCACGTCCCAGTCTCTGTTTAATGGGGCATCGAATTTTTACTCCAAAAACAATCGAACAATGATTCCTAGGCCGCTCTGAGCTCCTGCAGTGGCAGCTCTAACGGCGCTTTGGATATCTATGTCCAAAACGCACAGGCAGCTTTTTTATGCTTTGCTTGGTAAAGCAACAGGACTGTCCAACTGTACAGCCTTGCAATCCTGAACTGAACTTGCAAATAAGGAACACGTTTAACATGCCCAGGCCTATTAACAATTGGGCCTTGAATATTTGCTTTCCTGTGTGTCATTGAGGGGGTGGACGGGTGGGGGAAGGGAGGTAACATGTGCACCCCCCCCCCTCCTTCGTTTCACAAAGTGAGTATCGGTAATACATTTAGGTAGGTATATTTATTTTAGCTTGTTTCAAGATACCTACTGATATAGAAAGAATACGTTAAAGAAATGAATACGCTATATAAACAATAATGTTGCTAGTGAACGGGAATAAAACATAGAACATAGGTCATGGAAGAAGAACGTTGTGCAGCGAATATATCTATTATAGAGAAACAGTATATAATCTAGAGTATGGCATCCCAAAAAGTTATTTGTACCTAGACTGTAATTAGGTGTAAGTGAGGGGAGCTTTAGCTTTTCACAAAATATCAGGTATAGCCGATCGCTCTAGTCGAAAACTTAGAAGTGTGTACTATAACAATAGTAGAATCCCAAAATTTGAAGGCATCTATTTAGAAAAATGTAGAAACGCATAAAGAAACAAATTTGTGCGGAAACGTACCAACAGACTTGGCTTTTTGTAGTATATGATGATAGAACAGAAGCGTGTGCGAAAGTAAATTCAGGGCTAGGTATGTGCGAAACATAAATTGTACAGTTACTTCTTCAAAGGAACGATTAAAGGTGCAGTCATTATAAAGTATTTCCACCTTACATTATAGGTCGACATATTAGCGCGCTGCCAAGCACTATATGATTTACCAAAATATATAATCTTGCTTGAACGTAAACACGAGCCTAAGAAATTTAATTTCAATTCAATTTTCAGTTTTGTTCGTTTTATCACAATAAATACAATAGGTGTATTCATGATTTGAGCTCGTCAATAATTATTAATTAGATAATCTCTTCTTCCTATAATTTGCACATCATCTATACACATCGAGTTACAGGTGAGGTTTAGACAAATTTGTAAAATGTCTCCGTTTTTTTTTAATCAATGCGAGTCAACTTCAGTAGATATTTCCCAGGCAAATTGAGAGGAAAAAAGTCGTGGATTTTCTAGTAAAGTCCACTCCTTTGCGAGAGCAGAGAATTGTAACACAAATCTGACAAAACTATAAAGATGTAATTAAAATTTTATTATTATGTACACAAATTAGCCTCCCAAAAGTGTTGTCCATTCCGGGATTTGAACCCGGGTCCCCAACTCACAACATCCACTGGGGATCTAATTACAACATCCCGGAATGGACAACACTTTTGGGAGGCTAATTTGTGTACATAATAATAAAATGAATATCCAATTACGAGCTCTCGTAATTTAAATAAGATTAAAAGAGATGTAATTAAAAATTCTTTCTCACAAAGGCAACAAAAATACATTTTCATTATCATAATTTCAAAGATTCAAAGTTCGACATACAAAGATACAAAATGTTACCAAACATTTGTGACCTGAACAGAAAACAAGATTTCTTGCCCATTCCAACCAATCTCTTAGATGGGGCACAAAGCCGCCAAATAATTGCTAAACTGTAAATTTGTTTGACTTTTAAACCCACAGCAACATAATAGTATTGATCGTATAATTAATTCAAGGCTTATGTACCTCCCAGTTTGGTAAACAAAGCATAAAAGGAATGAAACACATAAAATGAGTTAGGCATGAGAATAGTGGCCGGGCAATAAAACAAGAATACAAAACCATGCCCACCCTTCTTTCAACGCGAATTCAAAACAATTTCTCCAACCGTCTGAAATCTCAATGAAGCCGAAGCTGAAATGGAAAACAAAACTGCAATTATCAAATTTGGTGTTCCATAGCAACAGCCCTAGAAGCCCACCGCCCTAGAAGCCCACCGCCCTAGAAGCCCACAGATCTAGAAGCCCACATGTCTAATTTCGGGTCAAGAAGTAGAGTGGATTTGCATCTTCCTCGAGGACCCACTGCTGCTAGACACGAGCCAAGAGTTAACAAGCCAGAGTTAAACTCACAAGCCATGTCTTGAGCCGGACAAAAGGCTCTATGGACAGTTATTCAAATATATATATATATATATATATATATATATATATATATATATATATATATATATATATATATATATATATATATATATATATATATATATATATATGTGTATTTGAATAGCGTTCCAAATCAACTAAATATGTAACAAATAAAAGATAATATTCAGGGTTTTCCAAATATATGAAGTCTGCTTCCGATGTAGTTTTCTGTGGATCACATGCTGCTATAATATAGCAGCATATATAATATATTATATTCAGCACACGCTTGCACATAATATGCTGAGTGTTGCTATAGCAACACTATCAGCACCGACCTTGTGACGTTGCCACAGCTTTTGTCAACTCAATCAATTTTATGACAAGTGTGACAGCTGTCAATTTGGAAAACAATCACTCATATTGAATGTCGCCTGTTTTCTCGTGTTTTATTTAAAAATACAAGGAAATTGGTTTTATAATCATTCGAGCAAGGTAAAAGGATGTGGAATTTAAAATTACTGCATTTGAAATATTTTATTTTGATTTAAGTTTGATTTCAGCATAATATATAAAAATGCCAGAATTAAAACTTTGACAACTAGTAAATTAAGTTATATTTATTTAACTTTACTGGTAAAACTGGTTATTAATGTTTTTATCAATAAAACACAACGAAATGGCAGAGAAAGAAAAATGTTTTTGAAAGTATAAAGCAAATATGGAATGGTGGATCAAAAAGTTAAAATATAAGCCCAAGTGATATACCCAACCTGGTGTAAACTGGAATAAAGAGGTATTCGAAAATAAATCATACCGAATTTATTTTTAATAAACATAAAATCGCGAAAACTAAAAATAAAGAAAATCAAAGAAAACCTCGTAGTAATTATATCGTTTCGCAAACTTTCATCACCCCTGAATCAGTGATTTCCCTACTAGGAAAAATAGTATTTGTTTAAGGAAAGGAAGTGTGGAGGATTTATGTCCTGTCTAGACCAGTCCAGCGACTCTGCTTATAAGGCAGGATCGGGTCTATATTTAGAACGCCGATTGCCATCATGCTATTATACGTCTGTGGGACATCGCTAACAAGATCTCAGCTAAGCAGTCGCGATTTAAAAAAACGATAATCATCTTAAGCAAACATAAGACCGCGATTTTATAGAAGCACAGCTGTGATGTCACTTAATGCATAATTGATAAATCTGTGATACTTCCTTGATGATCGTTGATGAACAGTATATGGCGCTATTAAATTAAAATTAAAAGATTGGTGCTTTAAAAATATTTCTTAGTACATATAAATCGAATTTATTATATTGATACAGAGGTTCAAAATAAAAAATAAATATATTGATTTTCGGAATGTAACGAGCACTTGACTATTTTCAAAAGAATGTTATTTAGAAATCGGTACAAGTTCACTTTTTGATTGCGTGTATGTACTCCACAGATAAGCCCAGCTCGGGCTTTGTGGGTTTTTCCATATGTACATTCTGATTATGTCAAGAAATAAAAAAAAAAATATATATATATATATACAAAAAAAAATTAATTTGTGGTGTTTAACGACGCACTGTTTTGGCAACGGGCCCTGTAGCACCTTGGTATAATGGCGTCGGTGATTGAAAGGTGGATGTTGATTGAAATGATCGATTTTCTAAGATTATGATGATTAACTTTAGAGGGAAGAAAACTGTTGCCGTTTTGGTCGATTTTCGCATAAATTTAACATTCAAACGGAATATCTCCTTGCTTTAAATATTAACACACATTTTTGAAAAAAATACGTGTTAAAGTGATGCTGAATGGCGGATACTTGACAGCGGGAGGAATTTTCAAAAAGTACCTAAAAGTGTAATTTTAGGTAATTTTAGACACTTTTTAAAAATTCCTCCAGCTGTGAGTTTTCAAAAAAGAAAAAAAATAATAATACCCGCCATTCTGCATCTCTTGAACAACACGTGTATTTTTTTTCAAAAATTTTCTCTAATATTTGTAGCTAGGAGACGTTCCCTAAGAATGTGAAATTTATGCGACAAAAGACCAAAACGACAAACGTTTACTTCTCTCTTACGATTTTCTGTACCACTGCGCTATGATGACCATTAATGTAACTAAGCAAAATCTTCGATACTTCAATTGTTAATTGATTTGAAGTGATTGACGACGCAATGTTTAGACAACGAGCTCTAAAGCGTCGGTGAATGATAGGGTGATGTCGAGGATGAAGATGAGATGATCCTTACCTTGCCCAAAAGGTAGAACTGGATATCCAAAAACCCAGGCGCTGGATCCGAATTGCATCTATCTATATCATGTCGGTGTCAGTCAATGACATTATAGGACCATATTATGACCATGCATGTTTTAAGACACCATCCTTAGCTAATGATTGACTCGACAGTCAACCGAAATGGACCCCCCAAATTACGGAGTTAGTGGGAAGAGTCGCTCGAGCCGGCTATGCCATACGGCCATTAGCCAGGAAATGTGACGCTGCTATACTGCGCACAGCCTACTTTCCACCGGTGCATTCTATTCTCCTGCACGGCATAGTCTTCTAGGGAGCCACTCCGGACTGCCATAGGGTCTTTGTGGCACAGAAGAAAATTATTCGAGCAATGGAAAACCTGCGTCCCAAGGAGTCCTGCAAGGCATCTTTCGCTCGCCTCAGGATTCTCCCGTTACCTTGTATTTACATACAACAGGTGGCTCTGTTCACTAGGGACAATTTACATCTGTTCCCGACCAGCAGCCACAGTCACAACACCAGGACGGCTACTGCGCTATCCACCAACAGCTGCAGACTCAAACTCACCTCGAGGAGTATTCTTAACGAGGGTAGAATAATATACAATAAACTGCCTGATACTGTAAAAGCTTCTAAACAACGTAACGTCTTTAAAGCCAGTCTCAATGAATTCCTTCTCAACAAAATGTTTTATAAAGTTGACGACTACATATGTACTTGATTTTATTACTGTGTTGTGTTTGAACTGAATGATTGACAAGGTTATTATTATAGAAATGTAATGTGCTAACCAAATAAATAAATTAAAATAAAATAAAAAATAAAATAATTATTGAGTATTAGGTGAATATTTTTTGAATCCCACAACTGGGCACCAACTGTAGTGGAAACATGTTTGTAAAAAATCCATTCCTGCACACCAATTTCAGCAAATTATCTTTTAACATCCTTAAAGTTTGTGTATATTCCATAAAGGTATGCATTTATCATCCGTTAAAAGTTATAAATTAATTTAAAATGGTATTAAAATAAATCCCCCCTCTGTTCACCGATTGTAATAAGTTTTTTTATTCTATATTTTTGTCTGTGAAAAAGTGACCCACAAAACTTGTATGCTTCTCTGCAGGACAATAAGCTTCAGAAACTAATAGTTTTAAATTTCATGAGTCAATTTTCAGCAGCCAGTCAAAATTAAATTATCTATAAAAATCCATTACGTGATACTCTGTATATTTAGTGAAAATTGTTTAATTAAACATAATTTTCTTGTTTTCCAGGAACAACATCACTTCCTCTCAACAGGCTGATTGCATTTGAATGAAAGGAAATAGGTCCTACAATTATTTTAATGTAATTTCTATGCATGCCAGTGCCACCCACATAGCGCTGGACTTGAAAGGTTTTAATTAGTGACATTAAATAGTGCACACTTAAAATTCCCTTGCACAGCCACCCTCGAAATTCCTTGAAATTCAATTAATTTGCCAGCTTACCGTCGCAAAATCCCCCCATTTATTGTCCTCTTTTAATCATTGAGAGTACTGAGGTAAGGTCCCTAAAACATTGGTTCAATAACAATGTCCTGAAAACAGCTGCTTTTATGTGATCGGGTAGCACAAACTGACAGTTAAGGCTTAACTTTTAGTGGCGGTTTTATAATTCCCAGTTAATGTTTTAACTGCCAGTTAAAGTGAAAATATAGGTAGGTATCTGATTGGCTGTGACCTTGAAGACAACAAACATAATTGACAGTTAAAACTTAACTGCACATTGTTAAACCGGGACTTGGTAAAGTTTCATTATTAGTTAGCTCTAGATGGCTTTGCACAAGCTGATAACTAGTAGATAAATTTTAACAAATAGTTAAGGTTATAACAATCAATTTGTGCAGCCCGGTCCTTGCCCCTCTTGCTTAGTGACTGGTTAAGGATTTAACAGTTCATTTACATGACGTCAAAGTATCTGATTGGATAAAAATTTAAATAACGGACGGTTAGTTATTCCAGCTATTGAGCAATTTGGGGCTAAGCCCCTCTTGCTCAATGGCTGTTTAAGAAATAACCTGTCAGTAAACTTGCCGTTAAGACATCTTATTTGTTGTAGAACGACGTAACGGACCGTTAATTATTGAACCAAACATTAAGCAACTGGGGCTTGTAATAAGTTGTTTTAAACAGCATGTTTCCATGCTATTTGCAAATAGTTCTAAGAAAATTAGTTTCAAACTGGGATTTGAATCCTAAATAAAAGTCTCACTGGTTTCCATACGTTTCGTAACATATACTAGTTACATTTTCAAGGATAATAGCTAGGTTTCTATTCTAATGGTAAGGCTATTCTAATAAGCTATAGAATAAGCTTTTAGCTTATGGGTATACCTAGCTAACAACTGGAATACTAATGTTCTTTCATTGTTGCCCAATTCCAATTTATCACAGCAATGTCGAAAGACTGCTCCTTAACAGGGAGCGAAACAAGGGAAGTTTTAGGCACCTTACTAAATGCTCACACTGGCTTGTTCACGGGTTTAGAATGGCCAATCAGCCGAGAGCAATCCTGGATCTGTCACCGACGCCATTGTCAATGTCCTGTCATCGTAACGAAGCGTTAGCTCCGACCCCCACAGCGCCGATCTGGTCGTTAAGGGATGGCTGCCCTTCAGTCGCAGCATGACAGTCGCTGGGGTAGGTTCATCCCTCTGTGGAGTCAAGGGCTGGCTACTTTGAGTTCGTCCCGATTCGCTACATTTCAATTTACAAAATAAGTCACCCGTGCTTTTTCTGTTGACTAGTGATACAATTGAATAACAGTGAACAGATAATACATTATATACGGTGAGTTTGAATTGTTACCCACATAGACACTTTATTACTAACTTGCTGTTTAAGAAATTAACGATGATAATTCCGGTGAGAAAACCAGGGAAACTTCTTTTATTTATTATTAAAATCCCAGTTTGAAATAGCTTTTTAAAAAACTACTGCTAAAGATAGGACATAGTCTATAGACCTGAGTCTAAGAGCAGTTTTACAATATTCAGTTAAAGTGCAAATAGAGGAATCTGTTTGGTTGTGAACTTGAAGATAACAAACTTAACAGGCAGCTAACACCTAACTGGACATATGAAACCGGCTCTTAAAAATTTAACGGTATATTTACTTGCCATCAAGATATTCGATTGGCTGAATTATTAAGCTTTCGAGCAAGCGGTGCTTATTTACAAATTAATTCATTGTTTGACAGGGGGCGGTAAAAGATTTCTCACAACATTCCGATTTAGAGAAAGCGTATCCGGAAAATTGTTCTTGTTTTATTTTATGGTGTGTCAAGCTTGTGGAAATGTTACCTCAATGGTTGAGTGACAAGACTGGCTATGACTGGACTGGCAGACTATAAAATTAGTTTTTTTGGGTCTACCAATTTAAAAACAGTTCATAAAAAAACACGGTAGCAGGCGCATGCGTTTAGGGTTGAATGTGCAGTGGCTTGTCAATAACAGCTGTCAGATCAATTCAGCAAAATGTCGTGGACAATTGCACCACTGCAAAATATTATGTGCTTTCACTGCTTGATAAGATAAAAATAAGATAATATATCCATTCCACGTTAAGAAACTTAAGAAGGAGAGTGGATTTGCATCTTCCTCGAGGACCCACTGATGCTAGACACGAGCTAAGAGTTTCAAAACTGCCCACTTAGCCTTTTGTCGGGCACAAGACATGGCTTGTGAGTTTTGAAACTCCTATCTCGTGTCTAGCAGCAGTGGGTCCTCGAGGAAGATGCAAATCCACTCTCCTTCTTCTTCTTATTATCTTATCTTATCTTATCAAGCAGTGAAAGCATCTACGATTTTGCAGTGGTGCAATTGTCCATGACATTTTGCTGAATTGATCTGACAGCTGTTTTGACCAGCCACTGCAAGTTCAACCCTAAATGCATGCACCTGCTATCGCGTTTTGTTATGAACTGTTTTTTAAATGGTTGACCCAATAAAAATGAATTGTATAGTCTAGTCTGGATCCTCGAGGAAGATGCAAATCCACTCTCCTTCTTGACTTAATCAAACTGACAATTTTCTGATAACGATTTTCAAAAATATCTAAAAAGAATCCAATGAACGTGTTCAACCCTTTCTTGCAGGAACCAAAACCCGCTTGAAAATGCACGCAACGTCTTCGCAGCCCGAAGACCTCCTCGCCGCCGCGCGACCCTTCTACTACATCCTGAAGGTCCTGGGTTTGTCCCCTACCCGGTGCATGATCGTCCCAGCAACGAAGACCGGTCCTCGGCAGCTCAAGATCGAGCTCACCCGCGGCGCATTCGCGTACTCCATCTTCGTCTGCTTCGTCATCGTCGCCCTCTTCTTCGCGTCGCTGTATTTCAGGATCAACGCTCTGATCCTGAAAGTGACCTTCCTGCCAATCAAAGAAGACATCGCTATAATAGCAACCGAAGCTGTCAACACTCTTGTGCTGTACTTGGCTTGCTTGGCTTTTGTGGTGGTGATTTTGGTTAATAGGAAAAAGTACAAGAATTATTATGATGTTATTGGCGGTATTGATACCCGATTGCTACATCACCCGAAGAGGCTGTACAAAAAGACACATATTTTGATCAGAAAACAGATTTTAAGTGTTTTTGCCAACTTGCTGATCATTTTTGCGACAGATTACACAATAAAGTACTACGCCATCTCATTTTTGGCTGCCAACAGTTTGTGCGTCACCTACGTCATCTATTTGTTCATCTATTTTGCTAATCTACATTTCATGAACATGATATTGTTGATACGGCAGCGGTTCAAAATTGTCAATCTGCAAATAACTGAAATCGCGCAAGAGCTCGATTCGAAGACTTACATGTATCAAAATGGCGGCACTACAGATTCGAAAGGGGATTTACTCATTTCGATTGACACCGAATCGATACCAAGCCGTCTAAAAACTTTGCAAGAAATACATTTCAAACTATACAAACTTTGCAATGACCTTAACCACATTTATGGCTTACCAATTCTTCTAACTCTAATCAGTATTTTCATCAACATCATCAGTAACATGTACGTGACCTTAGCTTACATAATGACACAGTCCCTAAATCTGAGAAACCACGTTTTCTACTACGTCGCCTTCGTCAAATTCTTCTGGGCTTTACAGTATTGGTTGATAGCCGTCAAACTGACGATAGTTTGTACGTCTTGCCACCACGAGTACATCAATGCAGGAGTCCTCCTGCAGGAGGTCCTGCTCGACGACCGACTGGACAAGGATGTTGGCACGGGATTGGACAGATTTCTTCGGCAGATCATGAACATGAGGATCAAGTTCACTGCGTTCGGGTTCTTCGACATCAACTACGGACTGCTGTGCGCTCTGGCGGGGGCGGTGACGACGTATTTGGTGGTGTTGTTGCAGTTCCAAGGCCAGGGTGAGGATCCCGGTGGGACTCAGGTGTGGGACAGGATCGAAAATGCGACAGGCTACGTTTAGCGATGCCTGTTAAAAGTTTGGGGAATTAATATAAGGTTTCATTACAATACTTCGATTTCCTCAAAAATGTATGGCCAGATAATCAACAAGTCGATTTCTTGACTTCTGTCTATATCGGACTTTGGCATAGGGTTTTAACTTTTTGGAACATTTAATTCGATTTTTCTTTGACTCTATAGACGGTCCATCTGATATTTTAGGCGAAATGAGAGTTCTTGTGAGACTGATTTACATAGTTATGAATTGATTTTGTTGTCCAATCATTATTATGCAAGTGTATAATATATGCAAATAACGATAAATAAACATATATAAAGATCTGTCGTGTTTTCATGTGCATGCTATAAGCGTGAGGGATGAAAACATCTAAACTAGGTACTACATGAATGGTGTAGTATAAATGAACTATATCACTCTAGTGTCGGATAATTTGATGAGGGGAAAGGGAGAGTCAAATGCCCCCCCCCCCCCCCACCTACCACACCACTATCATGTAAAGAAAGCAAAATCTTTAAACACCAAACATCACATCGTCATTTTCATTCAGCAACAAAGAATTTCAAAAAAAATATGTTTGCGACGCAAAAACATCCAATACCTACAGCTCCCACCCACATTTCCTTTATGGGCTCCCAAGAGACCATCGTGACCAACACTAATATCACTAAATCCTTCCCTTGGTACATCCCCTCTTATATAAGCACAGGTTTCATGGAATATTCCTGGGGTGCGATTGTGTACCTGTTTTTCGTTCGATTTGGCTCGAAATAACTCGATTTCAATTTTCAAATCACTGCCCGTGTTACATCATAGGCAGTGAAATTGAAAACGAATCATTATGAAACCACAAAGTTACACAATTGCACCCATTGGATTTTTTTTGGAACTATCCGCAGCGTTCGGAAATAGAATTTGCTAAATGAAGACCTGAGGAAATAAAAGTAGTGTCAATTCACCAACAATCATTTACCTAACGGACGTTTGCTAATGCGAATAAAATTATCTTTCACAAAACAACAGAGCCTCCCCACTCCCCCCTCTATACCACTCACTCAGTGTCAAATTAGTTGACTCAAATTGCCGCCGCCTGCGCTAACGACCGATTGTGACGTCACTGACCTTCTCGTTTTCTCGTACCAGTCAATCAAATTATAAAACACGGGAGGCACTTTAATGAAATTAATAAAAACATGAGAGCCCTGCCCAACATTATACTGAAACAGAGCGTATCGATTTTTCCTCGACATTTTTGTTGCAATAATAATTCATGGTGCAATGCCAACTAAACTCCATTTCACGCTAAGAAGGGGAGAAGATTTACAGCTAGCAAGAGCACCCACTGGTCTAAGAGTATAAGCTAAGAGTCTCAAAACTACCTATAGAGCCTTTTGTCCAGCTCAAGACACAGGGGTTGCAAACATTTGAACCTCTTAGCTCGTGTCTAGCAGCAGTGGGTCCTCGGGGAAGATGCAAATCCACTCTCCTTCTCGACGTGAAATGGAGTTTAGGGTGCCTTGATCTTATACAATTGCAATTACGACTTATCCGAGTTAACCGCTTAAGACCGGTTTTTTGAGATTATCGAAGTTAAGCAACACTGCACTGAACCAGGAATCGGATGGGTGACCACCGTACTCATGGCCTTCTCTGTTTGGAGACGAATCTAGTTCAACAGCTTCACTCATCTCGCTAGTCTAAGTCTCGACAGCATGGATTAGTAGAGCAATCCTGTTATTGCAGCTGTAACTATTGCAGGCTATAGGTATACGCATGCCGGTGCTGGAATTCCATTTCTCTCTTCTAGGCAAGGTATGGTTCGTCATCTCCCTCATAATCACACAATTATTCGCAGACGTGTCTGTACATTATTTGTATGTGAATAAATTTCATATTCATAAAAAAATGCATGTTTCTTTTTTATCCCCTTATTCTGATAATTGAATGGACTCATCCACCGCAAAGCCAGCGAAAATGTTTTTTGCAAATGGTGCCCTGAAAGCCAGCGTAGGTCAAGAGTGGGCCCCAAAATCTAAATAAAAAAGTGTGAGAGATGTTTTGTGTAAAATTTAAAAGATTACAAAATCGATTATGATTCATGAAACTATCACCAGACGAACAAATACACTTGCGGAAAAATACAGTGAGCCATTGAAAAAAATATACAAGCCCTTTACAGACTTCGGTTGAAATCAGTGTAGGTAAGGGCCGGGTTCTGAACACGTGAGTAGCCATGTGCTTTTGTGGGCATGGGACTAGTTTGATAAACCTGTTTCGTTATCAGTAGCTGCTTTGCTCTGGCAAATGACGATCGGAAAGACTCGTGATTCAGTTCACTCGGAAGTTTTGCACGATGGCACATATCTACTTGCCTAAAACACGTAATTTTCAAGATACAATTAAAAACAAAAAAGTTCCAGCATCTTTTACACAAAAGACAAAGGTAGCATCATTTTACCATTGTTTGGGGGAAATATTCATGGTTCGCAGTACGCCATTGCATGTGGTTTATCTTAATTGCTTGTGTTATCTAGCTCAATCAAATCAATTGGTAGTCGATCGTACCGAGACCCGACGTTTTGGATGGCTGCTCGCCCTGGCGGGTTCATGACATGGAATGTCCTGTTGAGGATTTTAACAAAGGTGAATATGATTAAATTAGTATATTATCTCTAGACCTGAATAATATGTTTGGTGGCTTTTTGAGCTAAAACGTTTGTATATACTTAGAACTTTTGTCATAAAATATCCATGAATAATTGGCTGATATTTATCAACAGAAAGCAAAATTCCTGTTCACACAAACAACATTTCAAAGAACAATTGACAGCCAAACTTAACCAATCAATTGCAATAAACTACAGCCAGGGAATTGTCGTTGTAGTTGACACACTATTTGAGTTGACAGCTGACTGTTTGCTGGTGGCATTTCAGCTTCGAAGATAAACATTTGTAAGTAACCAGACACAACATCCAGGGGGGCGATTGTGTAACTTTGTGGTTTTAAAACCATTCGTTTTCAATATCACTGCATATAGTTTAACATGGGCAGTGATTTGAAATCGAGTGATTTCGAGCCAAATCGAACGAAATAAAGTTACACAATCGCACCCCAGAGCCGGACTTAGACAATATGCGCCAGTAGGCAGTTTTTTTCGTGGCGCCCCTATAAGCTGCCAATGCATATCAGTAAAGCCTATAATGAACCAAATTTGAAAGATGAGTCGATTTCGTAAGTGAAATTATGCAACGAACTGGCATAGATTGATACTTGATAGGCACCTTTATCATGCAGGTATATTGTAAAGTAACCCAATAGTAAACAATAATAATATTTATTATATTTATTATTTCTTTATTTATATTAATAATATATAAGTAGTAAACAATAATAATATTTTTATTTAACCTGCATAGTGCTTGCTGCTGGGCATGATCTGGCTGACTTATGCCGCGCTCTTTAGCGATTTTGTTATGTTGTGAGCTCTGGTATCGCCCATTGTTTTACTATCGCAACTTTCAAATGCACAAATAAAGAAAATGCCCGAAAATCGGGTAGGGTGACTGCGTTGCGTACCCAGCTTGTTAGTAGCGCTAACGAAGGCGCACTGGAGTGCTCCATGCTCAATGTTTTCCCAAAATTTGACAACAGGAAAAAAGCGATTAATAGTTCCAGGAGTGGAATTAGCCATTCTGCCAATTCGGGAGTTGAATTCGCAATTGTTTTACATTTAGATCCTATCGTAAAATGAGTTCAAAAAATATCTACTTACCGCACTTCCCGGCTGCAACTGCCTTTCATACAGGAAACGCGGATAAGCGCACATGCACAAGAAAGAAATAATTCTCGCCGTTCAATTTCCTCGCGTGAATTCAAGGTATACTAGGGCTTCGCCGAACGCTCTATACCGTCGCGTTGAAGGATGAGCGTAATTTCATTGTCAAATTTGCAATAGAATGCAGTCCCTAACACAAATTAATAATACACATTCAAGAACAAAAGCAAAAGTCACATACAGATTTATAAATTAGAGTTTTTATATTGGAATTTATATAACCAAGGACACTGATCACATGTTGAATCAGGCGTCGAAAATCACGAAAAATCACTACTTAAATGCGAATAAAAACCAGACGGAACGTCTTCCAGTCTAAGATTTTCAGGAATGATAAATATCCATAAGGGCAACATGTGTACAAATTTGGGCAGAGATTGGTTAATAACTTTGACAGTTATAAAGACGCAAAATTTTGAAAAAATCGAAAAATTTCGTAGAAATCGATTTATGCAAAAAGTTCCAAACCGATCTTTCTCAAAAACGTGGCAGATCTAAGTTCAGAGATTGTAAAGGTGTCCTACAATTTTTATCAAAATCGCTTCAGCCGTTTGGTCAGTAGAGCGCGGACAAACAGACAAAAAAAAAAAAACATGGGATACTTTTTTCTACGGGTGGTGTAATTGAAGTCTTCGCTCACTTCGTTCGCTCATCCAATAATATACATACATACATGGGCACACAAACTAATACTAAGATTTTAGAAGTATTGTTGCTTATATAATGCGATGTTGACTGAACACAAGACATAGCAATTCACAATGTTGATAAAAAAAAAAACAACAACAACACGACGGCCTGCGTTTGGCACCCCTAAAACCTCAGCGCCCCTAAAACCTCGGCGCCCCAAAAACCTCGGCGCCCCTAAAACCTCTGTGCCCCTAAAGCGTCGGCGCCCCAAAAACCTCGGCGCCCCCTAAAACCTCGGCGCCCCTAAAACCACGGCGCCCCTTGAACCTCGGCGCCCCTAAAACTCCGGCGCCCCTAAAGCCTCGGCGCCCCTAAAACCTCGGCGCCCCTAAAACCTCGGCGCCCCTAAAACTCCGGCGCCCCTAAAACCTCGGCGCCCCTAAAGCCTCAGCGCCTCAAATACCTCGGCGCCCCCAAAACCTCGGCGCCCCTAAAACCTCAGCGCCCCTAAAACCTCGGCGCCCCTAAAAACTCGGGGCCCCTGAAACCTCGGCTCCCCTAAAACCTCAGCGCCCCTAAAACCTCAGGGCCCTTTAAACCTCGGGGCCCCTAAAACCTCAACGCCCCTAAAACCTCGGCGCCCCTTAAACCTCGGCGCCCCTAAAACCTCTGTGCCCCTAAAGCGTCGGCGCCCCAAAAACCTCGGCGCCCCCTAAAACCTCGGCGCACCTAAAACCTCGGCGCCCCTAAAACCACGGCGCCCCTTAAACACCGGCGCCCCTAAAACTCCGGCGCCCCTAAAGCCTCGGCGCCCCTAAAACCTCGGCGCCCCTCAAACCTCGGCGCCCCTAAAACCTCGGCGCCCCTAAAGCCTCGGCGCCCCAAAAACCTCGGCGCCCCTAAAACCTCGGCGCCCCTAAAACCACGGCGCCCCTAAAAACTCGGGGCCCCTGAAACCTCGGCGCCCCTAAAACCTCAGCGACCCTAAAACCTCAGGGCCCTTTAAACCTCGGGGCCCCTAAAACCTCAACGCCCCTAAAACCTCAGCGCCCCTAAAACCTCGGCGGCCCTTAAACCTCGGCGCCCCTAAAACCTCTGTGCCCCTAAAGCGTCGGCGCCCCAAAAACCTCGGCGCCCCCTAAAACCTCGGCGCACCTTAAACCTCGGCGCCCCTAAAACCACGGCGCCCCTTAAACACCGGCGCCCCTAAAACTCCGGCGCCCCTAAAGCCTCGGCGCCCCTAAAACCTCGGCGCCCCTAAAACCTCGGCGCCCCTAAAACCACGGCGCCCCTAAAACCCCGGCGCCCCTAAAGCCTCGGCGCCCCAAAAACCTCGGCGCCCCTAAAACCTCGGCGCCCCTAAAACCACGGCGCCCCTTAAACACCGGCGCCCCTAAAACCTCGGCGCACCTTAAACCTCGGCGCCCCTAAAACCACGGCGCCCCTTAAACACCGGCGCCCCTAAAACTCCGGCGCCCCTAAAGCCTCGGCGCCCCTAAAACCTCGGCGCCCCTCAAACCTCGGCGCCGCTAAAACCTCGGCGCCCCTAAAACCTCGGCGCCCCTAAAACCACGGCGCCCCTTAAACACCGGCGCCCCTAAAACTCCGGCGCCCCTCAAGCCTGGGCGCCCCTAAAACATCGGCGCCCCTAAAACCCCGGCGCCCCCAAGACCTCAGCGCCCCTAAAACCCCGGCGCCCCCAAAACCCCGGCGCCCCCAAAACCTCGGCGCCCCTAACACCACGGCGCCCCTAAAACCTCGGCGCCCCTAGGCGATAGCCTACTCTGCCTAGTGGTAAATATCTATTTTTTGTTTTTTATTTGGGAATCCCAATGTTGTATACATGTACAACGGAACTTACAGACTATAAACTAGATCTAAAGTATTTATAGTTGATGGTGATAATAATTAATAATATGATGAAACATAAAAAAAATAGAACATAATAAGGACCAAACAAATTTGTGCAAGCTGAAACTATGTATAAAGATAATATGTAGATTTAACTAACAGCTTAAAAAACGAAAACCTACATATCTAAGTAAGGATTTCTAAGAGCTAGTTTGAATTCATCTAAATTATAAAATACATTCTTAACAAGGAACTTTTTTAGCCTAGATTTAACTGCGGCACTGCGTAAGCTGCGTCTTGTTTTGAGTTCAAGTTACAGGAGATTGCGTTCTATACACCCACAAGTCACACAACGCTACATCTCGCAAATCGCGAGTTTCATTCCAAATCGCCGTTTGCGGTTCGCCGAGGTCACACACTTCCGTCGTTTGGCCCGGTGGCGCTATTCCGTTTCGTGCCTCGTAGACGCAATGTTAAATTTCCCGCATTAAGATAGGTTTTTTGGCAGTATGTCCGGAGCTGGCATTATAAAATTACCCCGGGTACACAGTTCGAGAACCTACTGTGATGTTTCAGGAGTAATACTATTAAAAACTTGAGTACATCCTCGACAACGCACGATAGAGTACGGAGATGCACACAGAAATGACGAAGATTTGAGGCAAGAAATCGATTGCAAAGTGAAATACGAAGTAATTATGACAATTTAAGTCGTCCAATTGACTTTGAAACCAGTTTGCTACCAATATGGTACCAATATTTTTCACTACCAGTATGATTGCCGGACTGTATAAATTTAACATTGCGTCTACGAGGCACGGAAAAGAATAGCGCGGACCGGCGCAAGAAAAAGGCTGAGCACACGCCACTGGTGATTCACCAAACACGTCGTTCTGTGCGGTATTTCAGTGGCGGCAGATGGGGATTCACGTCTCGTTGTTCCCACAGTGGAAATAACGCCCCCCCCCCCCCCCCCCCCCACCAAAGATTCAACTGGTTGCCATATTTCTGGGCACCCCTGTATTCTTGTAGTACTCTCTGAAGTCTTCGAAACCGAAGGGCCGCATTCTGCAAAGTTGGTGGTCGTACAGTAAAACAGTAGCTCATTCCAGCAAGTCCAGGAGAGGCTTGAAGTCATTCTTGAAAGTATTTTGCATTTTAAAAACAAATGCATTGTTTGGGCTGGCGGGCGGCTTGGGCCTCCGCTACGCCACTGGTACCTGCCACTGGTACCAAACGCTTTAATCTATACGGTATTTCAGAGGCAGATGGGATTCTGAGTTTGTTATGAGGGTAGTGGGACGTTGTTACTTAAAAATACATGTAACATACAATGATCTCTTTTATTTACAACATATAGGTAAAATAATATTTGTATTTCTTACATTTTGGCACAAATTGGCATCGGCTTAACTTGACTATTTCTTAACTATATATATCTACTATAACTATATATATCTATATACTATCTTTAAGGCCATTCATTGATGGTTGTTGAGGTTAATTGAATTAAAATTTTTATGGATTTCCAAGAGATATTTCAAGGTTCTGAAATATTCAATTGGTTGTCAAAAGTGTGAGGATTCCGTAGATATTTGTTACGTTGCGATCGGATAACGGGTGTGGCCTGGAAAGTGTATACGGTAAGAGGTAAATTCTTAGCTGGAATTTACCCTTAAGTACATCTTTCAATATACCGGCTAAACAAGGTTATTTTAAAACTCTTGTAAGTAATTAACGAGTGAATCTTACGAAATGAAAATGGTTCAACTGGCTGTCCGAAGTGTGAAGATTCCGAAAATATAGGTTTCGTCGCGATCCGACGAAAGGTGTGGCCTGGAAAGTGTATACCTTACGAGGTGAAGAAAACGGCTTGACTTCGGAGCTCATTGAACAGACGTAATATGGATGTTGATATTATATATTGACAAAAATATTGATTATAGATTTTGATCGCGAGTTGAAAAGGCTTCCCCCGACAGTCAGGTCTAACAGTAAGTTGCCATGGCGACCCCAGCCAACTGGCCGTGGTTCGCATTTCAACGTATCGATTTATCAATATTTCATTGTATCGATACTTAACTGACATCGAATTGCGATATCACAGCGCACAGTTGGTCCATCCCCACCCAAAAGGCAGTCATGTCTTTCCAGCGGTGGAGTTAGTTGCCAGCAGCCAGTGGCGAACACGTCCGAGCGGTCGGCCTACTTCCCACGCCGACCGCCCGCCGCTGTCAGCTGCTCCACGACACCCGGGCTATTGTACAGTGTTGCCCAATCGAGCGGTGTCTGTCCCTCGTTGTCCGTGGCGTTAACCTCAGCCCCGGGACGTAGCAGCAGGGCTACCAGTTGCTCGCTTCCCCACCTCGAGGCATGGTGCAGTGGAGTCTTGCCAACCTTGTCACGACCTTCTGTGTTGGCTCCCTTCTCCAGGAGCAGCTCCACCATGGCCGCCTTGTTGCTACGTGCTGCATCATGTAGTGGAGTCCTGCCATTGTCCTCCGTGACGTCAACGTCAGCTGCGTGACCTTGAGTCAGGGATGATGCTGATAAGAGAAATTCCATCACCTCAACGTTTCCCCCCATGGCCGCCCAGTGCACCATGGTTTGGCCCCACAACTTTTCTCGACATTGCAAATCCCCACCGCGCTCCTCGGCCAGGTAGCGAACTACACCGACACTTGCTCTCATGGCGGCGTAGAGCATCACGCGTGTGTCGGGTTTCGGCCACGCTTCGTTGCTTTTGACTCCGTTCTTCAGCAAGACGTCAAGTGCCATCCAAACCTCGATTTGCTCTGCGTATTGCAACGGTGTCCAGCCTGCGATTGTGTCAGCGATGTCGACTCGAGATTCGTGTTGAATCAAGGTGTCCACGATGGCAATGAAGTTCTCATGACGGTCAGTGCCACTGAGAAGCACTGCAAGATGCAAGGCCGTCCGACCTCCGGCATCCAACGCGTTGACTTCGCAAGGCTGAGAAAGAAGTCTCTTCGTTTCTCCCAAGTCTCGGTGCAAAACAGCGAGATGCAACAGGTGCTTCTCAGACAGTAAAATATTGGCGAACATTTCGCTAATGAGATTGTAAGCACGGCTGGTGGTGATCTCTTTCGTGAATTCCTTGTTTTTCTTGAAGTTATCTTTTAGCCAATAAGCAACCAAGTATTCTGATAGAGACCGGTGTGTGAACACAGGTTTGCCGTCAACGACGTATTCGATGATGCCGGTCTTCTCTTTCCCATCGGTCACTTCTTTCAGGAAAGTAGCCAATTTTTCGCCTAAGTTAAAGTTTTTCCCGAACTTCAGCCTGCGAATCTCTTGGCTAAACAACGCTCGCAGTGCCGCGAGACAGTGATTGTGGAGAATTTCCTCAAGCCTCTTGTCCATTAAGTTTTTGTTATAAACTCCTTCCAAGTTTTGTATGCCCATTTTCTCATTTAACTCTACTCTAATCCGTTTCAAAATATAATTTTCATACAGAAACATTTTATCCAGTTTGCCATTCTTCACAAGTTTGTCTTTGGAACTGTGATATACTTCGGCAAACATGGCAGCAATGAGGGGAACTCCCAGCATTTCCCTGTCTTTATCGGATAACGTAGTTAACAACGTTGCAAATTCTTTTGGGTCAGAATCTGCCTTGCCGATAAATGCAGTTTGTTCCTCATTCGAAAAGGGATCCAAGTGCAGTGCTTTCACACCCAACTTGCCTTCGAGCTGACCTTGGGAGAGGGGGCGAGAAGCGATCCAGAGTTTAGTGAATTTAAACTCTTTGATGAACCCTAGAAGCGTGAACACCTGCTCCTTGTAATCAGGACACACCTCGTCCACGCCGTCAAGGAATAAAAAGAGCTTTTCTTCCAAAGACCGGAAGATAAATTTCTCCAGCTTGTTTCCAGGACTCAGGGCAAAGTGTTCCAGGAAATTCCTGGCTGCGTCCTCGTTGAATTTATCCTTGTCCATCTTGGACAGATATTGCACGCAGTCGTTGAGTTTGATGATCACGATCCACGCCTTGGGGTCTTGTGTCTTGGCTCGGTTGGCGAGGTGCGTCATCAAGGTGGACTTGCCCATCCCCGCCTCGGCCACGACGAGCACCACCTTGTCTTCCACGTCTCGCGCAGAGTTCACGGCAAACGGGTTGCCATCTTTTGACTTCAGCCTACGCTCGACGAGGTTGGCTCCTTCCTTGGCAAGTGCCTTACCACATGTGAGTCCTGTCAGCAACTGAGAGATCACTTCCAGATCGGCCACCTCGCCTAGACGTTCTTTGTTTTGGTCTGACAATTCGGACAATGTGTTCGGTCTGTCTTGGATTTTCACCGAACTTGTTTCCAGAAGTTTTTTTTTAGAGCAATTCGTCAAGTCGAACCACTTGCAACTGTCTTTGTAAAACTTATAGCTTTGATGACCATGCAATAGGACATTCATCAGGTGGGATTCTGGTGCGATCAGAACAAGCAGCTTGCCAGAGTTTCCCAAGATGTTTAAAATCCCTCCACTGATTCGTTCTGCCGCTGATTGTTCCATCTCTCTGTCGCATTCCAGCACCAGCACTCGACACCACCTGGTGTTCCACGCCGACAAGATGTCATCTTTGCGTTCCAAGAACGCCTGCACGTTGACGTGCAAGACGTTCAAGTCCCGGCCACTGAACTCGGCCAGGGCTTGGTGCACTCTCAGCGAGCTGGCCTCGGTCCTCGAGTCCACACGGACATTCACGATGCCTTCGGGGGGAATCGCTTCGTGCAAGACTCGCAGGGATTCCGACTCAAACTCTGCACCTGTCTTAGTCAACCCTTCGATCGTGCTCTTGGACAATGTAACAAGCTGAGACTTGACGAGGTCAAGCCACAATGACGAGTCTTGGGTCAAATCTCCTTTGTCTTTGTCCCTATATGTTTTCACACCATCAATTAGACTACGGAACATTTTATCTGCTTCTTCCTCCACACCACATTGCCAGAGTTTAGCAAGTTCTTCCCTGATCTTTTCCTCGAGCTTTGGCCCTTTGGCCTGGTTCACGTACACTTGCAGCTTGGACAGGAACGAGGCGTACGTTGCCTCATCGCGGACTGGCTTCAACTTCTTCAGCAAGTCTTCGAGTTTGGCTTTGGGTGGCGACGCCGTCAATTCATCTGTCCACGATTTCACGGCTTTGTTCTTAGGCTTCCCTGATCCAAAGCGGGCTTTGATCTCCTCTACTCTCAGCTCTATTTGGCCTTGACAATCTGTGAGAGTGTTGTTAAAAGCTACCAGCTCACACAGTCCCGCATAGATGTCGCTATCTGCCTTGAAGGAAACCGCTTTACCACTCGTAAACAACAAGGGATCACTAACAACTTCTTCAACAAAACTATCAGCTATGCAAGCGTTGGTGAATATTATGATATTGTGGTTTCCTTGTAGATTCCCTGACAATTTCATGGTTTCATAGGAATCACAGTAATTGACAAGGCTGAAGGCTCCATTGACGCCAAGCAAATCCGCATTCGGAATCTGGTTGTTCTTCTTGGTTTTAAGTTGCAAGAAGCTCACGTCCCATTCGGCGTCGGCGTCCTTTCGGTGTCTGAGGACGATGTCGTCGAACAAGCCGGCCTCCGCCAGGTTGGATGCCAGCTGGAACTCGTGGCGCGCTGAGAGCATGCGCAGGAAGACCAGCGTCTGATAGTGGCACTCGAAGTCCACGCCGGCGCCGTCGGCAGCGCCACGGGTCTTCCCGCCGCTGGGGACAGGACACGTGTCTCACATTACCATTGACAAGGTCACGCTTGGGTCGGTGGCTGTGTGGTGTTCAAGGCCATTCATTTATGGTTGTTGAGGTTAAGGCTATTGGTGCGGTTGTTGGTGATTATTTCATGAAGCATTATTTTAACTTTCTATTGGTATTTCGTGGTTATAAATCACACAATTTGTTGCTAAAAGTGTAAGGATTCCGTTGACCCTAGTTTCGTTGCAATCGGACAAACGGTGTGGCCAGAAGTTAGTATCCATTAGGAGGTGAATTCTGCGCGGGAAGCGGCCCGCGGATACGCTCAATATTTCGATGTAACAGGGTTATTTTACAACGCTTGAAATACTAGATGAGTGAATATGTTTTGAGATTGGCAAACTCACAATTTGTTGCCAAAAGTGTGAGGATTCCGTAGGCATGGGTTTCGTTACGATCGGACAAAAGGTGTGGCCACAAGTTGGTATCCAGTAGGAGGTAAAATTTGAGCGGGAAGTGGCCTGAGTAAGCACTCACTCCAATGTCTTAATTGAATTCAACATTTTATGGATTTCCAAGAGATATTTCGTGGTTCTGAAATATTTAATTGCTTGTCAAAAGTGTGAGGATTCCGTAGATATTTGTTTCGTTGCGATCGGATAACGGGTGTGGCCTGGAAAGTGTATACGGTAAGAAGTAAATTCTTAGCTGGAATTTACCCTTAAGTACATCTTTCAATATACCGGCTAATCACGGTTATTTTAAAACTCTTGTAAGTAATTAACGAGTGAATCTTGCAAAATGAAAATAGTTCAATTGGTTGTCCAAAGTGTGAAGATTTCGAAAATATAGGTTTCGTCGCGATCCGACGAAAGGTGTGGCCTGGAAAGTGTATCCCTTACGAGGTGAAGGAAACGGCTCGACTTCGGAGCTCATTGAACAGACTTAACGACGCACTGTGTTGACAACGGGCCCTGTGGCACTTTGGTCTAGTGGCGTCGGTGAATGACAGGCTGATGACGATGATTCGTGGTGTTTAACGACGCACTGTTTTGACAACGGGCCCTGTGGCACCTTGGTCTAATGGCGTCGGTGAATGACAGGCTGATGACGATGATTCGTGGTGTTTAACGACGCACTGTTTTGACAACGGGCCCTGTGGCACCTTGGTCTAATGGCGTCGGTGAATGACAGGCTGATGACGATGATTCGTGGTGTTTAACGACGCACTGTTTTGACAACGGGCCCTGTGGCACCTTGGTCTAATGGCGTCGGTGAATGACAGGCTGATGATGATGATTCGTGGTGTTTAACGACGCACTATTTTGACAACGGGCCCTGTGGCACGTTGGTCTAATGGCGTCGGTGAATGACAGGCTGATAATGATGATGGGTCCCAAGTTGTCGAAAAAAATCTAATATGTCACCACTGATTTCAACTTTCACGAATATTTGCACTTACGCAATGCTATTTACCTAATAATCATGTAATTTTGTTTTCGATTTGAAACTATTGTATTGTCAGTCCTAAAAATGAGTGCATCTATCAACTCCTGAAATTCTCAGATAATTCGGGAAATGGGCATTTTTTCTATATCAATTTCTAAAAAAAATATAGATGAACTAGCAGTATGGGCCCGTGCTTCGCACGTGTAGAGTACGGCGGATGAGAGTATGTTTGTACTATCCAGCTTATCTAAATATGAATAATAAATATTTATTAAAATTATTATTTGCTCAAAAAAATGTGGAAGAGAGAAATCGTGCCCCCGCCCCCCGCCCATAAAATTGAATGTGTTGGACCCCCCCCCCCTCCCAAACCTCGCGGGCAAAAATATATTTATGAAAATAGGATAAAGTCCAGAAAATTTGGCCCAAAATATGATAATAGCTTGTAACAAAATCTGTTGCTAACATCATAAGAATAATATGCATGATTTTTTGCGATAAGGTACCCGATAAGCAAACAACAAATCAATCACATGATATCTATGCTATGCCCAAAGGGATTGCTACGAAACACTGCGAAGCTAGGTGGCAAAGTAGATGCAAATAATGTGTAAGAACAAAAATGTTCAATTCATTTTATCTTTACTTTTGAATCATTTGGTTTCCTCTTAATATAGGCACAGAATCGGAAAAGCCTTTGAAAACTTTTTTTATTGTACCTAACCTAACCTAACCTAACCTAACCTAACCTAACCTAACCCCAACCCCCCCCCCCCCCTTTGACATATCATAAATTTAATTTAATAATTGCCATTAATTATTACGTGCGAAATACATCCCAATTCCCAAATGGCCGAACTGCCGGTTAAGATATAGTGCGACTGAAATGTCACAATTCGCAAAAATACTTGGAAAACCATGCTACCGGGCCTCAAAACCACTAAATATCCTATAATCACAATGAAACCCATCTATCTAAGTGTAGTTGACATTCTGCTGTAATATGAATGTTTACCCAATTCGGTTTCACTCCAAAAGATTTTTTAAAATTATGGTTTGTGTTTTTGGTTTTTGCAAATTGTGCTGGTTTGATGCTTTTCGTCCCCTACTCGTTTGAAAGTTATAAAGAGCCTGACTCTAGGAACTGAATTATGCATGCTGCGGGAAAAACTCGATGAAATTCACCTTTTGTCCTGAGTTCCGCCCTTTGGTGTCGCCCTCTGGACCTTGGGCGTCACGGCGTCAGTCGGAGTCTGGGACAGGAAAAGCGCTCAGATGACGACTTTCTTATTAAAAACATGTTTCACTCCGACATGAAAATCCATTTTCCATTCTTTCCTCAAATGCAAAAGGCTGGCATGGCAGCCATCGACTGCACACATTGAATTTTTATCCGATCACACAACCAGGGCCTTCTGGGTGGAAAGCAAGTGTTGTGACAAGGCATGGCAGCCATCGACAGCACACATTGCATTTCTATCCGAGCACACAACCAGGGCCTTCTGGGTGGAAAGCAAGTGTTGTGACAAGGCATGGCAGCCATCGACAGCACACATTGCATTTCTATCCGAGCACACAACCAGGGCCTTCTGGGTGGAAAGCAAGTGTTGTGACAAGGCATGGCAGCCATCGACAGCACACATTGCATTTCTATCCGAGCACACAACCAGGACCTTCTGGGTGGAAAGCAAGTGTTGTGACAAGGCATGGCAGCCATCGTCAGCACACATTGAATTTCATCCGAGCACACAACCAGGGCCTTCTGGGTGGAAATGTTCCCCATCACTCTTATGGCTCGAATGTTCATAGTAGACTTTGGGAAAGGCCAAAGCCGTGTTTGTTATGGGCTTGTTTCACTGGAACAAAGCCATCGGTCAGATTGTGTAAGGACAGTTTTAATGGTACATAATTTTACAATGGTTGCTTTCGTCGAAAAAGTAAAGATATAGGTATTTGGTATAAAGACCTCCCCCCCTCTCCCCCCTAACATTCTTAAGTTTTTACCATGGTTTTTGTCCTGGTTCCTCCGCTCGGCGTCAAAGAAAGCCCGCTAACTCCTGGGTCGGTCAGCCCTGTCTTGCTGGTCGAAGGCTCACCGACCTTGTAGTCTGGGTTGGTCAGCCCTGTCTTGCTGGTCGAAGGCTCCCCGACCTTGTAGTCTGGGTTGGTCAGCCCTGTCTTGCTGGTCGAAGGCTCACCGTCCTTAAGAAGCAAACAAACCTCACCTGATGTTATCTGGTAGCTACACACAAGATAAAATAACGAGGAGGTAGGTGAAATAATTTGCTAAACCTCGAGCCAATGTTGAGGTTCGGAACAGTGTCTCCATCCGGTGAATTGGGTGGAAACTAAGAGCACAGATGTTTCTCTAGTAGGGGCGCAAAATGACCAAAAGGTTGACGCGCCTTAAAGCCCCACTATTCATTCATTCATTCTCTCGTAGCCTTGCATACTATGTCATAGCATTGCGTATCGCAGCCTTGCATATTATCATAGCATTGCACATCATAGCATTGCACATCATAGCATTGCACATCATAGCCTTGCGTATCACCGATACACATAGCATTTTCAGGGCATGACAACGATGACACGGGAGAATGTCGCCCTCTGTAAACTTGGCTTGTGTATTTTCATTAAGTTTCATGTATTGTGTGATTTAACTTTTACAGATAATATGATATTAAATGTGTACTTGTGGGCTTGCCCGTTACTAACAAATGCTTAAATAAAATAAAATAATTACCACGACTGATTCAGGTCCCGGCAGTGTGGACGCCCTGTGTGAAGCTGGCTTGGCTCACCTCGACTGGTTCAGGTCCCGGCAGTGTGGACGCCCTGTGTGAAGCTGGTTTGGCTCACCACGACTGGTTCAGGTCCCGGCAGTGTGGACGCCCTGTGTGAAGCTGGCTTGGCTCACCACGACTGGTTCAGGTCCCGGCAGTGTGGACGCCCTGTGTGAAGCTGGCTTGGCTCACCACGACTGGTTCAGGTCCCGGCAGTGTGGACGCCTTGAGTGAAACTGGCTTGGCTCACCTCGACTGGTTCAGGTCCCGGCAGTGTGGACGCCTTGAGTGAAACTGGCTTGGCTCACCTCGACTGGTTCAGGTCCCGGCAGTGTGGACGCCTTGTGTGAAACTGGCTTGGCTCACCTCGACTGGTTCAGGTCCCGGCAGTGTGGACGCCTTGTGTGAAACTGGCTTGGCTCACCTCGACTGGTTCAGGTCCCGGCAGTGTGGACGCCTTGTGTGAAACTGTCTTGGCTCACCTCGACTGGTTCAGGTCCCGGCAGTGTGGACGCCCTGTATGAAACTGGCTTGGCTCACCACGACTGGTTCAGGTCCCGGCAGTGTGGACGCCCTGAGTGAAACTGGCTTTGCTCACCACGACTGGTTCAGGTCCCGGCAGTGGGTACGCCTTCGGAGTTTCCCCCGGGAATTCAGTGGAGAACCGGGAGTTGACGAGAAACTCGGTGTTGTCACCGAAGTCGCACTTGGCCGCCAGAAGTCTGATGGCGCTCAGGTATTCCTCTTTCGATTCCCCGTCGCGTTTCGTTCTTCCGAATAACTCCGTCAAGGCCGCTGCCTTGACTTCGGCTGCCGCCATGACTTCGGCCGCTCCACCTCCAGTTGGGTCCATGGCTCGCTTGGCCTGGCTGCGATGGTCAGGGAGACACACGTCAGGTAATTTTCAACTTACTCCTGTCCGCCACCCTGACGATTTTGGAGCAGGGGCGTCCGCTGCGGTTATGCAGGGCAGGCGGCAAGAAATGCCGCCAGGGCAAGGGGTTCGATTGCAGGGCAGGAATTAACAAAGAGGCGCGAAAAGGCACTGAGGGCGCCGGGGCATCGTAAATAGGCGCACAATTGTAAATAAGAAGACGCGATGTATTACGAGATGATAAAATGCAATGCATAAGTCCAGAGATCGACAATTCTGCATCCAGCAGCTGAACTCGCGACGCCCTAGGGAACAGTGACGCTCTTCCAGCAGCTCCAACTATAACACTGCCAGCTCCTTAGAGAGTACATCGTATTTGCATTTTTGAGGTTTTTGAGTTAGAACATCTCCTTTGCGGATTTTTCTCAACTTTTCATAGAACTTAGTCAGAACACCGTATCTCCAGTATCTCCGTATCCCCATAGAACCGTATCTCCAGTCAATTACGTGTCAGTGCAGATTATGCGAAGCCAACTGGGATCTAAGTTGGCTTCGAATAATCTGCGAATAACACGGTAAGTGTTAAGTTTGAAAAACGATGCAGCGTGTCGAGGTCTTGCACAGGAAACCCCGTGTTGAAACCCCGTGTTGAAACCCCGCACTAGCGATACTGTGGTTTTACTAAGTAGCTACTATTAAGGATCCGGAGCAGTTCAGATTGTTTATTTTTTGAAGAGTTGACTCAAACTTTGTACATCCGTAAGTAGCTACAATATCACTCGAAAATAATCAACTACTTGGGTCTTATACTTTTATCGCATGCATGTTTCAATACCTTCATAATCTCTTAAAGCTTCAGATAGCATTGCTTTCCGGGAACAAAATTAATTGCAAAAGCGATATCTTTCAGCAAAGAGAGTATTGATTGATACATTTCTAATTTAAGCTGACATCATTACATTTGAATTGCCGAATGGATCGTGGAGCAACTTGAATCGAACTTCTAAAGTCATTTTTGCGGTTCCTAAACGGCAATTTGTCCATGCGCCTGCCATAACGTGTTTTTAAATCCTTTATGAGAAATAGTCTAGTCAAATGCAAGATAGAAATGTCTAATTACAGTTAGCTAATCCCTTCCTTTCATCACTCCAGCGAGCGCGATAACGAGAGGCACGGAGTATCAACAACGTCTCATATTTTGTCGAGAAGCAGTCGTGTGAATTGAACCTGGAAAATTTTGAAACAGACCCATTTTTCCACCGTTTGAGGGTCACATCGTTGAAGTAATCATTTCAATATTTCAGAATGTGGTAGACAAAAGACCTCAAATTGGGTAACCATGGCCCTTTTTTCGAATTCTCTATTGCACTTTCGTATTCATGGCGCTAAAGAAGGTCAAAAATGAATAGTTTCGGAGTGGTTCTATCGTTCCGGGGGGAACTTTTCGAAAAAAGGGCCATGGTTACCCAATTTCACATCTTTTGTTTACAACCTATTAACACATTGAAATGATAACTTCAACGATGTGACCCTCAAACGGTGGAAAAAAAGGGTCTGAAAGCCACTTTCTGGCAAACTGATCCGGCCACTTAAGGTGCAAGTATATAACCTAAGCTAAACCACATTTTCACAAGACACGTTTGTTGTAATATCTCAGGGTCACCGTTCAGGGGCAGAAGTTGCTAGAGTCACGTCTTGGCTTTGGACACCCCTGGGCTGCACCAAATGTACCTTAGACAACGTGTTGTGATTGACCACTCACCTGCAGATCTCAACTCGCCGGCACGAAGCACTGACAGGGTGCGTGTCATTCGCATCCCGAACTCCCTTGGCTGCTTATCAGCTCGGCTTATCAGCTCGGCTTTGGGCTTATCGGCTCGGCTTATCGGTTTATCAGCTCGGCTTATCTGCTTATCAGCTCGGATTGGCAGCACATCCGCCGACAGGCGTCTTATACCGCGTTCACACTACACGAGTTAATCGTGATCAAGTCCTCAACTCGATCAAATATGGCGTTGATTGGGTTTCAAAAATCAGTTGGTGTTCACACTTGTTTCCTTACTTGATCATGATCAAGTCATTCGGACAAGTTCGGAATATGCGCGGGAAACGAACACAACCGGAAATCGCGACGAATCTAACCTCACTTTATCACCGAGCTCATAGCACACGGAACACGCTCCCAGGTTAATGTTGCAACGTTTCCGGTGGCGGGTTTTGAAATAATCACGAACTCTTCCGAGCGTTCACGACGATTGCCGAATGATTTCATCACGATCAAATAGATAACTGAGTTGTGGAAACCCAATCAACGCCATCTTTGATGGCGTAGAGAGTAGATCTTGATCAAGTCTGTAGTGTAAACGAGGTGTTAGAACGCGATCTACACTTGCGCCGATGCCTGATGACAAACGCATTGCGTCTTGTAGCTTTGTGTTACGTGAGTTGGTTGCCAGTGTAAAGCTAATGCACACGGCGCATTGGATCCCTTAAGAACATATTCCACTAGGGCTGCAACCTGGCGATCCGAAACGCCGATTCCGATCCGCCGGCATGTTTTGCTATTCCACACAGAAACCTCTGACTTTCCTAGCGCACGCGCAGTGCTTTGAAACATGACAAAGTTCTGGCAAGACAATATTTCATGCGGGGTACATAGATTTGGGTTTTCAGCTCATTTACTTCTTAATACTCTTCAAGATGGTCGCTGGCTAATTTATCTTGCATTTATGTGTCTAAATAATGGTATTAAAACATATATTTCCGTGAAATCAATCAATAAATTTGAGAAATAATGTATTTCCATGTCGATTTTGGCAGATGGAAAGAAAACAGCTGACAGTGGATAACTGTATCGGCATGGCTCGCCTTGTTCCTATTGGTCGGTTCTCGAAAACCCGCCGGTTCCAATCTCTCGCGATAGGAAAAATCCTATTCGCCGAGCTGTTCGCGCACTCTGTCGCACGCATGCGCACCGACATCAGAACGAACCCGCCGGGTCCAAACCCGCTGTTTGCAACCCTAGTGGAATACGGCCTTTAGGGTGACCAAGCACTGCGATTTCGTAACTCTGATTTCGCCGTTCTCGGTTACAAAGTTAAAAAATTAACACGGACAACAACAGGGGTTTTATCCATCAGAACCGATAACGGCATAACGTAAAAGTTACAAAATCGCAAGGCTGACGTCCCGGTTTTCCCAGGACAGTCCTGGTTTTGAGGTCCCTGTCCCGGCGTCCCGAAAGACACCACCCGGGACGCCTAAGTGTCCCGGTTTTCCAGTCATTCCGTTTGATTATTTTTTATTTTTTATTTCAAATAATTTATCTGCGTACGATCTTCGTTATTTTTGTGTATTGTCTTTTTCAAGCAATTGGTTTGTGGATATACCTAGTGTAGTTAATCACAATACGCGGCCCCAACCCATCATCAAACCCCACCTGAATCCTTACGTTCTGACTGTTTTGCTTTAATCTGCCATTATTGTGTATTTTAGGGGTCAGAAAATGGGAGTGGGAGCTGCAAAATTCGGTAAATTCGGTAAATTCTACTAATTTAAGTCATACATTAGGGGGGGGGGGGGGGGGGCATTGCGTTTCTTTCAGCAAGGTGCAGTTTCAGCACGTTACGGCCCTGAGTGTATGTGCATATTGACCCCCCCCCCCCCTTCACCCCACTCGTACGAAAATGTCCCGGTTTTTTAGTTCGAAAATGTGGCAACTCTACCCTTAGGGCCACTGGTGCTCAGCCTTTTTCTGCAGAGGGCCAAATGAAGGAGGTGTGTGGACTCAGCGGGCTGTAAAGGGCAAACTCGCGATTTGCGAGATGCAGTTTTGTGTAACTTGTGACTTTCGTAACTTGCACTCGACATGTGAGTTGCGATGAATGAGAAGTAGGTACACTTCTGGGGGCCAATTCTCGTACATACGCTGAAACTCATTATTCCCGTGGTAAATTTGAACCCGCGATAAATCCAAGATCTAACTTTAGATCTGTGTCAATTCACGTAGCAGGCATAGCGAGAATTATCGTGGGTTTAAAACATCGGTGTTTGTTTACTGCTTAACGCAAATGCTGCGTTGATAATTGTTTTACAGTGCGATTTCGTTATAGAATCTGCAGTTTTTTTTTAAATCTTATACAATAATAATTCTTGCTATTATTCATAGTTTATTATTAATTATTATTTCATTATTCGTTGTTTTACAAAATATTTTTTTGCCTTCTAGCTGTTAGTCGTATGCCTTACCACCAAAAACTTATCTGCGTATCATGAGCTACAAAAAAGCATAAGTTTGCATCTGTCCAGTTTTCAAGAGGATCGTTTTATCGTTTCCTTCAATGCAAGTAACAATTTGTCCTGGTTTTCAAATCTTTTCTGCTCCAGAGTTAAGATCTCACCAGCAGCGACTTTGGTTGTACAACTGCTAGTTAGGATCTGAACTCGTAGTTATAAAACTGAATTCGCCACAGGTGATGGCTATTGCCATGGAAATTGCTTATGTAAACAAACACTTAAACAAAACTCAATTTGAAGTTAATGGAGAGTGGATTTGCATCTTCCTCGAGGACCCACTGCTGCTAGACACGAGCTAAGAGTTTCTGAACTCCCCACAGAGCCTTTTGTACGGCTCAAGACATGGCTAGTGAGTTTTGAGACTCTCAGCTCGTGTCTAGCAGCAGTGGGTCCTCGAGTAAGAAGCAAATCCACTCTCCTTCTCGACGTGAAATGGAGTTTAGAAGCTAATCAAGTTATTCAAAACGGGCCCTTATCTCAGTACCTATTTTTGAGTCCTTTACATCCAGTATACGTGAGTACTTAAGATCGCACACCTTATTTCGCCAATCATTAAACCATTATAAATCGAACAAAGAAATCAATTATAAACAAGAAACATATCCAGAGGTGAAACCAACGGGTCACCCACACGCTGATATCAATATTAATATATCAACGTGTCGTGTTTCTTATTCGCAAACAAACACGTGAATGCATCGGAACAATGCGCTGCGCAAATACATTGAGACCCCCTAGACTTCCAGATCAACAGCCAATACATTGTTTTGCACTTCTCGTAATGAAAACACTGTGCTTGGCATCGCTGTTAGGGACACAGGGACGTATCAGTGAAGCAGAAAGACTTCGTGCCGCTGGTTTGGATTCTGTGCGTGTGACGCTGTGAATGACATATTTAATTCATTTCAATTCAATTCGATTCGATTCGATTCAATTCCATTCAATCCAATTCAATTCAATCCAATCCAGTTTATTTTGTTTTTGTGCAAATCACATTGACATATGTTTTTTTCTCAAATTCTTTTATTCCAAGAACATTAGTTAGAATAAGTACAGAAAAATTATAACAAATGGATGCTCACATAGGCAAAAGCTAGTGAGTGAGCGAAAATACTATAATATACATGATATATACCAGCTCGCCAGAAGTTAAAAGGTAAACTATTTAAAAATTTAAATTAAATTAATGACATTTCATATATATATATAAATAGTCGACTCTATATTATAATGGATTTATGTCAAATTTAATACATAGATAATTTAACAATAAATTACAGGATACACCACCCTGTAAAATGCCAAAATGTTTTAGATCACCTAAAAAAAAAAAGCCGTCCCTAATTTGAAGTGCTATTATATTTAGCCAGTTGTTTGGTGTGTTTCCTGTTTTTCATGATAATTACAAACCGTACCCACCCTCAACTATACCAGCTGAAAAAGTGAAATAGTGATAATAAGATAATAAGAAGACTGGCGCTTGACCGTTTTGTAGTGACAACATATTTTGTGGGTCCCACTACGGGCGCCTTTTGTAATGGTAACATAATATGATTTGTAAAATTACACTCACAGGTCAAGTTAAAATGCGGGTAATTTTTGTTCAACCCCTTCCCTGAGCGCTGGTGTTGAAGTAGTTTTTCACTCTTGCCCCATTGTTCGCGACTAGATGATCTAGATTCTTGAAAAAGTAGCATTTCTCTTCCAGTTTTTCAAAAAATATGCATTATTTTCGTAGCCCTATACCAGAGTAATGTATAAATGTTTTGAAAAATAATAATTGTAGCCCATGGTGTAAGCAAAAGTTGACTAAACCCCGCTTGCTCAATGGCTTGTTACGGATTTAACAGTCCGTTTACTGGATATCAAGACATCTGATTGGCTATCGAACGACTTAGAAAACGATTAATTCTTTAACCAGTTAATTTGCAAGTGGGGTTTATGTTAACTTAGCATCGTCCATTCATAGCCTGTTATTTTCTTGCACTTGTTATTTTCCGCTGGATAACTGAAACAAATACTTATACCATGTAATTCTAGATTTTCCTTCACAGAAAATCCTCCGCAATGAACCAGAAACCAAGCAAAAAGATCCTCGAACCCCCGCAACACCTGGACTTTTACCACTCTGTGAAACCCCTCTACTGGATCTTGCGCGTCCTGGGCCTGGCTCCCTTCTCCTTCTCCCCATCAGGACTCTGTCAGACATCCCCATCCAGCATCATCCACTCGATCGCCGCCAGCCTCCTCATCGTCCTGCTCAGCTACGTGACCTTCAACATCAAACTCGCGTTCCTCTCCGCAAACGCCGACAACCTGGTCCGATCCGAAGTCGTCAACGGCTTCCTCGTCTTCTTCTCGATCTCCATGTACATCCTCGTCCTGTTGGCTCACCGTGGCCAGACCGTGGCCATTATAAACTCGTTGTCGGACATCGACAAGGTCCTCATGACGAACCTGAACGCGGCTTACAGGTCCACTCGGCGATATGTCAACTATCAGTTGGTTCTCGTTGGGGCTTTGCTCGTCACGATTTTCACCGTAGAGTTTTTCGTGCGCGCTTTTGCCATGAGTTTGCGAGCAGCGTACTGCTTGACTTTTCTCAACGTTTCGTTCGTGTTCACGTACTTTCAGAATCTGCAGTACATGAACACGATCTACTTGATCAAAGTGCGCTTTCAAACGGTCAATCACGAACTGACCAAGGCCTTTAAAAGTAACCCACCGCCGGAAGTGTCGGGTATCGAACACAGAACGATTGTTGTGCGTACTATCGCCCAACAGTCGGACGAAAACAAACTCAGAAACGCCACGATAATTTCAAAACTACAAAAACTCAAAGTTATTCATTTCAAATTGTTCCAAAACGCATCTGCCGTGAACAGAATCAACGGCATACCGATTCTTTTCAGCATCCTCAGCATCTTCGTCAACGTTTTATGCGACGTCTACGTCATTTTGGCTTTCTTCCTCTCCCAGGACTTAGGTCTTTACAACAACTCTTTAGATTTGCTAGCAACGCTGAAGATCACATGGATCCTGGAGTATTCTCTCCTAGCGATCAAGCTGGCAGTTGTCTCTTCGATCACAGTGCAGGAGAGTGACAGAACAGGACTGATCCTGCAGGAGGCGTTGTTGCGACAGTCGCATGACGAGGTGGGCCAGGAGATGGAGCGGTTCCTCAGTCAGGTGTCAGGCACCAGACTCAAGTTCTCGGCGAGCGGCTTCTTCGACATCGACTACGGCATGCTGGTGGCGATGGCGGGCGCCGTCACCACCTACCTCGTCATCTTGCTGCAGTTCGGCACGCCTTGTCCTGAGTGCACGTGCACCGGACTGCACCTCAATGCGACTGCATGAACCTGAATCGCTTTTAGCTGAGGCATTTTTCAAGTCGCTAGTGAAATATTTAATGGCATTTGGTGAATACATTGGAAAAACCAATATTTACACCATGGGTGCACACTGCATTGCATATTTTCTGTGGTATAGAATAGATCATTGCTATTTCATAATAAAACACTGCGGTTTGGTTTCAACGACACGGAAAACTCGTTTCTCTCGCATCGATTCGCATAAAGGATGTGTTCGCATAAAGGATGTGTTCGCATAAAGGATGTGTTCGCATAAAGGATGTGTTCGCATAAAGGATGTGTTCGCATAAAGGATGTGTTCGCATAAAGGATGTGTTCGCATAAAGGATGTGTTCGCATAAAGGATGTGTTCGCATAAAGGATGTGTTCGCATAAAGGATGTGTTCGCATAAAGGATGTGTTCGCGTAAAGGATGTGTTCGCATAAAGGATGTGTTCGCATAAAGGATGTGTTCGCATAAAGGATGTGTTCGCATAAAGGATGTGTTCGCATAAAGGATGTGTTCGCATAAAGGATGTGTTCGCATAAAGGATGTGTTCGCATAAAGGATGTGTTCGCATAAAGTATGTGTTCGCATAAAGGATGTGTTCGCATAAAGGATGTGTTCGCATAAAGGATGTGTTCGCATAAAGGATGTGTTCGCGTAACCCACTTCATCGACCGGCCCTACCATTGTAATGACAAAAAATAATTGCGCTTTCGAATACTTCCAAGATATCGTCTAACCTTAATTATCCAGCCCCTAGCTCTTCACCACCTTGTTCCTTCTCACGAACCCTAGCCCCTCAACGCTTCTGTCACAGATATAGTGCGCCGCGTACAGATGGCCTATCAAAAATGTCAGAAAAGTTGGCCTTTTTCTCGCAATGATTCTTTGGCATCACTACGAGAGAGTTGACCAGCATGAGAGCGCGCGATCTATGGACAGAGCGAATTAAGCAGATTTTATGTAGACCATATGCTATATAGATGATGCAGATAATTTCTAGCTTTTCATGTGACAGTGAGGTGGACGTTTGTTGTGAATCATGTCCATCTTGACGTGAATCGACAGTTCCACCCGTCTTGACTAGACCACTGTGCAGTGTTGCCAAAGAGGGTACAAATCTATCATCTATCAGGTAAACAACATACATTAGACATTCGACTACGCAGCCAAATCAAACAACTCTGACAGGTGACACGTTCCTGAGGTAAACATTGAGGCTTACAAGTGGTCGGATTATGACTCAATGTTAGAAGTGTTGCACATTCTCTGCACATCCGTATAGCGAACGGACTATAACAAATATTTCCTCCGTCTCACCAACCCAGCTGAAACATTAGCTATTCGGTGAGGGAAATGTCTGAAATCTATCCAGATGAGTATCGGCAAGAGTTCGCGAAGCCCCCTGTATAGCACATTCGCGAATTACTTGTCAAAACCACTTGAGATTTTGGGTTAGGAAGACGCGTGCCGACCCTTGTAAGCTCTGCTAAGCATCCTTTGTGTTCTCTTCGAGAGTGACAACTGACGGATCTCCCTGCAAATATCTGCGTTAACACTTTCGTCCCTCTGGTGTGCTTACCTACCTGATGATTGGCTATGAAGGGGTTTCCCCGAAAGTTGGCAACACAGAGCTGAGAAGGGACTGATTTGGTGCAAATTCTTGACGGATGTCAAGAGACATATCTGTGTGTACAATGGCATTGTCTGAAGCCCTGAAGTGGATTTAACCAGGAGTTCGCGAATGGACTATAACAATGGCTATGGACCATGTCTATGTTTCGGTGCTTCTATCTTTTTCAGATTTCCCACACAACGCGAGTCACATGAATCAAAATAATGACCCGACCCAGCGACTCCTTGGACTTTTCCCGATCCATAAGACCCTTGCATCTGATCCTGCACATCCTGGGGTTCGCCCCCTATTCGTTCGATCCCTCAGGACGTTGTCGTAGCGTTCCCCAGGATCTTGTCTGTTCCGTCCTGGCCCTCATAATCGCCGTCTGCCTCGGTCTATGCCACTGGTATTTAAAGCTCGTGTTCCTGTCCTCCATCGCAAAGAGCCTCATAGTTTCAGAGACTCTCAACGGGTTACTGATGTACACATCGATCTTTGTTTATTGGTTTTCAACGGTATTTAATCGACATAAAATAGCCTACATGATCAACTCTTTGGTGGACATTGATAAACAAGACTTGAATCTGACATATCGATTAACTAATCGGTTTGTCAAAGGGCAGCTTTTTTATGTCACTTTTTGGTTGGTCATCATTCTCGTGGTCGAGTTCTCAGTTCGTTCTTTTGCCATGAGCCTAAACGCAGGATTCGCCTTCACCTTCATCAACATCTCGTTCATCTTCGTTTACTTCAAAAACCTTGCGTACATGGACTCTGTTTACCTCATTAAAACTCGCTTCAAAAGAATAAACAGCGAACTTAAGACGTTACTAAACGAAAGCGTCCGAAATAAATTTAAAATATCGACAATCACCCTAACAAATAAAGCAAACCCGTTTAACGACAATCGCAAACGGTCGAGCTACGAAACAATTACGAAACTCCAACAACTACGCGTCATGCATTTCAACTTGTTCAAAATCGCCTCTGCCTTCAACAAAATGAACGGAATACCAATTCTCTTCAGCATCCTCAGCATCTTCATCAACCTACTCATCGACGCCTACGCAATCCTTTCCTTCTTCCTCTTCCAGGATCTCAGCATCTACAACAACTCGTTGGTCTTGCTAGCAACACTAAAGATAGCCTGGATACTAGAGTACTCCCTCCTGGCGATGAAGCTGGCCGTTGTGGCTTCGATCACAGTGCAGGAGAGTGACAAAACGGGACTGATCCTGCAGGAGGCGTTGTTGCGACAGTCACATGACGAGGTGGGCCAGGAGATGCAGCGGTTCCTCGGTCAGGTGTCAGGCACCAGACTCAAGTTCTCGGCGAGCGGCTTCTTCGACATCGACTACGGCATGCTGGTGGCGATGGCGGGCGCCGTCACCACCTACCTCGTCATTTTGTTGCAGTTCGGCACGCCTTGTCCCGAGTGCACGTGCACCGGATTGCATCGCAATGCGACGGGTTGAATTGTGCACTTTGGGCTCGGGTTTTGGTTTCACCCAGTCGTGCTCAACCTGCGGTCCGGCGCTTATATTTTTGTGGCCCACCTCCAAATATATTATTATATTTCAAACGCCATCTAGGATCAGGTTGTACCAACTGAGATTTAAGGTATAACTTTTAGTTAAATTATCGGTGAGATCTAGATGGATTTGCATGAGTTGCTAACTAATTACTAATTTTATACAACAGTTAAGCTTCCAGTTGGTACAACCGGATCTAAGTATGCAATTCTATGTGGAAAATATATTGATTTGAATTTCCACACAAGTGCTTATTTCCAATGTGTTTTTAAGGCCGATTTCCCTTGAAACGCATAGATTTGCACCAAGAAATAATCAAATTTAATTGTTTTTATGGGAATTAAACCCACGAACACCTCATTGTGTCGTAAGCTGCATCAATTTGCATCTTGTTTCGAGTGCAATTTACGAATATGCTTTCAATACCCACAAGTTACACAACACTATATCTTGCAAATCGCGAGTTTATGCCAAATTACCCTTTTTTGCGGTCCGCAGAGGTAACAAGTTTCCTTTATATGGCCCGGTGCTCAAAAAGGTAGATTACCGCCATTGGGTTTGTTTACCACTGGTATTGCGACTTGTTACGAAGATGGGTCATTGCATTTTGTTTACGATGAAGATACAGTTTTGAGAAGTTTTAAACGTTTAAACTCTGCACGATAAACATAATAATATGCATGTTTGGAAATGGTAAAAATAAACTTTAAACACGATGGCTTTAAGCCTGTTCATTGAGCTCTGAAGTCGAGCTGTTTCCTTGATCTCTTAATGGATACACTCTCCAGGCCACATCTTTGGTCAGATCGCGATCGAACCCTAATCCCTAAATGTATGGAATCTTCAAAAGACGGGCAACCGATTGAACCATTAGCGATATCCCATGGAAGCAACGCACAATGCCACCCCAAGAAATCGTCCCAACAACCGGATTATCGAAAACAATGCGTCGATCGATTCTATTTTCACTCTTTCCAAATCTTACAGCAATAGTGTCCGAAAAAGCCGTTTCGAGCTAGGCATTGAATTCCAATTGAAATTCCCATCACAGAAATAGCGTTAAATATTTTGGCTGCTCTGCTGTGCAAACCAAACTCCGATATTTGAGCCAAGTGGTCCAAGTCACTTCAAGTTAGATTTTACACGAATTGACGTTTGTTAGTGTAAAATTGACAAATTCACTGATTTGCGGTTGCCGATAAGTTTGAGCCGTTCTCTAGTAACAAAAAATCAAACTATGACTTGCAATACTGTTTGAATATTACAGAAAATCGAATATCTCTAGGGTAAATCGAACGTGAATCTTCAAAAACAAAACATTGACTAGCCCCAGTCGGCTTGTCGAAGCAGCTCGTTTATGGCCAGCCTCCGTCTGGTTTTTGCGCGTCGCCGAGGACAGGTTCTGCCCGCCAACTCAGCGTGCCCAGCTCGAGGTTGTCTTCGCGTAGCTCCATCGACACATTGCCGGTCGCTCGCTCAGTCGGTGCTAGTTGGTGAAAGAGGAAGGACGCGCTCGCTACGTCTTCTTGTTTGCAGAGGTCTCGGCCGCCTTGCGAGCTTGTCTGCGTTAGGTTAGAGTTTGGTTGTCACGGAACGTTGTTGCCTGAAGTTTTGAAATTGTCTTTGAATGACTGCTAGTGTTTTAAGGTAAAATCGTGTTTATTATTTTTGCGTTTTGCGCTATAAACATTTTGTACGTGCCTTTTTTGAATGTGAAAACAGAGCGCCTGTTTCCACAATATCTTGGCTTTGCTATTGTTTAGACTTTAGAGCGTAAGAAAAGCGACGAAGGACAGTTGCGTAGAAACAAACCACAAAAAAAAAGAAAAAGAAAAAGCGAAAAAAAAAACAGTTTCCCCTCAATATTTTTACAGCATACGCCACTACCGTTCGATTTATTAGACTCAGTGCAAAATTCACAAATTCCCTAATTTTCTAAAAGTCCAACAGGCCAAAATCCCTAAAAACCATACCGAAATCAAGCCGAGCGCCAGACGCATCTCTCCCGAGACCCCCAACAATGTCCCCGCCTTCCGACAACCACCAGAGTCGCTGAAACCATTCCAGTCCCGCCATGATATTCCCGCAAGCCCAGGGCAGCAGTGGCGCCGCCCGGAAGACCCCGGCCAAGCCGACAGTGGCGGATCGCTCCACGCGCGGGGTGATCAAGAAGTACGGCCGCGCCAACAAGCAAGTGGTCCAGTGGAAGCAGCGCAACGTCAAGGAGGGTGTGGTGATAGTGGACGAGTTGCAGTTGTCGAAACTCATCAAACGGGAGCCGATCGAGAAGCTGTACAACCTCGACGATGAACCCTTTGCCACGTGAGTTTTACTATTAATTTACACCTAACTTTTGGTTGGGATAGGGAGAAAGTACCTACTTCGAAAGGGACGTGGTTAATCTGTGTTTACAGCCGGCAATGTCAGTGACAAGATGTCATCAACATTGGCTCTGCCACCAATTAGAGACTCCATGGCAGAGTCGGGGAACATGACTTCATGCACATCCAGAGTCTCTGATTGGTGGCAGAGCTAATGTTGATGACATCGTGTCACTGACATTTAAGAGTTGGCATTCATCTCCTTCAAACTTCGCTTGTTGCATTGTCATCCTAAGCTGTAAAGTAAAATTTAGATTAAGTTCGTTCTGTTTATTGGTCTGAAAATTTTCTGTTTTCAAACGATCCCGTATGTGTAAATAAATATTCTTGCTTATGGCATCGCTATTTACTGAAAAAAGTTAATTCAGAGTCAACATGCCAGCTGATGGCATATTTTGGGGCTGGTATTGACCTTCCCAGATGAAAATTAAAGCACCATTGCTGGTAATTATATCACAATATCTGTTCTGAGTTTTTACAAGCTTTATTATTTAATAAACCTTGCTTGAATAAACAATAAACTGCTAAAAAAACTTGCTTGAGGGAATCTTAATCTTTGCACGGCACACTCTTTGTAAAGAAGGCAGAATATATTATTGCCTATGTAATAATTGTTTTTAAATGCCTAAAGTCAATCCCACACAGAGAAGGTGAAATCGCAACAAACATCGGCATGCCAATCTGCCATTTGCATTTTTGGGGGATCTCTGATCAACTTTTTAATGTGGATAAAATCCACAGCATCTCACAATCTTGATAATTGCATAAAAAAAATATACCCTCGGAGGAAAGTGGATTTATATATATTCCCGAGGGACCCCTGCTTTTAAAAAAACCTCAGCTACAAATTCGATTTCCTACGTAAAATCCATTGATTTAGACATTGACTAGGTATATGGGTAGCTTTAAAACATTTTAAATATCTAACAGAAAACGTAGACAATCCATTTCTCAGTGTCCCTTCAATCCATGGAGTTTTCAGATTGATTTAACAAGTTGTTCATCCCTGAAGATGATACCTAAGAAGTAAATTCGTCGTCAAACCTTGCGTTGCTCGCTCTGATATTGAGTTTATTCGGCCCATTCTTTGACCATGTACGCTCCCTTAAGAGCGTTCAATGAGCTCCGAAGTCGAGCCGTTTCCTTCACCTCGTAAGGGATACACTTTCCAGGCCACACCTTTCGTCGGATCGCGACGAAACCTATATTTTCGGAATCTTCACACTTCGGACAACCAATGGAACCATTTTCATTTCGCAAGATTCACTCATCAATTACTTCCAAGAGTTTAAAAATAACCATGTTTATCCGGTATATTTAAAGATGTACTTAAGGGTAAATTCCGGCTAAGAATTTACCTCTTACTGGATACACTTTCCAGGCCACACCCGTTATCTGATCGCAACGAAACAAATATCTACGTAATCCTCACACTTTGGACAACCAATTGAATATTTCAGAACCTCGAAATATATCTTCGAAATCCATAAAAATTTGAATTCAATTAACCTCAACATCCATCAGTGAATGGCCTTAAATAGGTCCGTGGAGTCAACAGGTTTCTCAGGATGCAACTTAGTCTTGCACGCAGGTGTAGAGGACTTGGTGAGGTTAGGTTGTCTAGAGAACGAACTAGTGCATAGAGTTTGGACAGCGAAAGCGACATGAGCAAATTGGGATGATTCGGTGAACCATTACAAGCTAAACATTATTGCTATCGGTAATTAAACCATGGAACGCTAGTTCTTCACTACAGTATTTTCCACGTTAAGAAGGAATGTATTGTTGTGTAGACTCGACTTAGGATCATTCGATCCTCAGACCATTCAACCCTTTAGCGGAACAATGGGACGGTCATGCGAATGTTGACACCGTTGGCTCTTCAAACAGCAAGGGAGCCTCTTTGAGAGCGAAACACCGCGCTCCTACTAAACGTAAAATAGCAGTGGAGCCTCTTTGAGAGTGACACACCGCGCTCCTACTAAACGTAAAATAGCAGTGGAGCCTCTTTGAGAGTGACACACCGCGCTCCTACTAAACGTAAAATAGCAGTGGAGCCTCTTTGAGAGGGTAACACCGCTCTCCTTCTAAACGTGAAAAATACTGTAGTTTGGCATCATTTGGGTATGAGCTCTCGGCACTGCATTTTATTAGTGCAATTTTTTTTATAAACACCCAACGTGAAGATATCGATACCTTATAATTACCAATTATCATGCAAAAGAATGTTAAATCATATTTTTGTTTGGTTTTCGAGTTTGGGTTCGGTCTGCTGCTGTTTTTTCATATCAGTTTAATTTACACGCCGGAAAAATTAATATTTTCGCTTCTTATATTTGCTTTTTGTTCCTCTACCACATGGCGATTTTTCGAATATGATGTTCCACGGAATAAACCAAACATTATTTTGTATAAAGTTATTGGGCTTTTAAAGCAAAAATATATTTGAGAGGAAATTTTTACTGGTTTAAACCAGTAACAATTTCCTCTCATCCACCTCGTGTCTCTTCATCTGAGAACGGGACAAAGGGTCTAGTGATTGTGCCATCGCCGTCCTGGGGCCGAGTCCGTTTACCCGTCCCATGTACGGGTCGCTCGGCCTCTCATCTCCCCGGAGATCCCCCTTGTCCCACCCGGCGAAGCAGGGAGAATGCGTGACCGAATAGCTCAGTTGGTAGAGCACCTGCCCGGCAAGCAGGAGGTCCCGGGTTCGTATCCCGGTTCGGGTGCACATTTTTCCAGCTTCGCCTCCCTTCCAAAAATATATGTCTTTAAGTAAACTCAAAAATCTGTGCTAAAGATGCACATCAATTCTCAGTATCACAGACATTTTAGTAATGCTCGGTTTTACCAAGTTTTTCACCTCCTGTTGATCCCAACTATGGAGTTACAACCGAATTCACTGAACCTGATTAGCTGAATAAGAAATAGTTGGGATCTCAACTAGGAGTAGAAAAACTAGGTAAAACTGGACAAACGTCGAAAGGCGGAAATAACTCGACACAAATAACTACTAGAAACGATTACGGAGTAAATTTATTTCGAAAAATGTTGTGAAGCATTTAGATCTGACATCAAAAAAATTACAACACTGTACAAAGATGATGTGCAAAGCGAAAGAAATAGACCCTCCCAAAGACAATTATCATCAACCAACTTAATTTGTCGGTACCAAAATCGCTGGGCTTGATCCCTAAAACTTCGCGTAGCCAATAGCAACATATTCATAGACTAGACCAGTGTTTCTCGAACTGGGCGTCACGGCTCCCTGGAGCGTCTCGCAATTTCCACAAGATTCCATGCATCCAAAAATCCTTGTCTTGCCAAATGACAGATATTAATAATAATTTGCTGGTTAGGTGGAAGATCATAGGTCATCATACATTGCATTTTTTACAATTTGTTTTGTGTTTTTGATTATTGTGAACCTCGCCATTTTGTCACACAAATAAAGATATTATTATTATTATTATTATTATTATTATTATTATTATTATTATTATTATTATCTAGAAATGTATTTTCACACACTTTAAGTCGACCACTTAAGATGTAACAATTGCACAGGCATCTTGTGAAAACGTGAAGATACATACAGGTTGCATTGTAAAACCCGTGATATTAGCACAAGGGTGCCGCGAAAATTCGTTCCCTTGTTCAGGAAGTCTAATATTGTTACCACGATCAATATAGACCAAATAAATAAATGAAAATGAACAAAAATAGATTCAATACGTTTGACAACCACTGGCCTAGACCATATTCGTGAATTGACCCATGTCCCCATAATATGAGACCGTCACATCTCCACTAGCACATGCCTAATAATGCCCCGTATTGGTAGTGGGTGTCTCGTGAATGAATAAGGACGCAGAGTGTGCGTCTGTTGATCGGCGCCGGCCGTAGCCATGGCAACCTTGTGCTAGTTGCGAGATGACTAACCGCGCGATGATTGCCGCGCTGCGGTTCGGGGACATACCCATAGTAACCATGGCAACGGATGGCCCACAGTCGCGGCTCGCAGCGTTGGTTGTTATGGATGCTGGAGGACCGCGCGAAAAAAAAATTACACGCTGTTTTTGAGTGGTGACGTTGGTTGGTTTTGGGTTTACATGGTTTTTGTATACTTGAGGAATACGGGCATCTTAATTTATAGGTTTTGTCAAATAAATGCCTCGAATCATACTCTCTGTGTTTGTAATGGGTGGCTCATGGCAAAAACTATGGCAACAACGTAATTTCGATTTGAATTTAAAATACACACTTTCTTGAGGGCAAAAAAATGTCATAGCTCTTGATATAAAGGTCATGTAATTTAAAAATCTATATCTGTGTTGATATAGGTATACTTATTGATATACCTACACATATTATTTCCTTTTTCGTATAACTACAATCCATGGTCCTGTATTTTGTATACCTACATAGGTGATATTATTTTGAGCCATATTTTTGGTAAACCTAATAAATGTGTGGTATTATATTCAGTTCAAGTCAAGTATTCATTTATTTCGCTACACAATGCTCTGTATTTTTTTTTAAGATTTGCATTACATTTAAAGTCCTCAAAAAGAAAACCCAGCAATTTGAACCACGGATAATTTTCATCCAATTTGCAAAATTTTTGCGGAAGAGTTTTTTTTCTGCCAAATTAAAGTGTCCTTACAGTACGAATGAGGTATGTGGCCGTGACAATCCATTAAATAAACTTGTCTACTTCACTCTCGATGCTTCTTAGGTTAATGGTCGTTTGACAACCTGTAGCTATAGACGTCGTCCTAAAAGTTCTTCCTTATTACACATTGTCAAGGGAAAGACCTAAACAGCTACCACTCTAAACTGCCGCAAGAAATAGAAAACGCTAAAATTTAGCATAGGTTTTTATTATCTTCGTTTATTTTTAAACGGTCGAAATTGTGAGGTCACTTTGCTCTCATTCGTCTTAATTCCATCAAGACACAAAAAACGTAAAGACCAAAAAAAAAAAGGATGAAATTAAATCAACACATAAATCTGCCTTGCAAAGATGGGACTGTTTTTGCAACGTCCTTGTCCCATTTTGGCGTCCTAAACTGAAAGATTCCCTTTCATCGTGTCTGGCTCTAGCGTATCAGAAACGGCATTTAATTTGACGAGCCTGAGGACATTCTTCGACTTAATGATTTCCCGTTTCAGTCAGAGTTAAGCAACACTGTGCCGAGTCGGGCAATGGTTGTGTGACCATCATGCATTTAAACAGTAGCAGGCACTCAGCTTTCCGGAGGGATTTAGGACGGATACTGGAGGTCCCCAGGCCGCAAAGCGCCGGCACCGGGTTCACCCCCAATTATCCCTTTACCCTTGAAATTAAGGACGATATCAGATTAGTGCCATGCGGCCTGTTGTCAAATACAATTGTCCGGTAAACATATCTGTGCACAAGTTGTTGTACCTACATACATGTTTACAGTTGTTTTACAATCTGTTGGACTCTCAAATATGTTTACAGTTGTTTTACACGAGTTGTTATGTTTACAGTTGTTGTCCTTTGCTGTTGTACAAACATGTTAACACTTGTTTTACGAGCCCGCAACAATAGTTTCGCCGGCAGTCAAGGGATGGAGCCACTGTTTGCTGTTATAACATTGTAACCAAGGTAACTGTTACCACCTGTAGAACATTGGGTCCCTTGATTGTGCCATAGCCTGGTAGATGATGTTAAAACAGATTGCCAACGCACCCCAGCGATTGCCGGCCAAACTACAAGCATGAAATTTTTGCCGTAGCCACAGCTAGGCACGTTAGAACGTCTGGGTGACTTAATATCTGTGGTTTCACCTTAAAGTGTTGCCGCTATGCGCGATTGCAGACATTGTGGGGGTTGGCGACTGAATCTCGTGGGCAGTTGCTAAGTGACGAGCCGCGAGTCCACTTTTCAATCGACTTTCATGCTCCGATTACAATTATATTATTAACCCGTGATCACGGCACACGGAATTTACACATTTGGTTATGTCTCTTTTTTTTTCAACAATCTCCTTGAGCCGCGAGTCTTTATTTGGTGGAGAGCTACCAATGAATCACAGGGACGCCATCTTTGATTTAGAGCTATGTCTAAGAGGACAGAACATAGGGGGTACATATTATGTCACGATTTTTTTCACGACTTTTCCGGAGAACAAACATTTCTCGTCTAATTAAAGCTAGGTGTACACTTTACAGCTGGCAATGTGAGTGACACGATGTCATCACCATTGGCTCTGCCACCAATCAGAGACTTTCGCGACTCTGCCATGGTGTCTCTGATTCGTCCAGAGCCAATGTTGATAACATCGTGTTACTTACATTGTTAGCTGTAAACAAAGTTTAAAAATTTAACTTCGGTAATTTCTTTCAAATCGTCCGTCAGGATATTGTATGACAGCAGATTAAACCTTTTTATCGACGATCAGATAAGCTAACCACCATTTCACATCTAGAAGTAGAGAGGATTTGCATCTTCCTCGAGGACCCACTGCCGCTAGACACCAGCCCAAAAGTTTGAAAACTGCCCACTGAGCCTTTTGTCCGACTCCAGACATGGCAATTGTGAGTTTTAAAACTCCATAGCTGGTGTCTAGCAGCAGTGGGTACTCGAGTTGTTGAAAATCCACTCTCCTTCTTGACGTGAAATGGAGTTTTATTGATTTAAACTCAAATAACATAAAGACAGCGAGTTATTGGCGAAACATCAATGACGATCGCGACCTTTGCATAGCTGGCGAGTGACATTCTCACATCGCACACACACTTAAAATGTGCGTTGCGTGAATGCAAGGAATGCAATCGCACAACTGCAATTACGCAAGTGCGAATTCGCATTGCGAATGCAATCACTGTGCGTGATTGTCTGCCGCTTTGTGCTATACGCGATAATCTTACGCCTTCACCGCGCTGTGTGTATGACAATCGAGATGCCGAACGAAGATTGGATTATTATGAATCTCGCAACAATAAGCACAAAGACGGAAGGGTCAGCATTACCAATTTTAATTTATTGTCTTGGCTTGTAAGAATGTTTGTGTGCACGTGCTGCTTCAGCATGCCCCCGCTCACGGAAGGTCACTGAGTGTCCTTTGTGCTGTTGGACGGTAGCTGGCCTTAGTGCCGGCATCGGGTCCACCCTCGGCTCCCTTCCAGGCCTGGCTAGCTTCATCATCAGCCTGTCATTCACCGACAGCCAATAGACCAGTGCCACAGGGACAGCGCCAACACAGTGTGTCAAAGGGACAAGGCTAAGCGGTGGCCGGCCCTTTGTGCTGTTGGACGGTAGCAGGCCTTAGTGCCGGAATCGGATCCACCCTCGGCTCCCTTCCAGGCCTGGCTAGCTTCATCATCAGCCTGTCATTCACCGACAGCCAATAGACCAGTGCCACAGGGACAGCGCCAACACAGTGTGTCAAAGGGACAAGGCTAAGCGGTGGCCGGCCCTTGATGCTGTTGGACGGTAGCAGGCCTTAGTGCCGACACCGGGTCCACCCTCGACTCCCTTCCAGGCCAGGCTAGCTTCATCGTCAGCCTGTCATTCACCGACAGCCAATAGACCAGTAACACAGGGACAGCGCCAACAGTGTGTCAAAGGGACAAGGCTAAGCGGTGGCCGGCCCTTGGTGCTGTTGGACGGTAGCAGGCCTCAGTGCCGGCACCGGGTCCACCCTCGGCTCCCTTCCAGGCCAGGCTAGCTTCATCATCAGCCTATCATTCACCGACAGCCAATAGACCAGTGCCACAGGGACAGCTCCAACACAGTGTGTCAAAGGGACAAGGCTAAGCGGTGGCCGGCCCTTGGTGCTGTTGGACGGTAGCAGGCCTTAGTGCCGGCACCGAGTCCACCCTCGGCTCCCTTCCAGGGCAGGCTAGCTTCATCATCAGCCTGTCATTCACCGACAGCCTATAGACCAGTGCCACAGGGACAGCGCCAACACAGTGTGTCAAAGGGACAAGGCTAAGCGGTGGCCGGCCCTTGGTGCTGTTGGACGGTAGCAGGCCTCAGTGCCGGCACCGGGTCCACCCTCGGCTCATTTGTATTCTAAGCTCGGTTCACCTAATTATAAGACACCATTTTGCCACACAAGGGCCGTTGACATAACAATACATTTGAAAGAGCGAAACACCAGAAATGCAGAGCAAACCCACGGCTCGACCGCCACTGTTAGTTATGAAAGGCAAAGGTGTAAAAGACATGCGCTGGATTGCCGACATCACAGCTCAGTAACCGAACGTAGGAGGCTGAATCCCATTCTCGGGCCGATGTGAAACCGAGCTACGTCGCGGTACACGGGCATCCACAACGCCTCCGTCTCGGCGCTAGTGCCGTTAGGCGATAATATCAAGGCGATAAGTGTTTTTTACCGTGTTCTTTGGGTTACTTGTTCCAAAATAGGAGAGCTCTTGAAAGATGCCAAAAGTTCTGGGTCACTTAGGGGCGAGCTGTATTTTTGTTGTTGAGTTTTGATTATTTTTTAAAGTACCGAACTTTGATTTATTTGGAGAGCTCCGATGATATAGCCACTGAATTGTTGTAGAAACCTGGGCAAAAATGTTTAAAAATAATAAAAATGTATGAATCTCCAACAATTTTTGTAGAATTGGGAGGAATTTTTTTGATACCAGGGATCTTATAGAAGAGCTCCCTGGTTGGTTGGTACATTATTTCTCTGTGAACCATGAGAATCTTGTGACACCAAAAAAGTTTGTCGAAATCCAACCGACGCCGGCAAATTAATTACTTGCAAATTCATCTAATTTTCGCCCAACTTTTATTTAATCATTAATTTGCTTAGACTCATATCTACAATGTCCTATCTCTAGCACTAGATTTGAAAAAAATAAATTTCAAACTGGGATTTAAATTCTAAATAAAAGTCTCACTGGTTTCCCGACGATTTCTTCGAGGGTGATGGCTCAACTGACGTCAAAAACCTTAACAAAAGAACCAATTATTGTCTTTAAACCTGCTTCGCAATTTCCAATAATTCTGTCAAAGTCAAAAAATTTCCTTTTCACAATAACATCATGATCTCTAATTAATTAGCCTGAACTGTCCGTGTAATAACCACGGTTTCACAGACAAAGTATGGACGTCATTGAGCCGACAGTGAAAGCACCCTTCCAGCTTTGTCTGCACAGAAGATTGCCGGTGTCTTTCCTTTCAGACTTGGCGAAACAAGCTACCTTGGATATTGACACTCACGAACCACACATGAAGACTTAACAGTAATTAATGTCAGTTTACCATAAACAAATGCATTCAATTACAATATGCCGTGCACTCGTGCTACTCGAAGAATCCTTTGACTATTTCCTTGTCTAATTAAGGCTGCATTAAGGCTGCATTAAGGCTGCATTAAGACGAGCTGTCAAAATGTTCCGTGCCGGTGGTCGGGATAGAAGAGGTCGAAATCGACAAATCCGCAGAAACCATAGACAGCAAATAGACTTATATCTCAATGAGTCTAGACGGCCTGCTCAGCGCACTTGTTACTTCTTTGCAGTTCAGGGCATGACGATTTAGTCTAAATATTTTCCTGGTCAAGGGTGCTGTTTGAAAAGGGCATTTCAATGTAATTGATCGAAATAACAAAATGTGTACATACCCGATGACATGTATAAAGATTTTGTCCTCAACATCGCAAATGCCAGACATTGCGCTGTCAATCATTCGATGCTCAGACCATTCACCCGTTTAGCGGAACAATGGGATGGCCTGCGAATGTTGACACCTATGGCTCTTTTAGCAGCAGGGGAGCCTCTTTGAGAGTGAAACACCGCTCTCCTTCTAAAAGTAACAGCAGGGGAGCCTCTTTGAGAGTGAAACACCGCTCTCCTTCTAAACGTAACAGCAGGGGAGCCTCTTTGAGAGTGAAACACCGCTCTCCTTCTAAACGTAACAGCAGGGGAGCCTCTTTGAGAGTGAAACACCGCTCTTCTTCTAAACGTAACAGCAGGGGAGCCTCTTTGAGAGTGAAACACCGCTCTCCTTCTAAACTTAACAGCAGGGGAGCCTCTCTGAGAGTGAAACACCGCTCTCCTTCTTCACGTGATAAATACTATAGTTATCATGAGAGCTACCTATTAAGCTTTAGAAGTACATCTTATTAGGATGTCTATGACATAAACCGATAAATCACAAGTTCGCCCTCGATGGTCAATGAATGACGTCAAGACGGACCTCACTTGCCGGACCTGGATGACACGGACTAGGAAACCACGTCGACTTGACAGTCGCGTAGTTTCGGATTGACAGCAGCGACATGATTCCGTGCGCATGTCAAGTCTATCGTATTGGCGAGGTTGTTCGAAACGTCACGAAGCATCACGATCATGCACGATCATGCACGACACACGTGTGTTGATGACCACGCGCACATTTTTGTCCATTAATTTCATTTCATTGTTAAACTCATTTCATTCTTGCAACACTACAATATAGGTACTACAATTATAAAATTTGCTATACATTACTATTTAATTTTTTAAACTAATTTTATTCTAGCAATACTCCAATTATACCATGTAATAAACATTACTATTTCATTTTGTAACTCATTTTATTCTTGCAATACTACAATGTACTTTGCATTACCATTTCATTTTCAAACTCATTTTCTTCTTGCAATTCTAAAATTCTAAAATTTACATTACACTACTGTCTACTTTCTTCGTGTATTCATTCTTGTAAATGTATAAGCAAGAATGCCCAAATCGGGTTAATTGTAATGATTATTTGTGGTGATTTTCCGGGTACATCTCGTTAGCTAAAAGTTGTGGATATGCATCTTCCTCGAGGACCCACTGCTGCTAGACACGAGCCAAGAGTTCCAAAAACTGCTTATATTATAGCCTTATGTCATGCTTAAGACATGGCTTGTGACCTATGAAACTCTTACCTATGTTATCTTGAAAGATGCAAATCCACTCTCCTTCTCAACGTGAAATGAATTACAGTGTAAAATCACATTACCCATACACGTTCTTCGTACATTTTAAAATAAATACAGTTGCACACACGCACGATTCGTCCTTGCCAACCTCGACGCCAGCGAAACCGTTACGCCACCCACGACAGGGGTGCCAACGTGCAGGCGCCACACCTCTGCGCAGACGTTGTGCGCAGCATTGACCACACAGGCGAACGCGACTGGCATGCGATGCGAATTTGATTGCAAACGGTGTCGGCAATCGGCAATCGTCGTCTTGACATTCGCCATCACTTTGTGCTGAAGTCGAAGTTTCTAGGCTTCTATCACTGCTCCGGTACGGGAGAGGCAACTAGTATGCCGTGCCAGCTCTCACTGCTCCGGTACGGGATAGGCAACTAGTATGCCGTGCCAGCTCTCACTGCTCCGGTACGGGAGAGGCAACTAGTATGCCGTGCCAGCTCTCACTGCTCCGGTACGGGATAGGCAACTAGTATGCCGTGCCAGCTCTCACTGCTCCGGTACGGGATAGGCAACTAGCATGCCGTGCCAGCTCTCACTGCTCCGGTACGGGATAGGCAACTACTAGGCCGTGCCAGCTCTCACTGCTCCGGTACGGGATAGGCAACTAGCATGCCTTGCCAGCTCTCACTGCTCCGGTACGGGATAGGCAACTAGTATGCCGTGCCAGCTCTCACTGCTCCGGTACGGGATAGGCAACTAGCATGCCTTGCCAGCTCTCACTGCTCCGGTACGGGATAGGCAACTAGTATGCCGTGCCAGCTCTCACTGCTCCGGTACGGGATAGGCAACTAGTATGCCGTGCCAGCTCTCACTGCTCCGGTACGGGATAGGCAACTAGTATGCCGTGCCAGCTCTCACTGCTCCGGTACGGGATAGGCAACTAGCATGCCTTGCCAGCTCTCACTGCTCCGGTACGGGATAGGCAACTAGCATGCCTTGCCAGCTCTCACTGCTCCGGTACGGGATAGGCAACTAGTATGCCGTGCCAGCTCTCACTGCTCCGGTACGGGATAGGCAACTAGCATGCCTTGCCAGCTCTCACTGCTCCGGTACGGGATAGGCAACTAGCATGCCTTGCCAGCTCTCACTGCTCCGGTACGGGATAGGCAACTAGTATGCCGTGCCAGCTCTCACTGCTCCGGTACGGGATAGGCAACTAGCATGCCTTGCCAGCTCTCACTGCTCCGGTACGGGATAGGCAACTAGTATGCCGTGCCAGCTCTCACTGCTCCAGTACGGGATAGGCAACTAGTATGCCGTGCTAGCTCTCACTGCTCCGGTACGGGATAGGCAACTAGTATGCCGTGCCAGCTCTCAATGCTCCAGTACGGGATAGGCAACTAGTATGCCGTGCTAGCTCTCACTGCTCCGGTACGGGATAGGCAACTAGTATGCCGTGCCAGCTCTCACTGCTCCAGTACGGGATAGGCAACTAGTATGCCGTGCTAGCTCTCACTGCTCCGGTACGGGATAGGCAACTAGTATGCCGTGCCAGCATCACTGCTCCGGTACGGGATAGGCAACTAGTATGCCGTGCCAGCATCACTGCTCCGGTACGGGATAGGCAACTCGTATGCCGTGCTAGCTCTCACTGCTCCGGTACGGGATAGGCAACTAGTATGCCGTGCCAGCTCTCACTGCTCCGGTACGGGATAGGCAACTAGTATGCCGTGCCAGCTCTCACTGCTCCGGTACGGGATAGGCAACTAGTATGCCGTGCCAGCTATCACTGCTCCGGTACGGGATAGGCAACTAGTATGCCGTGCCAGCTCTCACTGCTCCGGTACGGGATAGGCAACTAGTATGCCGTGCCAGCTATCACTGCTCCGGTACGGGATAGGCAACTAGTATGCCGTGCCAGCTCTCACTGCTCCGGTACGGGATAGGCAACTAGTATGCCGTGCCAGCTCTCACTGCTCCGGTACGGGATAGGCAACTAGTATGCCGTGCCAGCTATCACTGCTCCGGTACGGGATAGGCAACTGGTATGCCGTGCCAGCTCTCACTGCTCCGGTACGGGAGAGGCAACTAGTATGCCGTGCCAGCTATCACTGCTCCGGTACGGGATAGGCAACTGGTATGCCGTGCCAGCTCTCAATGCTCCGGTACGGGAGAGGCAACTAGTATGCCGTGCCAGCTCTCAATGCTCCGGTACGGGATAGGCAACTAGTATGCCGTGCCAGCTCTCACTGCTCCGGTACGGGATAGGCAACTAGTATGCCGTGCCAGCTCTCACTGCTCCGGTACGGGATAGGCAACTAGCATGCCGTGCCAGCTCTCAATGCTCCGGTACGGGATAGGCAACTAGTATGCCGTGCCAGCTCTCACTGCTCCGGTACGGGATAGGCAACTAGTATGCCGTGCCAGCTCTCACTGCTCCGGTACGGGATAGGCAACTAGTATGCCGTGCCAGCTCTCACTGCTCCGGTACGGGAGAGGCAACTAGTATGCCGTGCCAGCTCTCACTGCTCCGGTACGGGATAGGCAACTAGTATGCCGTGCCAGCTCTCACTGCTCCGGAACGGGATAGGCAACTAGTATGCCGTGCCAGCTCTCACTGCTCCGGTACGGGATAGGCAACTAGTATGCCGTGCCAGCTCTCACTGCTCCGGTACGGGATAGGCAACTAGTATGCCGTGCCAGCTCTCACTGCTCCGGTACGGGATAGGCAACTAGTATGCCGTGCCAGCTCTCACTGCTCCGGTACGGGATAGGCAACTAGTATGCCGTGCCAGCTCTCACTGCTCCGGTACGGGATAGGCAACTAGTATGCCGTGCCAGCTCTCAATGCTCCGGTACGGGATAGGCAACTAGTATGCCGTGCCAGCTCTCACTGCTCCGGTACGGGATAGGCAACTAGTATGCCGTGCCAGCTCTCACTGCTCCGGTACGGGATAGGCAACTAGTATGCCGTGCCAGCTCTCAATGCTCCGGTACGGGATAGGCAACTAGTATGCCGTGCCAGCTCTCAATGCTCCGGTACGGGATAGGCAACTAGTATGCCGTGCCAGCTCTCACTGCTCCGGTGCGGGATAGGCAACTAGTATGCCGTGCCAGCTCTCACTGCTCCGGTACGGGATAGGCAACTAGTATGCCGTGCCAGCTCTCACTGCTCCGGTACGGGAGAGGCAACTAGTATGCCGTGCCAGCTCTCACTGCTCCGGTACGGGATAGGCAACTAGTATGCCGTGCCAGCTCTCACTGCTCCGGTACGGGATAGGCAACTAGTATGCCGTGCCAGCTCTCACTGCTCCGGTGCGGGATAGGCAACTAGTATGCTCGACTCGGCGCATTGTTACTTAACTTCAATGCAGGCTTCGATAATAACTACGTTCCATTTTTCGTCAAGAATGAGAGTGGATTTGCATCTTCCTCGAGGACCCACTGCTGCTACACACGAGCTAAGAGTTTAAAAACTTACAAGCCATGTCTTGAGCCGGAAAAAAGGCTCTGTGGGCAGTTTTGAAACTAGCTCGTGTCTAGCAGCAGTGGGTCCTCGAGGAAGATGCTAACCCATTCTCCTTGGTTTGAAATGGAGTTTAGCCGTTAATATTTGCTGTGAGTGCGAAGTAACAGGCTCCTTAAAAACACCTGGCAAATCTGTATCCTGAACAAAACAAACATCAAAAAACAAGACATCCTCATAACAAGCCACGATTGGCAGTGCAATGACAGTTGACAGATGACAGTTGACAGGTCGGACAAGCAGTCGCCCATGTTGCCGACACGGAGATCGGTATCGTGAGGCTGCGCGCGCACGATCCCGGCTTCCACGGTCCATTAATAACGCATCGAGAGAGCCGTGATCGTTCTGTGATGGGCACATGTTGGTCATTAGCATATCGTTAAGCCCCCTTTACACGGCAACATTTTTCACAACAGTCTGTGTTGAAAGTCTTGCGTGCAAGAAAACTTGTCCCATGTAAACGCAAAATGTTGTGAAAATCTTTTTCGCAACAGTTGACAACATAAATGTGGACAAGTTTTTTCGTATAGAACACGCTCTATATTGAGCACATCTTTTCTCAAAACTGACCAATCAGAGATGAATCTGTGGGAGTCGAGACAGAAGACAACATGGACGCCGCCAAGGATAGTGTGGTCTGGAGTAGGGACGAGGCGAAAAGAATAATAGAGCTATACGAGGAACACACTTGTCTTTATGTGATAACGTCGCCGGATTATCACAACAGGTAGCTATTATTTAAACACATGATACAATATGTTTCAATTAATAGACTGTAAATATGATGATATACAAACACATAACCTAAAACCATGGATTCATCTGACAGTCACAGTTCTCAATATATTATTTATAAATTATTTGTCCAGAAACAAACGACAAGCGGCGCTGGAGGCTATAACAAGCGAAATGGCTAAACTGCGTCCTGGGGTCAAAGTCGACCAGGTGAAGAAGAAGATCGCGGGGCTAAGAACGCAGTTTTGTGATGCCGCCACAAAACTAAAAAATTCGCGAGTCAGCGGCTGCAGTGCGGAAAGTGTAGAGACACCCAGCCTTTGGTGCTACAAGCTGCTCTTCTTTTTAGAGAAGTACATTGTCAGCACCAAAGGCCGCTCCAACCTGTCGCAGGCAGATCAGCCAAGCCTTGCTGTAAGTGTATACGTTGTTAATTTAATCTGTTTGTGGGAACCGAAACAAGCTCTGAAGTCAAGAAGACTTGCTACAGACAAGCTCTTTTGGGGAGGTACCATCCCTGCCACTGAGTGTATGTTTATATTTATTGCATACACTTTCAATTCCCACAGATGGCATCATGCGAGGAAATCATCGATGAGGATGGAGAGCAGTCGAATGCGTTCGATGAGATATTTGAAGAGGAGCTCGAACTACAAGAAACTAACGCCACACCAAGCTCCGCTGGCCCATCCCGTCGAGGGAGCTCCTCTTGCTCGTCCCGAGGGAGCTCGCTGGATGGCAAACGTGGGACAAAACGTGGCCGAACAGGTGAGATGGTTTTAGCCTGCTTCGGCTAGGCCCAACGGCCTTGTGAAGCTTTGATCAAGTCAGTGGAACGGAAAATCATAACTTCTTGTGGTACTAAATGAAAAGCAGTAGACATTGAGTATAATTGAAAGTGTAGTCGGAAGTGTAAAAAAAAAATTGATTTCCCACTCACAAAATCAAACATGGATACCCACTTATTAAATCAACTGCGTAACATAATATCGATCCTATCTTTTATTCAATTAAACTAAACTTTGCCTATCATAGCTATCTAAATTATATTTACAAACAAACTCTTAGCACAAGATATCTATTTGTCGATGAATCAAAGCACAAGATTTCATTAATAATAAGCAGCATACATGAAATTATTACATTTCATTTGAATGGTTGACCTACAAATTTAAAACCGACATAATTTGTCTTTTTTATTTCAGTTTCATCTTCAGCTGTATTGGAAACCATTTCCAGCGAGGCAAGATCCACGATTGCCGACCTCGTGGCCCAAAGATTTCACCGACCAGCGAGTTCTCCAGTAGAAGATCCTTTCAATGTGCTAAACTTTTCAAAGTGGATCGGGTCCGAGATGCTTCTTCTAAAAAAGAAGAGAAACGTTATCGAACTCAAGCAGGACATCCAGCGCCTGGTAACAACAAAGGTTATGGAAGAGTGTGATGATGATGAATGAACTAAAAAAATAATCTGACAATTACCTACCTATGTGTTGTAAATGTGATCATTCTGCCAAGATACCGCACCCTCCCCATTGAAATATGCTTTGAATTCGTTACGAATGGCAATTGGTTCACGGGATGCTCTACCCAATAGCCTTTTTTCAATCCCTGTCATTTGCAATCCCCCTTCCCTCCAAGTTCCGGGAATGATGCGTGTATCTGTACCATCTCTGTCGATGAAATCCGTAGGCATGTAGACGGAATTGCTCTCAGACAGCAGAAAGTTGTGCAGTGCACATGCGGTGAGGGTAATGAGCTCAACCTTTTCGGGTGACAAGTTGATTGTTCCGAGAAAAATCCGAAAGCGGTTAGCGAAGATTCCAAAAACATTTTCGGACACTCTCCTCGCCCGACTCAGCCTGTAGTTGTGTATTCTTTCCTCGATGCTTAATCCTCGGTTTGGAAACGGCTTCATGAGATTCGGTGCAAGCGAAAACGCATCATCGGCGACAATTACAAATGGTGTTGGAATTTCTCGGTTTGGAAGCGGTTTTGCTTTTGGGACATTGAGCGTGTTATTTTGAAGCGCTCTTGATAATTCACTCTCACGGAACGTACCACCATCGCTAACCCGGCCGTTGGTGCCAACATCGACGTACAGGAATCTGTACTTGGCATCAACAAGAGCTAGTAATACGATGCTGTGAAAGCACTTATAATTGTAGAATTTAGACCCAGCAGATCTTGGAGGTCTAAAAGCAATATGCTTCCCATCCATTGCCCCGATACAATTAGGGTAGTTCCACAATCTTTGAAAATCATCCGAAACCTTCATCCACTCTGCTTCTGTTTTTGGCACCTAGAAAAATGACAGCATATTTTAATACTCTTCCAAAATATATCAATGAGCTCAAAACTAATATTTGGATGAGCATAGGGGGCAAAGCAAAGCTTCAATTTCAAAAAATCCATTTGTCATGTTCTGTTATTTAGGTACCTAGGTATACCTAAATTTATTTTATAATTATTTACCTGCATGTATTTGCCTTCCAATGCTGCGTATATTGCCCGACACACTATTGGTACAAAGAGTGAGATTGTGCATGCCGGTATTCGTGTTGAAAGTTCCAAGCTTTGGTATGTTTCCCCAGTAGCCAGGAAGCGCAGAGTGACGGTAAGCTTGTGGCAAGCCGATATGCACTGCCGCATGTTTGTGTCCTTCTTGGAAATTTTACCCTCAACCATGGATAAAAGCTTCGTGAACGTTGCTTCGTCCACCCGCAAGTAGTTTTTAAAGGCAAGCGGGTCTTCCACTGCAAGTTCGCTGTGTACTAAATGTAACACACCGCGGCTATTCACTTCGCGTCTTGCAATCCACTTTCTTCGCCAACATGATCGCTTAGCTTTTCTGGCTGCTTTCTCAGAAGCTCTTTCAACTACCGTTACAATGTCAGCTATCAATGCAATGTCCAAAATCAACTCAATATCATCATTATCAATCATTTTGCACTACATAACCTACAAACAAACGATCTGAAAGCGCATATCCGTCACCTGTCATCAGTCAGCAGTTGTCACAAAACACCACAAGAAATTGTCCCATGTAAAGATCCGCCACACGATTTGCACCAAAGATTTTCATGGCAGACATGTGGGGCACACTTATGTGGCCAACTTTTGTGGAAAATGTTGCCGTGTAAAGGGGGCTTTAGCTGAGCTCGGATGGTTCGGCTTTGTGGTACAGCTGGTGTATGCCTAGTTTCGAACTTGTCCGAGTGGGATTAAGAGGTGGTTGAACATTGGTGTTTTCAATGTTTCTTAGAAGCGAAACTGGACAGGATTAGCTCATAATTTTCCCCTTTTTTTTTCTTTATATTTTTATATTTTTCGTGTTTATTTTTTATTATGGTTTCTCATTAGCTTGTTAATAGCTTGTTTAGTAAAATATTGTCAGTAAAATTAATCATGTAGAAACCATATAGATAAACCTTAGTTAACCATAGAATATTTTGTGAAATGGAATGTGAGAAGAGGAAGGTTATGTAGAGGGGGTGATGAAAATTTGAAAATTCGAATTCGGTTATCTTTAAGGAAGGAAGGAAATAGATAAAATAATATTTTGATATTTACTATCGTGGCTTTCAATTTTTTCCAGAGCAAAACTGGACTGGATAAGATCAAATATTTGTTAATCGATATTTTTGATTTTTTTTATGTTGATTTTTTTAATTGTGATAACTCATATAATTGTTAGTATCTTGTTCAGTAAAGTCTTGGTAATAAAGTTAACCGTTAGACGAAACGTACTAAAAAAAACTTGTATGAGAATTTCCAGAAATTGAATATAAGAAGGGAAAGGTTATGAAAAGATGAGATTATGAGGAAGATGTCAATTCGAATTCTGTTATCTTTATAGTTAGTAGAGAGGAAACATATTAATTTTTAAAAGTGTGAAAATTTAAAATAGTATTTTGATGTTTATCTTACCAACGAATTTAAGAAGAAAAACCGAGCAAGAACAATTGCCACGAATTTTCCAGGAAATTTCCAAAAAGTGCACTTTGTTTAAAAAAATGCACCGGTTGTTTATACATCGGTTTTTAGCAGAGAGCATTTCAGCTTTGCGACAAACCGTTTCAAGACCACCTATTTTAATCAGGTTAATTTGCAACCTTACTGTATAGTTTTTGGCTTCCATATTTTTATAGCAAGCAATAAAATCACTAAACAATTATTCTATTGCTACGGATAATTGCCAGCTCTCTCATTGCACTTTGACATACAAACCGGATAATTACTTTCAAGCAACGACATCTGACATCTCAGGCCGCACGGCAATTTAAAACATGAATTCTCCACCTAAATTGACATCCCAGACCGCACGGCAATTTAAAACATGAATTCTCCACCTAAATTGACATCTCAGACCGCACGGCAATTTAAAACATAAATTCTCCACCTAAATAGGCACTAATAATAATAATAATAATATATACATACTTATTACAATAGTTAGATTATTACCTAGGTATTTACAATAGTGTCATAAGCTAAAAATTGGTCAACTGAATAAAATGCATTTGTAATGAGAAATGTTTTTATATAGGATTTCAATTGACTGTTACTTGTGTGACCTTTATTGTTAAATATCCCTAGGGCTTTGTTCTTCCCTAGTGCTATGCACTGCGAACCAAAACAACGAAACACGATACTCAAATAGCGTATAAACACGCTTGAATTGTGACGGTCGCCCCCAAATGACAAATTGAAATCACCAAACGATTCCTTTCACACCATAACCGCGCGGGCTGAAAACCGAGCGAGTCCCATTTGCAATTATTTCAACGCGTTGTGAAATCAAAACTAAACCGCGTCGTTTCTACGCAAAATTACCTACGCACCGCTCACGCAGTTTCACAATCAAATTATTAACGCGTTAAAATAATAGAAACGGTCGTTAGAAATCTCGTAAAATGTCATAATAACGGAGAAGTAAACATATTTGATTGCGAAAGCTGCTTTCTTATTATCACTATTGCATGGATGGTTGCACTTAAAAAATGTTATGAATATCATTAATTGATACTCCTACAAACAAATAGGGAGCGAAACAAGCACGTCCTGTCACGGAATGTCCGGCACAGAGGCGACGGCGAGTGTCCGCTCCTTTGCGTAGAGCGAAACACGCACCCTGTCACGGAATGTCCAGCACAGAGGCGACGGCGAGTGTCCGCTCCTTTGCGGGGAGCGAAACAAGCACCCTGTCACGGAATGTCCGGCACAGAGGCGACGGCGAGTGTCCGCTCCTTTGCGGGGAGCGAAACAAGCACCCTGTCACGGAATGTCCGGCACAGAGGCGACGGCGAGTGTCCGCTCCTTTGCGGGGAGCGAAACAAGCACCCTGTCACGGAATGTCCGGCACAGAGGCGACGGCGAGTGTCCGCTCCTTTGCGGGGAGCGAAACAAGCACCCTGTCACGGAATGTCCAGCACAGAGGCGACGGCGGATGTCCGCTCCTTTGCGGGGAGCGAAACAAGCACCCTGTCACGGAATGTCCGGCACAGAGGCGACGGCGGATGTCCGCTCCTTTGCGGGGAGCGAAACAAGCACCCTGTCACGGAATGTCCGGCACAGAGGCGACGGCGAGTGTCCGCTCCTTTGCGGGGAGCGAAACAAGCACCCTGTCACGGAATGTCCAGCACAGAGGCGACGGCGAGTGTCCGCTCCTTTGAGGGGAGCGAAACAAGCACCCTGTCACGGAATGTCCGGCACAGAGGCGACGGCGAGTGTCAGCTCCTTTGCGGGGAGCGAAACAAGCACCCTGTCACGGAATGTCCAGCACAGAGGCGACGGCGAGTGTCCGCTCTTTTGCGGGGAGCGAAACAAGCACCCTGTCACGGAATGTCCAGCACAGAGGCGACGGCGAGTGTCCGCTCCTTTGCGGGGAGCGAAACAAACACCCTGTCACGGAATGTCCAGCACAGAGGCGACGGCGAGTGTCCGCTCCTTTGCGGGGAGCGAAACAAGCACCCTGTCACGGAATGTCCGGCACAGAGGCGACGGCGAGTGTCCGCTCCTTTGCGGGGAGCGAATCAAGCACCCTGTCACGGAATGTCCAGCACAGAGGCGACGGCGAGTGTCCGCTCCTTTGCGGGGAGCGAAACAAGCACGTCCTGTCACGGAATGTCCAGCACAGAGGCGACGGCGAGTGTCCGCTCCTTTGCGGGGAGCGAAACAAACACCCTGTCACGGAATGTCCAGCACAGAGGCGACGGCGAGTGTCCGCTCCTTTGCGGGGAGCGAAACAAACACCCTGTCACGGAATGTCCAGCACAGAGGCGACGGCGGATGTCCGCTCCTTTGCGGGGAGCGAAACAAGCACCCTGTCACGGAATGTCCGGCACAGAGGCGACGGCGAGTGTCAGCTCCTTTGCGGGGAGCGAAACAAGCACCGGCTCAACTCACAGTTGAGGTCAAATTTATAAAGCGGCCAACACGAAACACCTGAAAGTTGCCGCATAATTATTGATACAAATTAATTCAGATACTAACCATTAAACACCATGGCAACTGTAATAACCCGCCCCTGGCACCTAATTTATGGCCATCCTGCGCGCGCATTCTTCTATCAAATCAACTTCCGGCGCCGGCAACCTGTAATCAACTTTTGCAGGCTTATTAGCGATTAACTTTCTCACTCTTTCTCGCGAAGAGTAATTGCTCCATGGCAAATGCTAGCGGCTCTGGTCTAAGGACGGTCCCCTATCATTTAAAAATCACATGGTTCTACGGACTATGAAGCCATTTTCGGGATTTTTTCAAGATGTTGACAGTCTATTTAAGTATGTTTCACATTTTCTTACACTTAACTCCATTTCACGTTAAGAAGGAGAGTGACTTTGAAAAAAACTATTTCAAACTGGGATTTGAATGCTAATCAAAAATCTCACTGGTCTCTGACGTTTCGTAACATATACTAGTTACTTTTTTAGGGTGATAGCTTGACTAGAAGGGTGTAAATCTCGGTTTGAAATGTTTTTTTTTAAATTTGTACTAAAGATAAGACATAGTAGACATGAGTCTAAGAAATTTGAGAGTGGATTTGCATCTTCCTCGAGGACCCACTGCTGCTAGACACGAGCTAAGAGTTTCAAAACTCACAAGCCATGACCTGAGCCACACTAAAGGCTCTTTGGACAGTTTTTGAACTCTTAGCTCGTGTCTAACAGTAATGGGTCCTCGAGGAACAATTCCACTATCATTCTTAACGTGATATGGAGATTAGATTAGGCAAGGTTTATCCACGTCATAAATATGATCAACTATTCGTATTAGAAACTGCTTCGTAACACTGAGTTTACAGCTGCCAATGTCAGTGACAGACACGATGTCATCAACATTTGCTCTGCCACCAATCAGAGATTCCATGGCAGAGTCGCGAACATGACGTCATGCACATCCCAAGTCTCTGATTGGTGGCAGAGCCAATTTCGATGACATCGTGTCACTGACATCGCCAGCTGTTACGCTTCGTACAACTACAAATTAATTCATTTACCTAACGCCGCTCGATGCAAATACAACGAGATATCAAATTACCTATTTGATATCAGCCGCCTCTCATAGCGGCCAATAAAACAATTACGCGCATGGATCATGTTTAATTCATTGCCCGTGTGTGTAGTGATTCACCGAGGTAAAGCGTTTGCACCGCCGCCCTCAGTGCAAGCACCATGTCGCACAGCCAGCTAGAGCGAGTTACTGCAAGGTGGCTCGCTTGGCAAAAACAAGCGATGCAAGTTATGACATGTGATCATTCATATTCTCTATAGCACCACGTTGATGTGTGCTTATAGGCATTTGAGACGATGTGTTATAGAACGTGTTTTTTGGTTCGCTTCATATTGTTGTAAAGAGTTAAACTTCATTTTACCGTTTCACGTCGAGAAGGAGAGTGGATTTTTATCTTCTTAGAGGACCCACTGCTGCTAGACACGAGCTAAGAGTTTCAAAACTCACATGCCATGTTTTAAGGTAGACAAAAGGCTCTATGGGCCGTTTTGAAACTCTTTGGGAGGTAAAATTTGAGCGGGAAGTGGCCCGAGTAAGCATTCACTCCAAAAGTCTTAAACTCAAATTCACGTTGATAAGTAGAGAGGATTTGCATCTTACTCGAGGACCCACTGATGCTAGGCTCGAGCTATGGAGTTTTAAAACTCACAAGCCATGTCTTGAGTCGGACAAAAGGTTCTGTGGGCAGTTTTGAAACTCTTGGCTCGTGTCTAGCAGCAGTGGGTCCCCGAGGAATATGCTAATCCACTCTCATTCGTAGGATGCCGCCAATAGGATGCCGTGGAATCAATATTTTTCTGATGGCTGTATATGCTAACCCTGACTTGACAAATATTGTAATCCGGGCTCCTACAGAATAAGAAATTGAGAGGCAATCACGGTCAAATTTCGTTATGTTGGTGGTTTCTCATCAAAATCGTATGCAAGCCCAAAAGTAAGCCTAAAATGGCCTAAAATGGCACTTTTAGAAAGTTCCTTCGGCTGAAAGTTTTTAAAAAACGACGAAAAAAAATAGTATCCGTCATTCAGCAGCTCTTTAACAACGCGTGTATTTTTTTTCAAAATTTTTGTAAATAATTTGTAGCCAGGAGACGTTCCCTATGAATGTGAAATTTATGCGAAAATCGACCAAAACGACAACCGTATTACTTGTCTCTTAAAATCATTTTTGTGGGGTGCAGGGTCTAGAGATTGTGACGTCGCAAATGTGCCGAGTTTTTGCCGGGTCGGGTCGGAGACGAAAATGTGACCTCAAAACAGAGACCCTCCCCACACGAAAAAGCAAATACGAACATGTATGGTACATGTAGGGAAAATATACGAAAGTGCAATATCTTATATGAAACTTATATGTTTCTCATAAAAATTTGAACCTTCCATATATGTATCATGTATGTTTTTTGTATGTACTTCCTTGTGGGTCATGAAGCAAGCTGCCACAGACTATAACAGAAAATTGCCTTGCAGTCATTGACGGGGAAGGATGGTTTTTAAGTGATTCGCGATCGTTTTTGGACCTTTTTTCGAGGTTTTTTCTGGAAGCGAACTTTTAAACGAATCTGGGCGCTATCATGTATAACTTTGTGATTTCAAAACGATTCGTTTTCAATATCACTGCCAATAGCTTAACACGGGCAGTGATTTGAAATCGAGTGATTTCAAGCCAAATCGAATGAAAAAAGTTACATGATCGCTCCCCAGAATTTTTTTTATAAAACGATCTTGAATTTGAACTTATAAAAAAAACATCTCGAGCTTCGATCTTCTTAAAACATTTTTTAACGACAATCTTGATCATGTTAAAAGTTCGGTTTGCAAACGATCTCCCCCAATGGTGCACGAGGACCTTCGCCATTGAGCCGTCTGCTTGTTACGCCAACGCTCCCCGCGAGAGAACAAGACACTACTTGACAGCAGGAAGCTTTAAGTCACAGCTGGGAGCGAAGAGTTACCGGTCTTGTCGAGCTCAAGTACCAGTCCGTTCATCGTGTACCCGTACTTCTTGGACCTGTACCGTGTGTAGCGATTGTGTAAAGTTATCCACGATTTATCGATGTTTATCGATGTTTATCGATAGCACTGCCCGTTGAAATAAGAATGCGAGTTTAAGCTATCGATTGGTTGCCCTTAGCTACCGATCGACATAATTTTACCCAATCGCCACCCAGGACTTGGATGATTAGATTCACTCAAAATTGCTTGACACTAAACTCTGTTTCACATTGAGAAGGAGAGTGGATTTGTATCTTCCAATATGACCCACCGCTGCTAGACACGAGCTGAGAGTTTTTCATATTCTACAGCTTATGCCGTGAGGAAGACAAAAGGCTCTATGGGCAGTTTTGAAACTCTTAGCTCGTGTCTAGCAGCAGTGGGTCCTCGAGGAAGATGCAAATCCACTCTCCTTCTCAACCTGAAATGGAGTTTAGCTTTTATTGAGCTCGTCTATACTATTTTTCACGTTAAGAAGGAAAGTATTGTTCTGTGGAAGTCTTGTTATGCCCAGGGGGTTGTTAAAAGACATACGGGACCATCAGGAAACACTTTGTAATTGCGTAATTACCTTGCGATTTCTAAAGCAACGCGTCGTTAAAATTAATAAAGAGATCTGGCGTGGATCCAGCGATTAACGAATCGGCGTTTTGACATCGCGACTGGTTTGTCTGGTGCTGTGCAAAACGAGCGAATTGTCTGCCGATCGAGCGAAACATCCCAGCTTTTAGCCGGGGATGCCAGGATGGTTTGGGATGAGTCGAACAGGATTTCCGGTCACCATGATCTTTCCTAGGACTTCCTGAATGAAATACAGGCACACGCTGTCTTTAAGGGGATCATTACTTGGTCTGACAAGTTTCTTGCTAAAGGGACGTAATCACTTCGAGAGTGATATTTATTGATGTATTGATTTATTTATCTTGACTTTTATGCATTTTAGCAACTTGGCAAGGTATTAATAATCAATTTAATGCAATACACTAGAATTAATTTGAGTTTGTCACTTTCTGGGGATCTCATATCATAGACTACCATACCATAGAATCAAATGATTAAGTTAGTGTCATTACCTTTAAAAACTTTATTTATCATTACAGTTATTAACCATTTTACTTTTTACAAATGGTAAAGAGTCAAATGATAATTTACTTCGAAGTCCAATAGGCTGTGGTAATCTTAGGCTAACACGACTGAATTAAAAGATTTTCTTGCCTCTTGGATACTTTCATTTTTCTTCTATACTCCTTTACTGTTTTGGGCCATTCATCCATTATTCCATCCTTTTGTTCATTCCATTCTTTCAATGTCCTGTTCCAAAAAGAGTATAAATTGATTTCTTTATCATACGGACGGACATTGGAAGTTTTCCAACAAACAATCAGTCAAATTGTGACACGAAAATGACATTGCAGATCGAGCTCTTTAACAAGCTACCGAAAACCGTTACAAGGTAAAGCACCTCCTAAAGCATAACAGCCATTTCGAAGAAAATTTCGCAACGCAAACCAAACAGGAAACGACACAGCAAAGATATAAAGTTCACATTGTGAATGTTCAATTATCAGTTTAAATTACTCTACACTAATAACGCACATTTTGTTTCTACCTACATATACTCAGGAGGAGAGGTCACAAAAAAGTTAATAACTCCATTACTGGCGTCGTTGCTAAGCAGAATACAATTACCTGCGCGACCTTGGCAGGGTCATCGGTTCGAAATCTTTGAATCACTCGCTGGATTTTTAAACAGTTCGTCTTAGTGAATGCAATCATTAAAAAAGGCAGGTGATACAATCAACTTTGTATAGCTGGTATTTAATTTTGTACGTTCATTTTCTTCGTTAGATGTGGATAAAAGCATATTTTATTTTGTCACACCTTGTTTAAATAGGAACTAATTCAACATATTGCCACAACACATTTACTTAAAACTTTTACCTATTATTAGGCCAAGCATTGAAGAGATAAAATAAACAATCTTACCTACTGATATGTATTATTTATCAAACAATTTGTAACAAATAATTGAAATATGAAAATTATTCAGCTAAATTGAATCCAAATGTGAACTTATTCAGCATTTTGGCAGAAGAATTTTAAGTTCTACGTTATGTTAAACTTCGACATTGCCAAGCATATTGAAAAAAGATTAAATAGACATGTGTACCGACATACATGTACCAGACATTAATGTCCCAACTGCCAACGTTAACAGCTAATTTAAGCCTGTTCAATGAGCTCCGAAGTCGAGCCGTTTCTTTCACCTCGCACTGGATACACTTTCCAGGCCACACCTTTGGTCGGATCGCGACGAAACCTATATTTTCGGAATCTTCACACTTCGGACAACCAATTGAACCATTTTCATTTCGCAAGATTCACTCGTTAATTACTTGCAAGAGTTTTAAAATAACCATGATTAGCCGGTACATTGAAAGATGTACTAAAGGTTAATTCCAGCTAAGAATGTACCTCTTACCGTATACACTTTCCAGGCCACACCCGTTATCCGATCGCAACGAAACAAATATCTACGGAATCCTCACACTTTGGATAACCAATTGAATATTTCAGAACCTCGAAATATCTCTTGGAAATCCATAAAAAGTTCAATTCAATTAACCTCAACAACAGCTATCAATAAATGGCCTTAATTGTGCAATGTTAACTGTTAACCAGCCTAAACTGGCCCCGTGTATCGCTATCCGATCACAATTCACTGCTCCGGCACCGACACAGAGGCGATTGCCTCACGTTGTTGCCATGGCAGTCGGTGGCTAGGTAAAGGTCGGTCCAGACCCGGAGGCTGCCGTGTCAGAGTGCAGGAAGCGACGGGGATCTGTTCGGCGCCATGCCACTCTCACTATCGAACGGTTGTGATCGGTACCTTGTCGACTACAAAAGCCCGCGGCGATTTACTGTGACATTTTCACTGCTGCAGCCGCTGCCGAAAGATGGTCGGATTTTCTCACGTCAATATGGTGAGATAGCTCTTCAATTAAACTTATATAAAACCGTTAATTTGGCGATGTTCAACTTTTTAGTCTGTGCTGGCTGGGATGTATGTAACATCGAGCTTAACTCTTTATAGAAATCACGAAAATCGCGAAAGCTCTTCAATATGCACTTATAAGCTTTTACTCTCACGTAATATTATTCTGTGTTATGATGAGCAACAAGCCAAACCAAGTGTCCTTGTATAGAACATATACTTTGGGCGCATATTATAGGAGGTCGACAAAAAGGAGATCAATTTTTTTGCAGACGAGTAAGTTGTCAGCAGTGCAAAATGTGTTTTCACAGCCGAAAAAATCAAGCCACACGTGGAACACAGAGCGTTCACTCCAGAATGTTCTTGTTTTCTGAACTATCCACATGAGGTTACGTCAGACCCTGTGCCACTCTTCCATTAAGGTGGAATGATCACCTTGGACAACAAATATCTACCAAACAATTGTTTACAGGCAAAATCTTACTGACAGCCCCACCAAAATAGCTCTCTTCCTAGGTAATGTATAAGGCTTTCAAATTAAGTTATCATAATTTTAGTAATTTTGCTAAATAACTTCCGTAACTATGGGGGCCATTAGTTTCCATAGTTACCAAAGTTTTCTGTAGTTACGAACGTTATTTAGCTACACTAATCATAGCACAAAAATGTGTCTAACTTAATTTGATTTTGACAGCCTTACACATTACCTAGGAGGTGAGCTATTTTGGTGGGGCTGTCACTAATAGTTTGCCTGTAAACAATTGTTTTGTAGATATTCGTTGGCCATGGTGATCATTCCACCTTAACGCTACATTGCTTGCCTCTCCTGAATAAGTATTCTTGTTTTCTGAACTATCCACCTGAGTTTTATGAACCCCTTTTTGTAAAATGTTTTTATTGGCAATGATCCTATGATCCAATGATCCCATGATCCAATTGGCCCGGACGCGCTATAATGTTTAGTGCCTCGTAGATGCAATGCTAATTTTCCCGCAGTTATTTTGGCTTTTGAGACAGTTCGTTGGGAGCTGGCCTAAAAAAATTACTCCTAGGGTAGATAGTTCGAGAACGAACTGTGATGTTTTAGAAGGAATAGAATTAAAAACTTGAGTACACTCCCGACAACGCACGATAAAGTCCGGAGAAACAAACAGAAACGACGAAGATTTGAGGCAAGAAAACGATTTCAAATAGAAATACGGTGTAAATATGATGATTCAAGTCGTCTTTGATACCAGTTTGCTACCAGTATGGTACCAATATTTTATGCACTACCAGTATGGTTGTTATACCTTATGAATTGAACATTGCTTCTACTAGGCACGAAAGGGAACAGCGCTCCCCACGCCGCGAGACCCAAACCTGCAATAACTTTAAAACACAGGAAATACGACTTGGGTTTGACTGAGACTGGCTGGGAAACTGTTAGTACGCAACCGAAAATGATGAGCAAGAAGCATCACAATCTAGAAGACATTGAGTGAGGTAATATTGCCTCCTTAGAAAGCCGGAGTATTTTAAACAACTTTTAGTGGCCATTGTAAATGGCTAAAATGGCGAGTTGTGAATGCGTTTATAGGCAGCCTTTGTTCATTAGGAATTATGCAACACCCAACCAGTCCCAAAAGAGCCCATTCCAAGTGAGGTCCAGCCAATAGCAGCCAGCCCCAGCCAAGAATGCAAACCCGCGTATTTTTGTCTACACTTAAGTCATTGCCGATTTGTTTCTCGCCTGTCTGCGCCGCGACTCCGAATCGGCCGAGTGTCGAAACATCGGCGTCCTCTGACTGGCCAAGTAGGGTCATCTCGAGGTCGGACGGTCCAGCATCGAGACGAGATGACCACCGCATGATGGGGTCTCTGTCCATCTGCGCCGAACGCTCTGCGCAGACGAGGATAAGAGGCCTCCTCGCGGTCCTTTAACCCCCACCCTGTGCACTTATTTTATTTTATTTTTATTTTATTTATTATTTGAGTCATAGAAATTCTTATACTGCTCAAGGCAGTGGAATGTACAGACTTGTCATAATTCTTAATTATGTTATCGAATGATAATAAATACATCTTATTTCTAAGCAAAACATGGTGATTAAATAAAATACAAATGGTTATGAATCAATCACGTCTTAATATAAAAGGAATACATAATGACAATAGAACAGTAGGTAACGGTAAGGTAAATTATCTTCAATCATCACTCCGATATTCTATATTAGGCTAAATTAGGTTTTTTACATATCAATTGTTGTATTTCTAGGGGCTAATTTAAACTCTTCTATACTATAAAACACATTTTTTATCAGGAAGACCCTTAATCGCTTCTTAAATTTATCATAATTAAGATCTTAAACTTTGACTTTGAGTGCGGAGGTCCAATCGAATACTGGCATGACCCCTAAATGTATTATTCAAATGTATTATTTTTTTATTTTTATTTTTATTTTTTACTTAAGTCTTGGGAATCCCAATGTTGTATACATTTACAACGGAACTTACAGACTGTAAACTAAATCTAAAGTATTTATAGTTCATGGTGATAATAATTAATAATATGATGAAACATAATAAAAATAGAACATAATAAGGACCAAACAAATTAGTTTTAATTTACACATACCAGTAGATGAAGGAATGAGTATCCCATATCGTCATGGGAATTCATCACATTTTTGAAAATATCAAATTGGGGTGATGTTCCATGACAAATCCATGTTCCTTGTTCAAACAAAAAATTTGTGTGATTTTTTAAGTTTTCATTATTCACATTTTTTAAATATCAATTTGTGGTGATGTTCCATGACTAGATATTATACTCTTCCTTCATCTACTGGTATGTTCAAATGAACAATTTAGATGATTTTTGAAAGTTTGCTCCACACACGCACTTTGGCAAGTAGACTCTTTTAAAAAATCAAGCATCTTGCAAGCATAGAAGTGTGTAGGATATTAAAAAACAAATATTAAAAACTATATGTAGTAAACATACACAGTTACAATTGCAATTTTCCCTTTTTAAAAACTCGTCCGTACTATAAAACCGTGCAATTTTCCCGCTTTTCTGCGCTTTGAATCTAAGCGCATTTTGATGAGACCCCGCGGCCACCTGGTTGCAATATCTGTGCGTGGCTGGACCATAGGATGCCGCCATCCGTCGAGGCAGGCACCGCTCGCTGGTCCGAGCCGGCCAAACGCCCACGCCCGGTCGGCCATCTGCCTGAGTGGAACATGACGTGATCCTCTTACCTGTCTGGACGGTACGGAGGCGGCATCTGTATCCGTGATGCCCGAGCATATCGTAGTCCGAAGAGTCAAAACACTATATTTCAACCTAAACTCCAATTCACGTTAAGGGTCCTCCACACCCCCTCTAAAACGTTGAATGCAGAGGTCCAAGCGAACAGAAAAATGAACCCCTAAATATGTTCCAATCTTTAATTTTAAGATACCAGTAGATGAAGGAAGAGTATATCTAGTCATGGATAACCACCAAAATGCGATATTTAAAAAAATGTGTACGGTTCAAACTTTCAAAAATCGCATAAATGAGCTCATTTATACGACTTTTGAAAGTTAGCACCATACACATATTTGAAATGATCAAAATTTGGTGGTTATCCATGACTAGATATACTCTTCCTTCATCTACTGGTATCTTAAAATTAAAGATTGGAACATATTTAGGGGTTCGTTTTTCTGTTCGCTTGGGCCTCTGCATTCAACGTTTAAATGGGAGTTGTGGGTTAAAGGATTAACTGTGAGGAGCCCTCTTAAGAATGAGAGTGGAGTGTATCTTCCTCGAGGACCCACTGTTGCTAGACACAAGCTAAGAGTTTCTAAACTGCCCATTGAGCATTTTGTCCGGCTCAAGACATGGCTTGTGATCTTTGAAACTTTTAGCTCGTGTCTAGCAGCAGTGGGTCTTAGAGGAAGATGCAAATCCACTCTCCTTTTTGACGTGAAATGAAGTGTATAGGTACGTGAAAGACTTGTCTAAGCGGCGCTAATAATATCTGAGATTTTACAGTCTGTTGATAGCGAGGAAGTAATCTGTGTCTTCTTTATGAGGAAACATGTCTAGGCATTTTATAACAGCCAATTCCTGTACGAGCCGCCATTAAATCACTCCTATAATCAGAAACAAGGCGGCTGAACGATCCAGCCACGGCCTATGACTAAACACCCTTTAACGAGCGCCGCCAAGGCGCAATTATAAACAATAACAATTATTACTTACAAGTTAAGCTCTCGACAATTACATTGATGTGATTTTGAAGATAGTCTGTCGGAGAATGGCGGTCACGGGTTGTGTTTGTCAAATATGGGCAAAAGCAATATTGTCGTAATTGTAGTAATTACCAAGTAATCGCTCATTGCTACACCTTCACGTTGTAATAGAATGTGGCTTAACGATATGCAGTTTTTTGTAAGTTTACCAAAATGGTTGTGGCCTGTGGTTACGGTTTGTTATTTGTTATATACGTTATTTGTTGGCGCTGTCCCTGTGGCACTGGTCTTTGGCTGTCGGTGAACGACAGGCTGATGATGAAGCTAGCCTGGCCTGGAAGGGAGCCGAGGATGGACCCGGTGCAGGCACCAAGGCCTGCTACCGTCCAACAGCACCAAGTGCCGGCCACCGCTTCGCCTTGTCCCTTTGACACACTGTGTTGGCGCTGTCCCTGTGGCACTGGTCTATTGGTTGTCGGTGAATGACAGGCTGATGATGAAGCAAGCCTGGCCTGGAAGGGAGCCGAGGGTGGACCCGGTGCCGGCACCAAGGCCTGCTACCGTCCAACAGCACCAAGGGCCGGCCACCGCTTAGCCTTGTCCCTTTGACACACTGTGTTGGCGCTGTCCCTGTGGCACTGGTCTATTGGCTGTCGGTGAATGACAGGCTGTTGATGAAGCTAGCCTGGCCTGCAAGGGAGCCGAGGGTGGACCCGGTGCCGGCACCAAGGCCTGCTACCGTCCAACAGCACCAAGTGCCGGCCACCGCTTAGCCTTGTCCCTTTGACACACTGTGTTGGCGCTGTCCCTGTGGCACTGGTCTATTGGCTGTCGGTGAATGACAGGCTGATGATGAAGCAAGCCTGGCCTGGAAGGGAGCCGAGGGTGGACCCGGTGCCGGCACCAAGGCCTGCTACCGTCCAACAGCACCAAGGGCCGGCCACCTCTTAGCCTTGTCCCTTTGACACACTGTGTTGGCGCTGTCCCTGTGGCACTGGTCTATTGGCTGTTGGTAAATGACAGGCTGATCATGAAGCTAGCCTGGCCTGGAAGGGAGCCGAGGATGAATTCCGAAAAGCACCAAGGGGCGGTAAAAAAATTGCTTATCTTCGTACTTTTGCTCTCAAGAGGTTAACGAAAACAGGAGCTTAAGGAGAAAACGATGAAAAAAATATAAACATAATTTTTCATGGGCTTTAGTCACTGCCACTCATGACACACTAAAAAAGCGCAAAGTTTTGGTCGTATAGCCGAAGATTTCATGCTTTACATGCGAAATGATTTTATCCCATGATATATGGATTGTAAATTTGGACACTTTGCTATCAGAAGAAGCATTGCATTCATTCGACAATGCAATTTCGTTGTATTTCTTTGCAAGAAATGTTGCACACTAAAAACCAACCCACTCACGTGGGACCGTGATTTCATGGTTTTTCACAGCCGGTAAACTTGGCAGTACTCTGCCTGTTGGTTACAAAACACTCATTAACTTCGGAGATAAGATCTCTCGATTATAGCGCTTGATGGCGCGATCGTCTGAACTTGGCGACGGCCTTGAGGGAGTCGAGATGAAATCGTAAGGTGCAGCAGCGGGCTCCGTTTAGCTGTAAAGGACAACTCTCATCTCCTGACGAGCTGTTCTCAGATTAAAGATTTTTACTTTTTATAATCCATGGCAGGGGAAAATAATTTTTTCAACTAATTTTTGCCCACAAACAGCCTTTTTATGGAGCCTCTATGACGTCATCGTGGGCCCTGGGAATAGTTTTTTGGCCGTAATTACCTTCCCGAAGCGCCGATTCGCTTCAAACTTTCGGTATTGACATTTGACATTTATCACTTTGCAATATTCAAATTTGGAATCGATATTACAATTTTGAAATTTTATTTTGAAATTGTAAAGATTAGACTATACGGTAGTTATTGGTGGAAATTTTTTTATTTTATTTTAATTGCTTCTGTATTGGTTATAAAAAAACAAAAACTTTCATCTGAGCTCAGTTTGGGTGTAGGTGAGAAAATTCCTTTAAGGTGCCTAGGCTGGATTATCAAAATCAACTTGGCACTCATGTAATTTAGTGCAGTAAAGTTTTACACTGATGGTCGATTTAACCAAAATCAATAATTTGGCTAGAACCTGATTGAAACCAACCTTTTGATTCACTGTAAAAAGCTGACAATTTTCAAAATTTTATCCAAAGAAATGTGAAAAACACATGGAAAACGGGCCAAATATGAAATTAAACATTGTTTTGACATCAATATATCAACCTAGCCCATCTAGCGTCAAGATGAGTCAAGTCCTCGCTATAGTGGGCGCAAATTGCATGTCTGGCACCGGACTTTGAAGCGCTCTCAAGACGATCTCGCCCGAGGACGAAGTGGTCCAGAGATTCGGGGGAGTCACGCGTCTGTCGGGAAGTTTGTCAGGTCGACGTCGACCTTGGCATTTCGGTTCTCAGTGCAAGTGGGCGGTAAATTAGTGTTTGAAGAGTCACATGTTGAAAAAGTTGCAGACGTTAGCAGGCACCACTAAACATGGTCTATATGAGTTTAAGTCTATGAGTCAAACAACACCTGCCTAGCGATTTTGTAACTTATGCGTTATGCCGTTATCGGTTCTAATGGATCAAACCCATCTTGTTGTCCATGTTTAACTTTTTAACTTTGTAACCGACAACGGCAAAGTCAGAGTCACGAAATCGAACGACTGGTGGCTCAAATCGTTTGCATGGGTTATATCGATTGTGTGAAGTTATCGACGAGTTATCGATGTTTATCGGAAGCGCGGCCCAATGAAATAAGCAGGCAACTTTCAGCTATCGATCGGTTGCCCTTAGCTACCGATCGACATAATTTTACACAATCGCTACCTTGGATATATATACCTATAGATCATTCAATGAAGCGATGTCATGTATATTAGCGAGAAAATATTGCTATAGATAATATGTGGATTGATAAAAAGCGCAAAAACATTAAATCTGGCCACAAAATGTGGGGGAATCTTTCCACTGCGAGACCGTTTCTAGGCGTATTAATTATCTTCCAAACATGCACCAAAGCAATCAATCTATCCACAGCACAGAATCTTAGAAGATACACTTTTTCAAAACGTAATAAATCTTTTAAAATTTAAATTATAAAGCAAACAAGCAAGCCGTGATGGGCGAGTGGGTTTTGAATTTGTCGGGAAAAAAAGTGCGCGCAAAATCTCAGTGCGATCTTTCAGACACTCGATTAATCTCCAGCAGGCAGTGTGAAAAGATTGCTGGCAAGATAATTTATCCGTGTTGTGTTTGAATCAGTCAACGCCCAGAGAGATGGCATACAAACAGATCATGCTAATCGCAGAGACGAGCTTCTTTTGTTATGTCCGTCAAGATTGTATAGGCTCAGTTCAGATTAGTTTCAATTCAGAGTTCGGAATCAAAATTGGCTTCGTATTGTTCGAACATTTTGCGCGAGATTAATGAATTAGCAAATATTTGAATGGTTAACAAGACTCATTGTTGGATCACGTTTGGACGGTTTGATTGTGTTGTGTGATGTTTAACGACGCATTTTGGTCTGCCGACGTCATTGTGTTTGAAGAGAGAAGATTTACAATTGCGATCGGATTATAATTCATTTGCGACGCAGTAAAAATTGTGTAAATAGCTTTAAAATGTATTAATTTTATTTTCGTATGGGTTGTTCCATTGATTGATTTGACAAATACTCGGTTTCAAACCGCCATTGTAATACAATCAGTGGCTTATTTCGTGTATTGTATGATTTTGATATGAATACATTCACAGGTAATGTTTAATGTGTAACATAACATGGAAGATTATTTCTAAACCCACAAACAGGATAGGAACAATTTTATAAACTGATTTACTAAATTGACAATGTCTCATTTTAGGCTGTATGAAATATGTCTTTTACAAAACGTGTCAGAATTCTGTTGGGTCTAGGTCTAGCGCTGCTAGATCTTATGCTATGGACTTTTATAGCACAGCCACTGTTGATATCAAGTTATTCGATTTCGAAATCTAGCATTCGAAATATGAATACCCGAACTAATGGTTTGTGTTTTGTAAGTCTTGAAACCAATGAGATGCTACTTGATTTTTGACGCAGTATCCAGTGACCTACGTTCTTGATTTAGAAGTGAGGGCTGAACCTAGACCAAGACCAAGACCAAGACCTAGACCTAGACCAAGACCAAGACCAAGACCAAGACCAAGACCAAGACCTAGACCTAGACCTAGACCTAGACCAAGACCAAGACCTAGACCTAGACCAAGACCAAGACCTAGACCTAGACCTAGACCAAGACCTAGACCAAGACCAAGACCAAGATCAAGACCTAGACTAATACCTAGATCAAGACCTTTACCAAGACCAAGACTTATACCTGGACCAAGACCTGTACCAAGACCAAGACCTAGACCAATACGTAGATCAAGACCTATACCACGACCTAGACCAATACCACGACCTAGACCTATACCACGACCTAGACCAAGACCAAGACCTAGACGTCAAGACCTTTACCTAAAACCAGTGCTAAAACTATGACCAAGACTGATGAAACACATTCAGCCACGACCAAGATATGTAAAAAAAAAAACCTGATGGATCAACATAGCATAAAAACACGAAATCAATTTCATTATGCAACACATCAATTCATTGATCATACCAATAATCTCTATAATTGCACTGCCCATGAATAATTGTATCAATTTCCAAATCAGAGCTATCATTATTGCCCGCCAACCGAGCGTTTCAACGGGCAATCCGCTCCATTAGCGTTTAGCACTGGTCGCCATAGCAACGCGGCATCCCACGTCGTCCGTGGTTACCATATTAGCACATGGGTACCTGGCAACGGCGGGCCGAGCCCTAGCAACCGGCGGCGTTGGCGTCAACAAACTACATTGGCTCGCGCAGACGCACACGGTTGGGAACGAGCTCCATCGAAGATTCGAGAACTTTTTCGTTACGGCTTAAGCACGGTTGCGATTGTTCATTTATTGATTGATTCAATCTTGGTACACCCCTTAATAGCATGGAATTAGTGTAAAAAGATCCAAGTCCTCGTGTCTTATTTCTTTAACATGGATTGACCAAAGTCGAAAATTTATCAATTAAACATTTTTGAAACGGACCAAAAGTTGCCGACATTTTCAGGTCACATCGTTGAAGTTATTATTTCAATATTTCAGTGTGTTGTAGACAAAATGGCCGGCAATCGCTGGGGTGCGTTGGCAACCTATTTAACATCATCTACCAGGCCATGGCATTAGGTCAATTATGATCAAGGGGCCTAATGTTGCACAGGTGGTTACAGTTACCTTGGTTACAGGCGATATAACAACAAACGGTGGCTCCATCCCTTGACTGCCGGCAGAACTATTATTACGGGCGGAGGGCTTTCACGTAGCTGCTTTAATACGGGAGTAAAAATCTGGGTAACCTTATATATCTGTGCTTTAAGCTGTATTAGAGCTTGTTTGACAGGATATTTGCATAAAGCTGATATTACGATAGAACCAGAACATTAAATGCATCAATGAAATTGTTCACTGGCGTCGCTAGCGCACGCGCAAACGCAGCGTCCTTGCGATTTGAATGCAAAACACAAATAATAATCATATCACTCAATTAACACTGCATACATTTGTGATATGATCAGCGATTCGCATGCTGCCAGAGGTAATTGACCAATTTACCTTTAAATTGTTACACTTCAGTAACTTGAAATTATAGTCGGATAACCTTTGTACTAAACTAAGACGCCTTTATCCGATCGTGCGCTGTAATTCTCTCCATTATTGTCATTCAATAAGATACAATTACACCGAGGCCAGGACATTTTTACAAATAAAAAATATTGTTATGTGAAAGAGAAAACATTTTATATAATTAATGTAGTGGTTGAGCGCCATGTCTGCCTTGCATTCGGGAGGTCCCAGGTTCGATCCTGGTGGCCGGATATCCTGGTAGTGAGAGCGCCATGTCTGCCTTGCATTCGGGAGGTCCCAGGTTCGATCCTGGTGGCCGGCTATCCTGGTAATGAGAGCGCCATTTCTGCCATGGCATTAGGGAGGTCCCAGGTTCGATCCTGGTGGCCGGCTATCCTGGTAGTGAGAGCTCCTCGTCAGCCTTGCATTCGGGAGGTCCCAGGTTCGATCCTGGTGGCCGGCTATCCTGGTAGTGAGAGCGCCATGTCTGCATTGCATTCGGGAGGTCCCAGGTTCGATCCTGGTGGCTGGCTATCCTGGTAGTGAGAGCGCCATGTCTGCCATGGCATTCGGGAGGTCCCTGGTTCGATCCTGGTGGCCGGCTATCCTGGTAGTGAGAGCGCCATGTCTGCCTTGCATTCGGGAGGTCCCAGGTTCGATCCTGGTGCCCGGCTATCCTGGTAGTGAGAGCGCCATGCCTGCCTTGCATTCGGGAGGTCCCAGGTTCGAACCTGGTGCCCGGCTATCCTGGTAGTGAGAGCGCCATGTCTGCCTTGCATTCGGGAGGTCCCAGGTTCGATCCTGGTGGCCCGCTATCCTGGTAGTGAGAGCGCCATGTCTGCCTTGCATTCGGGAGGTCCCAGGTTCGATCCTGGTGGTCGGCCATCCTGGTAGTGAGAGCGCCATGCCTGCCCTGCATTCGGGAGGTCCCAGGTTCGATCCTGGTGGCCGGCTATCCTGGTAGTGAGAGCGCCATGTCTGCCTTGCATTCGGAAGGTCCCAGGTTCGATCCTGGTAGTGAGAGCGCCAGTGAGAGCGTTTACGTAAAACCGAAGTTTTTTGGATGTATCTTTATTGTATTGCTGGTAGTTTCACGGCTCACGATAATTCTTTAACAACTCTCTCTTGTAAAATTATTTGCACGATTTACAGAAAGCATTCATCGAGGCATAGGATATTTATCATATAATGATATTTATCATAACATCATTTATAATTATTAAACATTTATTAAATAATTAATGATATTTATGATAATTCACTTTGTGTAAATGGGATAAACTAATTTAATTTATATTTATATAGCTATTACCAATTATGACTAGAGTGATCGATTTGATGTATTTTACTGGATATTTTACTGGATATCTTATCAATTTTCGAAAGAGCAAAGAGAAAAACACTGCGTAAAACGTTTTTATTCAATGTAAATGCGTTGAATTCATATCTTTGCTGTATATAGGTCAATTTAAGCGTATAAATTTTGATGGAGCTTCATTCGACATGATATGTTATTTGCAACCCCCCCCCCCCCCCCTCCCAATTGCGCCGCGGAAAAACAGGAAATCTTAAAGCAGGCCTTTGTGTACGTGAGATAAACTAATTTAATGTATAATTAGCTATTACCATCATGACTGGAGTGTTCGATTTGATATATTTAGGATATTTTATCGGATATCTTATCAATTTTCGAAAGAGAAAAGAGAAAAACACTGCGTGAATTTAATATAAATTATTTGAATTCATATAACTTTGCTGTAGGTATAGGTCAATTTAAGCATCTAATTTTTGATGGAGCTTCATTCGACACATGTTATTTGCCCTCCCCCCCCCCCCCCCCCCCCCCCCCCCCCCAACATTTGCGCAAGTGGTTTTCCGGCCCGCCAAAAAACCAGAACTTTTAAATCAGGCTCGTGACATCTGCAAAAGGTTGCCCACGCCTGGACTAAAGTATACAGTAGGAAATGTGCTTCGCGGTTTCATGGGGCCCTGAGACCGCTGGACCGCGTCGATCTTGAGCTGCGCATCTTCGCGACGCACGTGTCGTGATCTCATCTCAGATCGACGCGTACCCCAAGGTCGCGACGCAGCCTCTTGCTCGGCACGACGCGCTCCCGGGCAGTGCCCGATTTAAGGCAGCAGCGGTCGACTTCGTCCCCAGGGTACCTATTCTCGAAAAGTTACCACGTGATAAGTTATCATTCAGGGTCACGTGACGGACAATCCAGTGACTCGATTTGTTATTGAGACATCACGTGACCAGAATCATAGCTTATCACGGTGATAGCATTTCGAGAATAGGTACCCTGGAGCGTTTCGAAACTCGCGCTGTTGTCACGGGGATGTTTGTTGTGTTCGGAAACAGTAGTCTCTGAAATGAGGAGTGAGCCGGGTCACCGTTGAAACGAATTTTGCTTTAAGAAATGTGATTATCATTGTTTTTTTGTGGCGGAACGCACCGGTACGCCGTTATCTTGTCGGTACTCGAAAAGAAAAATTAAACATCGGCGGGAATCAATCGCTGGAAAAATGTATGCTCAATTTCCTGTTAAGAAGAAGAGTGTATTTTGCTCCTTACTCGTGAGCCCTCTGCTACGTTAGACTTTAGCTGGCGTTCAAAACATACAAACCATGTCTTGAGCCGGACAAAAGGCTTTATGACCATGGAAAATTTTGAAACTCTTTGCTCGTGTCTAGCAGCAGAGAGTCCACGAGGAAGATGCGAAGACACTCTCCTTCTCAACGTGAAATAAGGTTTATTTGTAATTTTATATTATGAAAATTGGCGTTCCGGTACCTTTATTTTTACAAAAAAAGCACTGGTAATAACTATGAACCAATCGAATGGCATAAAGATATCAAATACCCATGGGTACATGAACCAAGCATACCTATACACTCATTTCACGTTAAGAGCGGGAGTGAATGTGCATCTTCCTCGCGAGGACCCACTTCAGCTAGACACGAGTCAAGAGTTTCAAAACTGCCCATAGAGTCTTAAGTCCGGCTCAAGACATGGCTTGTGAGTTTTGAAACTCTTCGCTCGTGTCTAGCAGCAGTGGGTCCACGAGGAAGATGCAAATCCACTCTCCTTCTTAACGTGAAAATGGAGTATAGTGCCACATTTTTTCATAAGATGCATTTAAAAAATAACAACGTGTAGAGCACCTGCAATACGTGTTATCTCACTGGCATTTGTTTGTGGATCCGGGCTCTGGAGCTTTCCAGGAGATCCCGTCACTAGGATCGAACCAGTGACCCCCAAACCACAACACCGCAATCCCACCCACCACATCACTTCCCCTCAAATAAGCATCAAAACTTTCCACAACGATGTTCGTTAACTTTGCGCTATCCACTGATTGATAAATTAAACTTCTTATACTCATGTCCAACTATCATATTATCTATCCTATAACTAATCATTAATTTTGAAAATACCGATTTCAAACTGGGGCTTAAATTCTGAATAAAATTCTCACTGATTTCCCGACGCCTGCGCCGGCAATAGGGAGGTCCCCGGTTCGTCTCCCGGTTCGGTTGCACATTTTTCCAGCTTCTTATACCATCCATCCATTGCATCCTGTTTTTTGCAACCACTTACACTATCTTCTCATATCCTAGAGTTAATTTCACGTAAAGAATGGGAGTGGATTTGCATCTTCATCGAGGACCCACTGCTGCTAGACACCGAGTTTCAAAACTGCCCACAGAGCCTTTTTTAAGAATCATGACATGACTTGTAACTTTTGAAACTCTTATCTCGTGTCTAGCAGCAGTGGGTCCTCGAGAAAGATGCCAATCCACTCTCCTTCTTCACATGAAATTGAGTTTATGATACTATTCCTGATTGACAAGTTTCCTATAAACTGCTCGGAGATCACGTACAAACACTTGTCTCTTGTCGACGATCTCGACTCGACGTCAAGGATGCAGTCAGCCTCTCGCTTGGCGCCATCCGACCTATGACCTCGCACGGCGACAGCCGGAACTCCCGCGTGTTGTTGTTGTTGTTTGCTATAGTGGTTCTATAACAAGACGATTAACTTGTAAGCTATGGATTGGCGGTAAATGGTGAATTGCTTGGCTGGTGTAAGCGCCTTGTACGTATTGGCTCAATAAAATTGTTGTAGCAAGTTTGGTTTATTGGCTATACGTAGCACCACAAGGTGGACCGTCTGTGCTAACGGCATCATGAGAACTGACACCTTATTTACACACTATTTTAATTGTGTTTTTCATTTCAGATTTTAATAGGTCACATTTTTCTACATTGATTTTTACAATTTTCCATCTATTTATCCAAACTTTGAGTTGTCTTGAAAATACACAAATACAATAGAATAAAAATACAATATAACAAAAATACAATAGAGTGATTGTATGCAGCTGACTTGAAAATAAGTAGACTTTTCCCAATGTTCGTAATGGAATTTCGGTTCTCTGCTCGTAAAGGTTTGTTTGAAAAGAGCATAGGCACGCCAGGTACCGACCACGTGGATGAGCACGTGGAGGAACTGGATGTCATGCTTAGGGGATCGAAATCTCGTAACGACAAACCGGTTTTCTTAGCAGCTGCCTCGCTCCGTGAAATGAGAATCGACCGAGCTGATAGATCGGTGCATTGTGGAGTTTTGTATTAGATTTCACGCAAATCAAATGGCCTAAAATACATAATTGTTAACTAAGAAGAAAATGTGCGTCTTCTCTGTACGTAAAACACAAAAATGGCTTCACTTTCTCGGTACTTGTAAAAAAAAAAGGGGTACCCACAACGTGAATTATTATTTTTTCCATAATTGCTATTTTTATCTTACATTACCTCCGGCCCGACTGGATTAGGTAAAGCCCCTGGAAAGGTTACTTTAACTTTATTAAAAGGTAAAAGAAGCAATGAACAGATATGCAATCTAAATAGGGAAACATGTTTTATTTATTTATTTGAAAAAGTTGTGTCTATTTAGTGAAATGGAAGTGTTCCTAGCAAAGGGAAGACACGACATGTTTTTTCTTTTCTAGAAGCTTGGAAAAGCGTGATGTGCACCATGGCTACAAGACGTTATTCAGCATAAATCAAAGCCCCAGTTTAAAACAGTTTATTGAAGATTGGCAAATATTTCAGCATTTTCAGCTAGCTCGCATGAACTCGGCCGCCATTCCAGCAATAAGGTTACCCAGATGTTCCACTCCCATACAAAAGCAGCTACGCGAAAGCCCTCCGCCCGCAATAATAGTTTCGCCGGCAGTCAAGGGATGGAGCCATTGTTTGTTGTTATATCGCCATATTCCACTAGGGCTGCAACCCGACGATCCATGGCCCTCTAAATGGTTTTGTTCCGTTGGTGGTGATAGTAAATGTGCGGTAAGAAGGCCTAGGATCAGCAGGCTGCTACCCTAGTGGAATATGGCCTTAACAAACTGTGGAACATGTGTCCCTTGATTATAATTGACCTTGTACCTTCACCATTCTGGGGAAGTTACCAGCAAGTTTCAGATCAACTCGTGTTGCTTTATTGATGAGCGTAGCGAGCGAAGCGAAACCACAAAATTTTTTTGGCGAACACCAGATTTTTTTACTTGAAGTTGATTCAAGATTTGACAGATATTAGAAATTTTGTCAATTTCGTGCATGCAAGTTTTTGAAAGTAAGTTCGCGGCAGAAATATATCTCCAACCTAATAAAAACCCTTCGGCATGAGTTACATCTATCTATTTACATGCACATTGCTCAATTACCTCAAAATGAGCATATTTCCGCTACCCGACAGCTCGGACAGAAACAAAGAAAGGTCAGAATCGTTTACATTTTCAAGTGATCAGAATTTTTGAGAAAGCAATGGTCCGGCTTGCTGCTCCATGATTTGCCTCAATCTTTTTATGCGCTAAATACAAATCGCTACGCTCATCTTCAACGCAACACAAATTGCGTTCGCCCTAGTCAAATGGTATTACCTACCTTGATAATAATCACCATAAAAAAGAGATTCCTAACAGATTTCGAGGCTTGCTAGCTAGTTCTAACTCGGCCCGCTCATGTCCATTCCAGCGGGCTCTTCGCCAGCGTCCGCCGCTGCGTTTCCAAGGCGACGGGCCAAGTGTACGCGGCCAAGTTCTCCAGCCGCACCCGCTACGGGGACGACTGCAGTGCCGAGATCCACCACGAGATCGCACTGCTCTCCCTCTGCGCACCCTCGCCGCGCATCGTCAAACTCCACGACGTCTTCGAGACGTCCAAAGAGATCATCATCGTCATGGAGTTGTGAGCTTTATTTACTGTTTTATTGCTCATTGATTTATATAACTACAGATAGAAGGGCTACCCAGATTATCCACTTTAATACTAACAGCACAGATAGAAGGTATACCCTAATTATCCACTCCTATACTAACAGCACAGATAGAATGACTACCTAGATTATCCACTTCAACACTAACAGCACAGATAGAAAGGCTATCCAGATTATCCACTTCTAAATACTAACAGCACAGATAGAAGGGCTACCCAGATTATCCGCTCCTATACTAACAGCACAGATAGAAGGGCTACCCAGATTATCCACTCCTATACTAACAGCACAGATAGAAGGGCTACCCTGATTATCCACTCCTATACTAACAGCACAGATAGAAGGGCTACCCAGATTATCCACTCCTATACTAACAGCACAGATAGAAGGGCTGCCCTGATTATCCACTCCTATACTAACAGCACAGATAGAAGGGCTACCCAGATTATCCACTCCTATACTAACAGCACAGATAGAAGGGCTGCCCTGATTATCCACTCCTATACTAACAGCACAGATAGAAGGGCTACCCTGATTATCCACTCCTATACTAACAGCACAGATAGAAGGGCTGCCCAGATTATCCACTCCTATACTAACAGCACAGATAGAAGGGCTACCCTGATTATCCACTCCTATACTAACAGCACAGATAGAAGGGCTACCCAGATTATTCACTCCTATACTAACAGCACAGATAGAAGGGCTGCCCAGATTATCCACTCCTATACTCACAGCACAGATAGAAGGGCTACCCTGATTATTCACTCCTATACACACAGCACAAATAGAAGGGCTACCCAGATTATCCACTCCTATACTAACAGCACAGATAGAAGGGCTACCCAGATTATTCACTCCTATACTAACAGCACAGATAGAAGGGCTACCCAGATTATTCACTCCTATACTAACAGCACAGATAGAAGGGCTGCCCAGATTATCCACTCCTATACTCACAGCACAGATAGAAGGGCTACCCTGATTATCCACTCCTATACTAACAGCACAGATAGAAGGGCTACCCTGATTATCCACTCCTATACTAACAGCACAGATAGAAGGGCTACCCAGATTATCCACTCCTATACTAACAGCACAGATAGAAGGGCTGCCCAGATTATCCACTCCTATACTAACAGCACAGATAGAAGGGCTACCCAGATTATTCACTCCTATACTAACAGCACAGATAGAAGGGCTGCCCAGATTATCCACTCCTATACTAACAGCACAGATAGAAGGGCTATCCAGATTATTCACTCCTATACACACAGCACAGATAGAAGGGCTACCCAGATTATCCACTCCTATACTAACAGCACAGATAGAAGGGCTACCCTGATTATTCACTCCTATACTAACAGCACAAATAGAAGGGCTACCCTGATTATCCACTCCTATACTAACAGCACAGATAGAAGGGCTACCCAGATTATCCACTCCTATACTAACAGCACAGATAGAAGGGCTACCCTGATTATTCACTCCTATACTAACAGCACAGATAGAAAGGCTGCCCAGATTATCCACTCCTATACTAACAGCCCCACCCCCGCAACCCCCTTCCCCCCTCAAGATTTGCGGCGTTCCCCTCACCAACAAGCTAAAATAGTTCAGCCGGCATTCATGACATGGAGCCACTGTTCGTTGTTATAAGTCACCTGTAACTGTAACCAAAGCAACTGTAACCACTTGTGGAAGATTTACTCTCTTGATTATAATTTTCTTTGTGCCACGGCGCTGTGGATGGTGATAAAACAGATAGAGAGGCTTCATGCGGCAGTGGGCGGGCATGCTTGAAACCGTTTTTGGACGCCGTTAATCGTCCAAATGAAATTAATTCATATTTCATGGCGATTAAACAATGTGACACAAGAAAATCAATCATAACTTCTATTTTCGCTTTTTATCCTATATTAAGCCCAATTTAGCCTATATAGTTGCCCCGCCATAATTAGGAGTTTGGACAAAAATTGGCGTCTATGCGATTCATAGGCCGCTGTCTGCCAAATAATGCCTCTCTAGAAGCGGGTTATCCACGCACCCAGTGCCTGTTCATATCAGCCTAGCGATTTTGTAACTTTTACGCTCTGCCGTTATCGGTTCTGATGGATAAAATCCCTATTGTTGTCCATATTAGTTTTTTAAATTTGTAACCGTGAACGGCAAAGTCAGAGTCACGTAATCGCAGTGCTAGTTCGCCCCTTTGTAACACGTGACCGCGTGTTCGCAGCGCCCCTGGCGGCGACTTGCAGACCATCATCGACGACAATCTGGTCCCCTTCGAGACGGACGTGGTCAACTTTGTGCGCCAACTCGTCGAGGGACTCGCCTATCTGCACGAGAGGAAGATCGCGCATCTCGACATCAAGGTACAAACGGGCGAAGCCTCATCCTAATCTGGACAATACACACTACGCTTTCGGGCTCCGACGGGCCCAGCCCTGAGGGCTCCAAAGCGCAGTGTGAATTGCGAATCCGTCTCGTTCTCGGCCTCTCAGAGCGTTTCGGGCTCCGACGGGCCCAGCCCTGAGGGCTCCAAAGCGCAGTGTGTATTGCGAATCCGTCTCGTTCTCGGCCTCTCAGAGCGTTTCGGGCTCCGACGGGCCCAGCCCTGAGTGCTCCAATACGCAGTGTGTATTGCGAATCCGTCTCGTTCTCGGCCTCTCAGAGCGTTTCGGGCTCCGACGGGCTCAGCCCTGAGGGCTCCAAAGCGCATGTGTGTACTGCGAATCCGTCTCGTTCTCGGCCTCTCGGAGCGTAGCGTGTCGGACTGCAGTGGGTTTGGATATTTTTAAAAACTGCCCATGCCTTTTGTCCGGCTCAATACATGACTTGTGAGTTTTAAAACTCATAGCTTGTGTCTAGCACCAGTGGGTCCTCGAAAAATATGCAAATCCACTCTCATTATCAACGTGAAATATAGTTCCAGCTCGCAAAATCGTCTGCTCTCAATACTGCTACCAAGATGGCGTCAGTCCCACCTTTCTAGACGGGCCGTGCCTGCGTTGCCCGCGCAAAACCAACTATTGTCTGCGCACTGCCCATAATCTCGAGCCCAGCTGACCTGGAACGCCATTCTCGCGCTCATCCCCGGCGGTTACCAATACCTGCGCAGCCGATTAGTGGTTTGCTAGATCCTGATGTTCACAAACGAACATAGCTGATTTTAGCAGCAAGGATCGATGGGTTATGTGCTGAAGAATGGACTTAGATTACCAGATCAATTTTTCTCTTTTTGATGCAGCGAAACTTATTCATAACCAGCCCAATTTTCATTCATTTGTTTTCCGATGTTCGTCTGTCAATAATGTTCGTTCAACTACTTACTCAAGAAGTTGCAAATGGATGATCATTAATTTTACTTCTATTCGTTTCCATTGTGCATAAGTAGGCTTATCACCTCCAGATAACGGTTTCAGTAAATCGCCTCCTATCGGCATGAGGCACTCTCATGAGACACCAATTTTTCTTTGCACTTTCATATATTATAATGGTTACAAAAAAGGGTTAAAAATTAAGAGTTTCGGGCTACATTCTAGCATTCCAGGGGCAAATTTACGAAAAAAAATTACCATGATCGCTCTTATTTACGAATTTTGTCTATAACACACTGAAATATTGAAATGATAACTCTAACTGTGTGGCCTTGAGAACTCGGAATTTTTTGGTCTGAAAAGCCACTTTCTGGCGAACTGATCTATGCCCTTAACTTTGACAAAAAGGTGTCTGCTGGGAGGATTCAGAAAGTGGATAATTTTGGCTACGAAATACAAAGCTGAGACCCTTATGCGCCCAGCCCAAAGTCCTGGTTACAACAGCGACCGCTTTTTCTAAACGCCGTTTATCGCACTCTCAAAATGTGGTGCAGAATCAAACACAAACAGCAGACGCAGTTTTGATGGAAAACTGTACAGAAATTTAAAAAAATGTGGATGAATGCCGTTTCGAACGTATTCAAACTGAAATGTCTGAGCCGTTTCCTGTATCTCAAATCGGGTCAAAAAGCGCCAAGCCCCATTTTTGTCCGTCGGAAACTTTTATCAAAACTGTTCAATGCGCTGAAGAATCAAGAGGCATTTTAACAGCCAATGCAAAACAATTAAACTTCACCAAAATCAGAGGGGATTATTAATGAACATAATATTATGCAAACTTAAGCTATGCTAACAGCGATTCTAAGCGACTGCGTCGCTGACCGCGTCGCTTCGCAACCAAAAAGATAAACATATTCCATGTCAGCCAAAGAGAAGAGACAGGGTCGCTAAGCTTTGTGACGTCACCGGGAACGGCCTTCTGATTGGCTGTTGCTTGCGAACTCGTCTTCGCTGTAAACGCAGCTTTATAGTAATAATAATAATAATAATAATAATAATAATAATAATAAGAATAATAATAATAATAATAATAATAATAATAATAATAATAAAAATAATAATAATAATAGTTTTTATTTAGTAGAAACATATTTTACATGTTATTGAATAAGTAAAAAAATTTTTTTTTTCAAAAAGATATTTAGAAGGATAATGCGTCAAACTCTCTCAGTGAATATAATGGACTCTCAGTCAAGTATGCATATAATTCTGCTTTGAAAAGGTTATTATTGTCAATCAATTTTAAATATTCTGGTAGTTTGTTAAAATAAAAAGAGCCTGCATAATTCGGATTTGTTGTAAAATGTTAAAAGTGGATGGTCAAGTGATGTGGATGGTCAATAATAAAGGTGGAATAACGGAATAATAATGGAACAACGGTGAATAATAATGACCGAGAGACCGAACGGTTTCAAAACGAGTCAAGAGAATCCACCAATCCACGTAAGCCCATTCAGATCAATGGTATTAAAGTCGAATTATGCTCACTCCCTAAGAGCAAACGGCTCAATTGCCTCTGCCCTGCAAAACAGCGACCCACGCGGTGACCCCAGGGACTTGTGTGCGCAAGCGCAAACCTTTCATTAGTTGGCTGATACCTAAAGCAGTGGCGGCTAGAGGTGGGCTTCAGCAGTGGCGTGCTGACAGGGTTAATTGCTAGGTAAGCCAGGGAGCATCCACTGCGATTTTTAGTACACCAACTTAAGAGAGAAGTAAACGGTTGTCGTTTTGGTCGATTTTCACATAAATTTCACATTCATAGGGAACGTCTCCTGGCTACAAATTAGTTACACAAATTTTGAAAAAAATATACACGTGTTAAAGAGCTGCTGAATGGCGGATACAATTTTTTTTCGTTGTTTTTTTGAAACTTGCAGCTGGGGGAATTTTCTAAAAGTGCCATTTTAGGCCATTTTAGGCAGCATTTTAGGCAACATTCAACGCTCCGTTATCAGCCTCGGCTCCCTTCCAGGCCAGGCTAGCTTCGTCATCAGCCTGTCATTCACCGACAGCCAATAGACCAGTGCCACAGGGACAGCGCCAACACAGTGTGTCAAAGGGACAAGGCTAAGCGGTGGCCGGCCCTCGGTGCTGTTGGACGGTAGCAGGCCTTAGTGTCGGCACCGGGTCCACCCTCGCCTCCCTTCCAGGCCAGGCTAGCTTCGTCATCAGCCTGTCATTCACCGACAGCCAATAGACCAGTGCCACAGGGACAGCGCCAACACGGTGTGTCAAAGGGACAAGGCTAAGCGGTGGCCGGCCCTTGGTGCTGTTGGACGGTAGCAGGCCTTGGTGCCGGCACCTGGTCCACCCTCGGCTCCCTTCCAGGCCTGGCTAGCTTCATCAGCAGCCTGTCATTCACCGACAGCCAATAGACCAGTGCCACAGGGACAGCGCCAACACGGTGTGTCAAAGGGACAAGGCTAAGCGGTGGCCGGCCCTTGGTGCTGTTTATTTGCTAGTAGCCTAGTAGGTACCGGGTTTACACTTAAATTCGTTCCAGCCCAGACTAGCTTTTTCATTGAAAAGTGAAGACAATGCGAAGCGGTGAGAAATTCTGTGAATTTCCAGGTTTTTTTAAAGATGTATAAAGTGTCAATCAATTGTCACAAATGCTAGGATTCCGTAGATTCTTGTTTGGTCGCGATCCGACATCCCGTGTCACCCGGTAAAGTGTATCCCAGACGCGGTAAATTCTTGCTGGAAGCGAGCCGAGTTTTGTATAGTCCCTTGGCGAATTACTGCTCCATTGTATTCCCTTCGAGAGTGACAACTGACAAATCTCCTTGCAAACAGCTGAGCTGTCATTTTCGTCCCTCTTGTGTGCTTACCTAACTGATGATTGGCAATGAAGGGGTTTGCCCGAAAATTGGCAACTAAGGGCTGTGAAAGGGACAGAGTTGGTGCAAATTCTTGACACATTTCAAGATTCATATCTGTGTTAACAATGGCATTGCCCGAAGCCCTTAAGTGGTTTTGACCAGTAATTCGTAAACGAACTTAACACAACCTTTCGTTTAGCACTGAAACACGACGCTTTTACAATAAATATCCCCACCGCTCGCCACTGTCGTTGTGAAAAGCAATGAATCATAAGAAAAAGCCATGCCGCTAATCGCTATCACACACACACACACACACACGCGCGCGCATGCGTGGCTGATTGGAGGTGGGCAGCGGCGGCCGATGGAATTGGCAAGACGCGGCCAGCGACCGGGTGACGCCCCGCGAGAAGCTGCAAGCCAGCTTGGACCACTGCGCACTCTGAGCACTCTGAGCACTCTGAGAGCTCTTTGAGTGCACTATGAGAGCACCCTGAGTACACTTTGAGTGCACTATGAGAGCACTCTGAGAACACTTTGAGTGCACTCTGAGAGCACTCTGAGAACACTTTGAGTGCACTCTGAGAGCTCTTTGAGTGCACTATGAGAGCACTCTGGGTACAATTTGAGTGCACTATGAGAGCACTCTGAGTGGACTCTGAGATCACTTTAAGTGCACTGTGAGAGCTCTTTGAGTGCACTATAAGAGCAATCTGAGTACACTTTGAGTGCACTATGAGAGCACCCTGAGTACACTTTGAGTGCACTCTGAGAGCTCTTTGAGTGCACTATAAGAGCACTCTGAGTACACTTTGAGTGCACTATGAGAGCACTCTAAGTACACTTTGAGTGCACTCTGAGAGCTCTTTGAGTGCACTATAAGAGCACTCTGAGTACAATTTGCACTATGAGAGTACTCTGAGTACACTTTGAGTGCACTCTGAGAGCTCTTTGAGTGCACTATGAGAGCACTATGAGTGCACTATGAGATCACTCTGAGTGCACTTTGAGTGCACTCTGAGAGAACTCTGAGAGCACTTTGAGAGCACTATGAGATCACTCTGAGTGCACTATGAGAGCACTTTGAGGGCACTCTGAGTGCACTTTGAGTGCAATATGAGAGCACTATGAGAGCACTATTGGAGCACTATTTGGAGCACTATGAGAGCACTATGAGAGAACTTTGAGAGCTCTCTTAAATACCTCGACTAAAGTTAAAAATTTGAACAAAAGAACCAATAGTTGCTTTTTAATAGGCTTTAGGAATTATATTTATCAAAGTCAAATGACAATCAAAAAAAAAAGTACCTACCTACATTTGAAAAACCATCCAAAATCCCAATGAAGGACGACCTCGAAAAATTGGTTTTTTCAAAATCAATATTTAATTTTATGAAAAAAGAAATTATTCGTGACCGTGTTATTATGAACGAAATGATGGTTAGTTCTTGAAGGGTGATAGCTCGATTGACTTCGTTCGATCGAGCCAACAATGTCAGTGACTCGACCTAACGGAACGTATGTTACGAAACGCCGGGAAACAAGCGAGGCTTTTTTTTGCGCATTTAAATCCCCGTTTGAAATAGTTTTTTTTAAACCAGAGCTTTTTTTTTTGTAAAAATAAAGGTGCCGGAACGCCAATTTTTATAATAGAAAATTACAATTAAAAAATAAGTAATTTTCTTCATTATGTCCACAAACTCGGTAAGCACGCAGGCACACGGAAAACAACACGGACGAACTAAACCTTATTTCACGTCGAGAAGGAGCGTGTTTTCGCATCTTCCTCGTGGACTCTCTGCTGCTAGACACAAGCAAAGACTTTCAAAACTGCCCATGGCCATAGAGCCTTTTGTCTGGCTCAAGACATGGCTTATAAGTTTGGAAAGTCAGCTATAATGTCGAGTAACAGAGGGCTCACGAAGAAGGAGCAAATACACTCTGCTTCTTAACGTGGAATGGAGTTAACATTTTTCCAGCGATTGCAGATATTCCCGCCGATATTTAATTTTTAGTTTAGAGTTCCGGAAGGAGGTGCCGGAACGGCGTTCCGGTGCGTTCCGGCACAAAAAAGCACTGTTCTAAATTACAGCTATAGATAGGACTGTATGAGAAATGTAATAACTCCTGAAAATGCTTCTTGAATCTTACAGGAATCTTTGTTGTGTGTTGATTTGTTTCATTGTTCACATTATACATTAATAATATGGAATTATGACTGACACCATAAGGTTTTAAATGTTTTAAAATTGACGTTTTCTTTCGAAATTGACCAAAATAGTCGAAATAGATAGTGTCTTAAAAATCCCAGTTTGGTAGAGTGATTTTCAAAAAATATTGCTAAAGAATGGAGTGTACGAAAATGTTTCTAATGTTTCTTATGAAGTGATAAAATATAATGATTGAAGGGGTGGCTGCAGTACTGGGCGATGCCACAAAAACGCGTTTCATGTTTTTTTATAGATTTGGAATCCCCGTGCTGCGCTCTCAGGATATCAGGATATGTAAGCGGCCTAGTCCGCAAAAAATGCGGTGAATTTAAATTAATTGTTCAATTCCAGAGCAAACTCAGATTTTCATTTTGGTTTGGGCCAGAACCGGTCCATCCCACTAGCGTAATGCGGGATTACTGCTAGATTTGAAACGAGCCAATGAGAGGTCTAGAAACGGTCGCCAGTAATTTTTTTTTAGTCTGTTGAGTTGCAGTGACATCTCCGCTATTCAATGAGCCAAAATTTCAATTTATACGTTCATTCTTTTAATTCCTACGATAGATCTACTTAAGGTCCAATTATCTCTACTTTTGTGTTTTGTGGCATTGCCCACTACTGCAGCCACCCCTTCAATTGTTGTTTTTGTCGTGTGCGCAGCCGCAGAACCTGGTGATGATGGGCGACTTCCCGTCGTGTGACATCAAACTGTGCGACTTCGAGATCTCCAGGGTCATCCTCGAGGGCACCGAGATCAGGGAGATTTTGGGCACCCCCGACTATGTCGGTAAGTCGGAGTTATCAGGGAGATTTTGGGCACCCCCGACTATGTCGGTAAGTCGGAGTTATCAGGGAGATTTTGGGCACCCCCGACTATGTCGGTAAGTCGGAGTTATCAGGGAGATTTTGGGCACCCCCGACTATGTCGGTAAGTCGGTGTTTTCAGGGAGATTTTGGGCACCCCCGACAATGTCGGTAAGTCGGAGTTATCAGGGAGATTTTGGGCACCCCCGACTATGTCGGTAAGTCGGAGTTAACAGGGAGATTTTGGGCACCCCCGACTATGTCGGTAAGTCGGAGTTATCAGGGAGATTTTGGGCACCCCCGACTATGTCGGTAAGTCGGAGTTATCAGGGAGATTATGGGCACCCCCGACTATGTCGGTAAGTCGGAGTTATCAGGGAGATTTTGGGCACCCCCGACTATGTCGGTAAGTCGGTGTTTTCAGGGAGATTTTGGGCACCCCCGACTATGTCGGTAAGACGGAGTTATCAGGGAGATTTTGGGCACCCCCGACTATGTCGGTAAGTCGGAGTTAACAGGGAGATTATGGGCACCCCCGACTATGTCGGTAAGTCGGAGTTATCAGGGAGATTTTGGGCACCCCCGACTATGTCGGTAAGTCGGTGTTTTCAGGGAGATTTTGGGCACCCCCGACAATGTCGGTAAGTCGGAGTTATCAGGGAGATTTTGGGCACCCCCGACTATGTCGGTAAGTCGGAGTTAACAGGGAGATTTTGGGCACCCCCGACTATGTCGGTAAGTCGGAGTTATCAGGGAGATTTTGGGCACCCCCGACTATGTCGGTAAGTCGGAGTTATCAGGGAGATTTTGGGCACCCCTGACAATGTCGGTAAGTCGGTAGTCTACTTGACAACACGATTGGCGGGCTCCATGTAACTGCAAGCTCCAATTTTGAGGCAACAATATGGTGGGGAGGAGTCAACGAAAAGGAGACGTCCGTACTCTATTGGGGAAGTACTATCTCTTACTTTACAACTGGAAAAAGGGCATGCACGTTCCGGAAATTCGGGAACAGCCCTGACGACAAAATTATGCTTAAAACATAAGGTTTGTTTCCACCTGACTCATTTCAAAACAGTTCGTGCTTGGAACAAACAAAAAATATCATTAACAATATAATTACAAGAAAATCGAATATGAATTAATTGACTGGACTAAAAATCTAATTTCTAGACAAATATAATATCGCTATCCTGATATACGGATAAGGATAAGGATAAGGATAAGTCAATCAAGCAACCAATCCTTGTACAATGGCCTAGCACCATGGAATAAGGATAAGTCAATCAAGCAACCAATCCTTGTACAATGGCCTAGCACCATGGAATAAGGATAAGTCAATCAAGCAACCAATCCTTGTACAATGGCCTAGCACCATGGAATAAGGATAAGTCAATCAAGCAACCAATCCTTGTACAATGGCCTAGCACCATGGAATAAGGATAAGTCAATCAAGCAACCAATCCTTGTACAATGGCCTAGCACCATGGAATAAGGATAAGTCAATCAAGCAACCAATCCTTGTACAATGGCCTAGCACCATGGAATAAGGATAAGTCAATCAAGCAACCAATCCTTATAAAATGGCCAGTGCTGCTCGGACGGAAATCTAGACGAACATAAACATCCAAACCTAACCGACATTTTCTTTTGCAGCCCCCGAAATCCTGCACTACGAGCCGATCACGATGGCAGCTGATTTGTGGTGAGTTTGGGTCTAGATCCTGACAAAGTGCTTGAAGTTAAATCATCCTTTCAGGGAATGCACCGAAACTTTACTAAATATCAGGACCAAACGTCTAGGCAAACCGCTTCCTCTATTTTTAATGAAGGTAGCACTTGGTAAAAATATTGTTAAAAACAAACCTGTGTATTTAATAATAATAACAATAATAATAATAGTAAGAATGTTAATAATAATTTTTAATCTAGATTGGTTATTATAACATTGGAACGTCACATTTTCCTAGATACATTTCAATGTTGTAAAATTCGTCTAAGGAGTATTTAAACAGTAAGATTTTAAAAGAAGCTTCGAGCAATTTTAAAAAGTCTTTGTCCTCATATCTACATTTAATATAAAAGGGCAGGTTATTAAAAATGTATTTGGTAATATGGCTGTGATGAAGATTAAGAGTTGCTCTCAACACAAGAAAGTGCATCTTTCTTGGCTATATAATCCTATGACAGTTTTTTAGACTCCTGTGCATACTTATTATTGGCTTGAGGTATACTTTTCAAGAGTAAAATATTTCGACGTGTTAAATGATTTTCCAGTTTCCCAACGTTTCTATACTTAAACTAGTTATACTTTCTCTAGGAGCTAACCCACACGGAAGTACATACCAAAAATTTATATGTAACATATTATATGGAAGGTTCAAATTTTTATAAGAAACAAATAAGTTTCTTATAAGATATTATAACGTATATTTTCCCTAAATGTATCATAATATGTTCGTATTTGCTTTTTCGTGTGGGAATGAGTTTAATTTGATTCAAGCATCAGGCATTTACCTTAAGAAAAAAAGAAACTTTAGGCACTAGTATGGTTTACGCAACGTCGGGAAAAGAATGTAATACTAATTCAATGCCCAGATAGGTAAAGGTTTTCTCCCACTCATGGCTGATTCACGACTGTTTGACTGCGCATGAGCAGGTCGTTGGGCGTGACCACCTACGTGCTGCTCACGGGCTTCTCACCGTTCGGCGGGGAAACCGACCAGGAGACCTTCTGCAACATCTCGCGCGCTCAGCTCGACTTCCCGGAGGAGCTCTTCGAAGATGTCTCCCAGGACGCCAGGGACTTCATCGCCAAGCTGCTCACCAGGGACCCCAGGTACGCCACTGGGACTAGGACTCGGCTCCATTCCAGGTCAGGCTAGCTTCATCAGCCTGTCATTCGCCGACAGCCAATAGACCAGTGCCACAGGGACAGCGCCAACACAGTGTGTCAAAGGGACAAGGCTAAGCCGTGGCCGGCCCTCGGTGCTGTTGGACGGTAGCAGGCCGTAGTGCCGGCACCGGGTCCACCCTCGGCTCCCTTCCAGGCCAGGCTAGCTTCATCATCAGCCTGTCATTCACCGACAGCCAATAGACCAGTGCCACAAGGACAGCGCCAACACAGTGTGTCAAAGGGACAAGGCTAAGCGGTGGCCGGCCCTTGGTGCTGCTGGACGGTAGCAGGCCTTAGTGCCGGCACCGGGTCCACCCTCGGCTCCCTTCCCGGCCAGGCTAGCTTCATCGCCAGCCTGTCATTCACCGACAGCCAATAGACCAGTGCCACAGGGACAGCGCCAACACGGTGTGTCAAAGGGACAAGGCTAAGCGGTGGCCGGCCCTTGGTGCTGTTGTTCGGTAGCAGGCCTTGGTGCCAGCACCGGGTCCACCCTCGACTCCCTTCCAGGCCAGGTTATTGACCCACTCAGCTATTTAGGCTAGAATTTCATAGGCAAAGTGAGGTCTAATCGTTATCTTAGTTGACGTTAGTTAAAGTGATGGGCGTACAATTGTAAAGATCTTACATTGGTGAAACCTCGATAGTACGTTTTTTCGAATTTTGAGTGAAACCTTGCGTGATGGACCACGCTTCATCCATCGCCGCTAGGGGATTAAAACTATGATGTCTGGTTACGAATACTTTGATTGAAATATATGAGTGCACAATTTTCATTAATACATTGGAAAATGCATTATAGCTTATTTGTTAATCGTTGTAGGTAAGTTGTTATCATAAAACATCATTTCAGAAAAATCCATATCGGTAATGGTTTCGTTTTTCCATCGGGGAAAACTTCGGCAGAGTCCGCGGGTTGGCTGATTATTATTTGAAGTTATTATATTGACACCTTTTACTCTTCTTACATCAGTGGAGCCTCTTTGAGAGTGAAACACTGTTCTCCGTCTTGACGTGAAAAACTGTTTAAAAGTCGCTTTTATAGAGCCATTGTTAACTTAGTGCCGGTTTTATAGTAGCCAGTTTTGTCCAAACTGCGATTTAAGTTTGTTATCTCCAAGTTCACAGTCAATCAGATGCCATTTTCATTACATTTAATTCTTTTCGCTTTAACTGTACATTGTCAAACCAGCCCTAATGAGTTCAGAGCTTACCTCAAGCAGAGATAGTTGCCCATCCATCCCCTAGCTACTCATTTATACAGCTCATTGAGTAATGATTCTAACATCCTTCCAGTGCCCGGCCGGCCGCCAAAGACCTCCTCAAACACCGCTGGCTCGCCAACAGCGCCGCAAAAGACGCCGCCGCCAAACCAAACCTCGGCAACCGCGGCGGCAACATGTCGCAGCAAAACCTGCGCAAGTACCTGTCCAAGTCACGCGAGGCGCTGTTCGAGCGCGTCGTGCAACAACAGCAGGCACGCAACAACGACCTCCGCAAGACGACGCTCCTCCAGCAATGCAACAAGACCCGACTCTGCGAGAGTCACATGTCGCTGGTGTATAAATCGCGCGACGTCGAGCATCACCCGCTGCTGTCGCCGTCGTTCAGTCGGTCCAAAGAGAAGCTGTACGGGCTGAGGAGTCTGTCGAAGAGCCACGAGGGCTTGGATTTGTTGAAGTTGTCGGGCAGAGGAGAGAAGGTGTATTCGAGGGCGATCACCGTGGATTTCAGCGCGGTCAAAGACGACGATGGCAAGGGGTATGCGCGTGCGACGACGGCAGATTTGAGCATGTTGCCGTTGTTGCGTTTACAGGAGATGAGTTCGGAGTCGAGCTCGGAGACGATTGACGGCGAGGCTGGGAGGTCGAGGAAGGAGGTGGAGGTCTGCGGGGTTGTCGGTAATGGATTTGGGAAGGTTGAGACTTGCAGGAATGCAGGGGAAGTTGATGTTGTTGGGGTTAAGCTAGACGTTATAGATAGTGTTAAGGTTGTGGATAGCAAGGTTGAAAGCGCAGTTGTTGCCGACGTTGTTCAAGACACGTTAGAGGGCAAAGACAGTGTTGAAGTTGAGGCGTGCAAGAAAACTTTTACTGATGTTGCAGAGGCTAAGTTAAGCGTTACGGATAGAGTTATGGTTGAAGAGATCGTTGTTGACGACAAAGCGAGACAGGAGATTGGTAAGGCGAAGGATGATGGGGTTCAGGCACAGAAATTGGATTCTTTAGAGAAGAGAGTCGCAGAGGACCGGGTGAAGAGGGTGGAGAAGTTGCGTGCTGTCCCCGTGGCTTCGCTAGTGAGTCCGAGGTTGTTGCTCAGGAGTGGGCTCAAAGCGGAGAATGGCGGAGACGAATCCGAATGTCAAGGGAGCGGAGAGGCAGTAAGGGCAGTGAAGCTGGATTCGTTGAAGCCTGTCCAAACTAGCTCGAGTGAAACAGACTCACAGAGTGGACCGACTGGGAAAAGTTTAGATGTCGAAACAAGTTTGTCGTCGCCTCAAATAGTGAATCAGCTCAACGATTCGAAAATCGTACCCGACACAAGCTCAAAACCAAACGTTAGTCCAATTCAAACGCCAAAAGACCCAGCACCGGAGGCTGTTAACCCACAAGTGACGCCGTCCGAAAACGCCGAGCAAAAGTCCGACGAGGACGAACCGAAGTTCAGCGTCGCCCAACTGGTCAGCGCGTACAACCGGCACCAAGAAATCGTTACCAAGTCTTCGCTCGAGGTCACCATGACCGCCAACGACAAGGACACGAAAATCCCTCCGGTGATCGCCGAAGATCCGACCACCAAATTCCCCACGGGCCCCAAAGCCCTGCGTCTCTTCATCCCGGACATTCAGATCGAAACCGCGAAAAGACCGAAGAAAAACCGCACCAAGTCATTCAGGAGCCTCCAGAAATCAGCTAGCGACGCTCACGAAAACGTCGAAACAAAGTCGGAAAACGTAGACACCACAAACGTCAACTTCCTGATCGACAACAACGCTCTGAAGACGAAGACGTGCGCCAGCTACCTGCGATCCGGGTCTCTTTCCAGCGAACACTCCGGCATGAGCTGCTTCACCAGCGAATCGAGCGGCTCCTTGTCTTGGGAGGAGATCGTCAAGGACGGCGCTACGGAGAAGGACGCGACCGCCGGCAGCGACGCCAAGCGCGCGTGGAAGGAGGACGGCGGCAGAGGCGCCAAGGTCGGCGATTTGGTCGTCGCGACGGGGCCGAATCCGTGGGGGCGGTTGTGCAACGGGTCGTACACGAGAGCGATGGAGAAGTTCGACAAGTCGGCCGTCGAGGAGAGGGAGAAGCCGACGAGGAAGATTTCGCTGACAGCGATGTGCGTGCCGAAGGAGGACGAGAAAGTCAGGAGGAAGTCGACGTCGACGATGAAGAATTGCTGACTTTAAAGAGATAAGGGTCGTTTTGTGGAGATCGGCATTCTAATATAATATAACAGGTTGCGAATTTCAGAGTTTGTCAACGCTGAGTTTTTTTTTTAAGATTTAAATGCTTTCTTTATTGTTGGTGTTTTATATTTTACTAAATTTTGCAAATATTTTACTAACGACTTGTGTTAGATTTTAAGAAATTGGTATAAAAAAGACCCTAGATAATAAATCCTGTCAGTATTTATGTGTAGATCTAGAAGTGTAATTTAATTTTACAAAATTAGTGTGTATCTATGTCTAACAAATAAAAGGCACTTTATAAACGTAGAAACTTGTTCTCAAAATGCACGTCCAGTTTTTGGAAGCTGAGTCTGCAGGCCTCCTGCAGGCCGCGGCCACAAGCCGAGGAAGCGTGTACATGGCGGCCTTGGGCCGCGCTTATCCGATAAGCCTGTAATGTGCTCCTTTTTAAAGGCCATATCTCATCTCCTGACATGCCGTGCTCAGATTAAAGATTTTTATTTGTTGTAACCCGTGGCAGAGGCAAAATAATTGGTTAAAATATGTTCAGTCGGCAAACAGCATTTATGTGGAGCCCTCTATCCCAGCAAACACAGGCGGTTGGGCGCTGGGTGGGGCCCAAAAGGGCGCAAGCGGGCAATCTGGGCTAGGGTGGGCAGATGGGTTCGAGCGGGCTGATCCCTGTGGACCCCACATGGGTGCTAGCTGGCTCTGGCTGGGCTGGACACACGGGCTTGCCCATGTTGGCCCCACTGTGGCACGCGTGAGGCCCAGATGGGCATAGCACGGACTAGCCCAGCCGAGCCCAGCCGAGCCCGCTCCTAGCCCATGAGCACGAGCTGGAAATGGGCGCTCGTTGGGCTGAGGTCGGGTTTGGCTGGACTAGCCCATGCGCTGCCCGCGCCATCCCCAAGCACGAGCTGGAGACTGGCGCAAGGAGGGCTGGTCTTGGGCACGAGTTGGGTGTTTTAACATTGCTATATTTCGCGCGTCTTGTAACGGTACTCTTGTCAGTGATGCTTGAGTGCCGGATGCGGCCACGGCTAAATATAGATAGCCTGGGGATGATCTACCCCTTGCATTCCTCTAGTAACACACCTTGGCTGGCCTGACCAAGCAGGTAAGCAGTCAGCGAGCAAGTGTCGACGACAGCCGTGAGTCTTCGATGTGAATAATGTTGCATTTTTCAAAGTGTGCGGGTAGCGTTTGTTGTCAAGAGACGTGGCTTTAGTATTCATAAAAAATACGATACGTACGAAACGTTAGACCGGGTGCCAATCAACGATTCACAGCCAATTGTATTTGCAAATTTTTAAATACACATGAAATCACGTGATTAGTCTTGATAAATCGCAGCTCTGCAGTAATGAAAGTGTGATGAAAAGATGAACAAACAGTTTCATGAAACATGAAACATGTCCCAAAAAATGCATCAAATAAAAATGACTGATTATCCTATTTGATGATTCTGCTGTCCCAAGTCCCAACAGCAAGTTTTGAATTTGTTATTGTAAATTATTTAAAAGCGGCCGTGGCTGGGTTGGATCTGGGCTGAAGCTGGGCACTGAATTGGCTGTGCACGGGTTGTGGACGGGCTATAGACTGTCGAAAGAAAATATAAACATTATTGAAGAAACATTTCGGAATGGTCTGAGGACGCGCACCTGGATTTGAAACTAGGTACATTTGTTGGCTAATAGATGGTGCGCAACACAGTACATTTCTTGGCTAAGAGATGGCACTGGCAGTCCTGTCACCTGTGTCTCTGTCAGAGACGGAACTTGGAAGCGACAGGTGTCAAGAGACTTATTAATTTTCTTATCGTTTAATCTTATTTCTTTATGAACCGGTCATCCAGTTTGTCATCTAGTCAGTGGTTAATGGAAAATACTCGTGAATGATACTCAATTGCTAAATTGTCTTCATCGCTAGTTTAGTTACATTTCCGTGTTGTTGCCACCACGTTCTAGTACTTAACCTCTATGGTTTTGGGCAGCCTAACCTTTTTAAGGATTGATATGATTCTGTCATTACTTTTATCCTAATGAAACTTTGTTCGCGTTTTTAAACAAACGAGTCCAATATTGTGAGTGGTTTCTCTGGGGATAATGAAGGTCTTCCACATCGAGCTTGGAGATGACGATCAAGCCGACGATGTAAGTACCTACCTATATGCCGATGGTTTGACTATTGAATAATAATCCTTATTATAATAATCCTTATTATTCAATTGTTTGACTGGTTTGACCGTTGAATTCCTTCCAAATTCGTGACCCGCTGACTAGTCGATGCTGCCATCGCAGGATGAACGCTCTGCCAGGTTTACAAAAGTCTCCTCTGGGGCAAAAGAAATATAGACATGAGTCTAAGAAAATTAATATACTACCTATTTAATAACATTTTGGAATAAAGATGTAGAAAATAGTTTCTTTAAATTTGAAATAAAGAGCCCCTTCACATTTTAAGGTCTGGTCAAATGATTTATAAGATTTCTGACCCCATAAATTACCTATGGATTCAGGAACAGGTTATTAACCTGGTCCTGAAATAAATTTTGTATCTCTCCCTCTTCGTCTCAGTCTTTTTAAATTGGAATTAGGACCTGCTCTCAAAATGCTCTCTAAAGAATGCACTGTTTAGAATCTATAATAATAGGTACATGCATGTTCTAGGAGTTTTGTTGAGGTTAACACGTTGAAGTGTTTTCGTACCTATCTGATGTTCGGTGTAATGTTAGTTCATGCCCTGTCCATGTGCCTGCATCATTGCTAGATCTAATCCACAGATGCCGTTCCACGATTTCAACTGTTGCTCTCTACCAGCAGCGAACCAGAGACCCGTGAGATGGAATACTTGCTACCAAGAGGTTTCGAACCAAGTGTCGGGGCCGTCCGTTGCGTGAAACTAAACCACTTGTCATCTCGTGCGCCGTATTTGACAGTGAGTTGTGACAGTTGCTCCTGTCACTGCATTATTGCTTTGATCACTGCTCCGGTACGGGATAGGCAACGAGCCAGCTAGGTACCTACTGCAAACATAATGTGTGTCAGTTTTCATGTTAAATCTTAAAAGTGGAAACGTTAAAAAAAAACCTTTGCCAGATTATTTATAATCTTCTGAAATTCGATTTACTTATTTAGAATGAATTATTAGTATGTAATTAATCTTTGAAATAGCAATTTACATAATAACATAATCTTTGTTATGTATCTGACAGAAGATGACATCTGGTAAGGCCTATTCTTGAACATTGCAAGGGCAGATACAGCACTGAGCTAGTTGCACATCCCGGCCAGTAATGATCGAAGATTATTGCAGACTGTGTTTTCGTGTACCTGCCCGTAGTCCCATTCACAAAAAGAACACAAAACCAAGATCTCCAGGGAATCTCTATATTGTCAAGTCTTCCAGTGGCTAGTCTGTTTACAATGTTCTTGACAGCATTGATAAAGGCCACACATTTCCTTTACCTACCTATCGATGATGATAGGTAGGTACTACTACCGTACTACGCAACTCTCATGAACAGATGTTACACCAAATGCATACGGTAGCTAGTCAGAAGATACACAGTACGCTTGTTGTGTTCTTTTGAGTCTGATGGATTGAAACAAGGCAATACAATAGTTAAACTTGGTATTCCATATAAATAACACGTGGTGTCTTGCAGGAAATCACCAGCTGGGAGATACCAAAATGCAATGGATTTACAAAAGTGTGATTTAGAACCCGACTGGTTGCAGCTGTTCTGGGGTTTGACAGCGTAACAATGTTAACCGCCTGGCCTTGAGAAAGGTAACTAGCTGCAGCTGCTACTAACTTTGCACTCATTGCTTTGCTGTCACGGTGCTGTGCTTGTGAGAGAGTTGGTTTGAGCTGATTTCAGTAGGTAGTAACTTAGCTTCCCATGCAACGACCGTCCTTTGCCCTTGTCAACGTAAATGTGCCAAATTCGAGAAAAATATCGGTTTTTAAACGTCTTTAAAATTGAACCAACTCTCAAAATCTTAAGAATGTGAATGCTAGAAAATGTGTATGCATCCAATTGTTTGGGTCAACTATTAGTGAGTATTTTGTTGAAAAGAGAAACATGATGGGTTTCCATCTTGACAGATGGATTACTAATTCATGCTTGGACCATGAAGTCTGATCAAATTCACAGACAAAACGCAGTGTTTTTCACCGATGTTCTCGTCCAACAGCGAACCTGACACCTGCACCTTACCTAGAAGCTTTGAAGGACGTGAAGGACGCTTTGAAGGACGTGAAAGCGCCGGCTTCTCTGTGCAGGGAACTCGATGACTTGCCAGTCTTCGGATTTCACGGTGAGTTTTGTGGGACTTTCAAAGAGCAATACCTTTGTCTGCCTACGTGCATTGGGGATGCTACATTTGTAGCATTTGTTGCTGGGTTCCCTGTTTGCAATTCATGGGCTCCTGAGTAGGTACATATGGTAGGCATAATATGATAGGTGAAATAGATTCATTCTTTGCTTATAGCTAGAGATACGTGTTTTTAGCATTAACTATAAATGCTAAAATATTTAAATAATCCAAATGAGTGGATATTTTGTGTTTTCTTTACAGTTCATGGAATTTGGAACTGAATGGTAGGTTTTTCTATTTCGCTATAAATGCTAAAATGAGCGAAAATGACACTTTTTAGCTAAATTGCATGTATTTTGCGAAATACCAACTATTTTTGAACCAAAAGACACAATTTGAAACTTTTTATCTTTAAAAACAGAGTTCCAGTATTTTCAGGTTTGTTTTTCATCAAAAGCTGTCAGCATTCTGAGATACAGGGTAGAAGCAGTGGGTGTATTAGGAAGCATTGCCATTGGTTAGCTGCCTCTTACCCCTCCAAGAGACCTCCCTCAGGTGGCCCTTGCTAACCCCTTCTTGTCAGGTGCAAACCAAATGCTGTGTTGTGGCTGACACATTTTCAAATTTCTGCAGTAGAACATATGATTTATTGTATTACTATCATAGTATTATTGTACTTCATTAGAGATTCTAGTGCCTGCCAAAAATCCTTCCCATCATTCTGCTCAAAATAGATTTTTTTCATTTTAGCTATAAATGCTAAAATTAGAATAATTAATGCTAAAATTTTGAAAAATTTATGCTAAAAACATGTACCTATCTCTACCTATATATATATACCTATATATATCTACCTATATATATATATATATATATATATATATATGCCTTTGCCTATAGCCTATAGCCAGAGGGGGTCACTTTGCCTGAAGGCGCTCTCAAATAAACACGGGCTTGGACTGTCAGTATCAGCTCTGTGTGATTTCCTGTTGCTTCCGAGACGTAAGAATGTCCAAACTTCCTGGCCGTACTGGCTGCCGGTAAGTCCAACGTAGGTTTTGCAATAGGTAGGTACATGAAGTCATTGCATTCTGAACGCCACATGGAGTTTGCAATGTTCAGTAACTTTCCAATCCTTGGACATGCTTATGTTTGGAGTAACTTTAAGTACTGTGAGACCCCCACTCCAATTGGCGAGCATGTAAGATAAAGGATGTGTGAGTCGGTGTGATTCAGGGGTGAAATGCCAGAGTTGTCACCGTACATTCTCTCCCCCGGCAGCCGGCCTGGACCCGGCTGCGATCGAGGACCTGCCGCTGAGAAGCTCCCGATGTTTGGATGTCGTCCGCTGTCCAACGACCGGGAGACGTAACGTGCCGTCAGCGTTGACTGCGTGAGTAATCTCGACTCATTGCGCTTTCATCGAGCTTCTGGGGCCTCGTCTTGAGCTGTCCATCATTCGATGCTCAGACCATTCAACCACCAGGGATGGGCAGTGTATTGAGATACAACTAGGGCTTCGCAAACGCAATTTGTGTTGCGTTGAAGATGAGCGTAGCGGTTTGTATATAGCGCATAAAAATGATAGAGGCAAAAAGCCTATGAAAATCATGGAGCAGCAAGCAGCATTGCTTTCTAAAAAATTCTGATCTCTTGAAAATGTAAACGATTCTGACCTTTCTTTGTTTCTGTCCGAGCTGTTGGGTAGCGGGAATATGCTCATTTTGAGATCATTGAGCAATGTGCATGTAAATACATAGATGTAACTCAGATGTTTTTATTCAGTTGGGGCCATATATTTCTGCCGCGGACCTGCTTTCAAAAACTTGCATGCACGAAATTGACAAAATTTCTAATATCTGTGAAATCTTGAAGTCAACTTCAAGTCAAAAGATCTGGTGTGATGTTTCAATTTGGTTTCGATGGTTTCTAAAGACAACAATCGAAATTGTGAAAATTTTAAAACAATACGCACTTTTAAATAAATTTCCGTACTTTACCAAACTTTCTCTATTGCCGAATATTGCTATTTTTTCTGCTTTGAAGGGGAGAGGTATGGAGGATTTTCTTGAAAAACGCAGAGCGCCTAAGTTGAGAACAAAAGTAGACACCCTGAAAATTTCATCCCAATCGACGAAGGCGTTTGGCCTGTAGAGCGCGCGCAAACACACATAGAAACAAACAAACAAACAAAAAAACACACAAGTGCTTTTTTTAGCAGTAGTGAAATTGATGATTTCGCTTCGCTCGCTACGCTCATCAAATATCTGAGATACGAATCTCAAGATACAAATATCTGGGATACTTTGTTGAGAAGTATCTTGGTATTGTATCTCAGATCTAGTATTTAATTTAGTATATTTGTATCTTGCAGAACACAAGACACTTTTAAGCTATTGTTGGGATTTCATTTGTACTCAGGAATGTCTAAGAATCCATATCTAATCCATACTCTTTGACATCTAACAAGCCAGCCGCTGCTAATTATCAACCCTTATTTTGACCATGGAGACTCAAATGTCCGAGATCAGATAGGTTTATCTGATGATATTCACCAAATCCTGGTAAAAGCTATAATCTGTAAACATCAATATATAGGTATGAAACAATGTCATTAAGAATTCTGTTTTCCTCCTACATGCTCCCCCATAATTGCCCGATGAACAAAATTAATGCACCGTTAATTATTTTATGTGATTTAATGTGCATATAAAGTATCTTGAGTATCTTCAAGATATAACTATCTTCTATCTTGAGATACTTTTTGTGGAAGTATCTTGTATAGCTCTATCTCATATACTTTTTTAGCATCTTGTTGTATCTCAGATACTTTTTTTAAGTATCCTGCCCATCGCTGTCAACCACAGACATAAGGTTACCCAGATGTTCTACCATACCTAGCTATGGCTACGTCACAGACATAAGGTTACCCAGATGTTCTACCATACCTAGCTATGGCTACGTCACAGACATAAGGTTACCCAGATGTTCTACCATACCTAGCTATGGCTACGTCACAGACATAAGGTTACCCAGATGTTCTACCATACCTAGCTATGGCTACGTCACAGACATAAGGTTACCCAGATGTTCTACCATACCTAGCTATGGCTACGTCACAGACATAAGGTTACCCAGATGTTCTACCATACCTAGCTATGGCTACGTCACAGACATAAGGTTACCCAGATGTTCTACCATACCTAGCTATGGCTACGTCACAGATATAAGGTTACCCATAGATTCTACCATACCTAGCTATGGCTACGTCACAGACATAAGGTTACCCAGATGTTCTACCATATCTAGCTATGGCTACGTCACAGACATAAGGTTACCCAGATGTTCTACCATACCTAGCTATGGCTACGTCACAGACATAAGGTTACCCAGATGTTCTACCATACCTAGCTATGGCTACGTCACAGACAAGGTTACCCAGATGTTCTACCATACCTAGCTATGGCTACGGAACAAATTTGATGCTAGTAATAGTTGTGCAATGTGTGTGGATCTGCACTTCGATTTCGTAACTCTGACTTTGCCGTTATTGGTTACAAAGTTAAAAATTAACAACGACGACAATAGGGATTTTATCCATCAGAACCGATACGGCATAACGAAAAGTTACAAAATCGCGAGGCTGGTTTAGATAATGCTCATAGAACTTGGTGCTAACAGGGCATTCCGGCCACTGATGTCTGGACCGAGGATGCTGCCCTTTTGAGTCGGACTGTTACTCATATTGTGTTCATTACAGTAGTTGGGCCGGCAATCGCTGGGGTGCGTTGGCAACCTGTTTCAACGTCATCCACCAGGCCATGGCACAAGGTCGATTATAATCAAGGGACCCAATGTTCCTCAGGTGGTTATAGTTACCTTGGCTACAGGTGAAATAGCCAACAGTGGCTCCATCCCTTGACTGCCGGCAAAAATATTATTGCGGGCTTTTCGCGTAGTGGGAAATCTGCGTAACCTCATATCTGTGGTATTATCTCAAAACAACTGTACATCTCTTTTTCCTCCCTCCTTTCCATCTGTTTGCGCCAGAGTTCCTGCCCTGGGTACCTGCCACCCTGGCAGGGTGCCTGCCCTGGGTACCTGCCACCCTGCCAGGGTGCCTGCCCTGTGTGCCTGCCACCCTGCCAGGGTGCCTGCCCTGGGTGCCTGCCACCCTGCCAGGGTGCCTGCCCTGTGTGCCTGCCACCCTGCCAGGGTGCCTGCCCTGTGTGCCTGCCCTGTGTGCCTGCCACCCTGCCAGGGTGCCTGCCCTGGGTACCTGCCACCCTGCCAGGGTGCCTGCCCTGGGTGCCTGCCACCCTGCCAGGGTGCCTGCCCTGGGTACCTGCCACCCTGACAGGGTGCCTGCCCTGGGTACCTGCCCCCTGCCAGGGTGCCTGCCCTGGGTGCCTGCCACCCTGCCAGGGTGACTGCATATCTGACAATATCTCTGTTCACAGGTCAAAAATCCCATTGTCTGCCCGACCTTCACGCTGCGATCCCATTGGCCGAGACTGCCGAAGCTCGGCAACGTCAAAAGCAGCGTCGAAGTGGCGTAAAGTGACCTTGGACTGACGTGCGTTTGGACTTTCTGACATTGTTGTTGCTGTTGTTGTACATATCTGCAAGTTACTTGAATGGTGCAATAAATGAAACTACTTTTTTTTTGGTGTAACATAAAACAACATTTTTATTACAATGAAATTCAACTATATTTTTATTACAGTGAAATGAAATGTAAAATTCCGATTTTACATCCGTCCAAAGCGTGTTTTAAACTCATTAAGTATTCGAATCTATTTCTGTAGAAGATAACTATTTCCCCAGACTTTTGCCGATGCAAAAGGGTAAGACCTCACCGGGGATCGAATCTGGGACCCCTCGCACCGAAACCCCTTGTCTTTGCCGTGAGCCACGGAGTACTTGAAGATGACAGACACTAATTACCAATACGTCGGACCTTCACATGGACCTTGTCACCAGCAACTCAAATAGAACATTTACCCTTCGGCTCTCATTCATCGCAGCGTAGCAAGTACGTTGCGAGATGGCCTCGTAATGCGGAGGTCCCGGGATCAAATCCGGCCATGATTTATATTTTTGTCATTGTAAAGTCATATTAAATAAAACAAAAGCATCTCCTCGAATGGCTCTCGTGTCTGGGTCGTCCTCATGGCACCGAAGCCCCCGAAGGGGCACGGTGAAGTCAGGCTGCGTCCGTCACCACCCACCGGCCACCGTAGGGCCTCAGTGGAATTAGGGTGAGCGAGACAGCAAGCGCTGAGGGACTGGACTCTCATGAGTCTGTCAAAAATCTTCGCCTGTGCCGGGAATCGAACCCAGGCACCTCGGTCGCGCTACCAATTCGCTTCCGAGATGCACACTTTCCTCAGAGCCATCCGAGCAGATGAGTATTATTAAAAAAAATCTTCCTTATAAATTACAGAAGCGAGGAAGCTCATAGCTTGGCCAGGCAGGCTCATCACGTGGCTTGGTAGGTTCATCGCATGGCTAATAGAGTGCGCTACGAACAGAGTAAGTTCATCTCATGGCTGATAGAGTGCGCTAAAAGCGAAGACTTGGAACTCTGGTTCCACTTGGCTGTGTGTGGTGGGTGGAGGTGCCGGGTCGGTGGAGGTGCCGACCTCGAAGTGTTCTTCGGTCATGTCTTGCTCCGATGGAGACGGCGAAGGTGTCCGTTGTACTCAGCTGCTGGAGTCTTGCTTCCCTCCACACTAATAGCTAGTTCCCTGGACACTAATAGCTATCCCCTGAACACGAGGTACTATTCCCTGTGGCCTGACCGCCTGAACACAAAGTGATATTGGGTCTGGAATATCTTGGCTATGAGATGCTGACTGCTCTAAGGTCTCGCTCTTAAATTTGAGTGTAACTTTTCGAGATGCAAAGGGTGTACATAGGGGAAGGATTTTTCAGGGAGTCCAATGCACACCCTTGTTTCATTCCCAAGTGATTACTTTGAGAATTATTTGCATCTAAAATATATAAATCAGTCCAGCGGCTAAACTATTATAGTTGTGTCAAGTCTGAGTAGCTCATCGTGTTCAGGGTGTTCAACTACCCCTGAGTCTTCATGAATCATGAAATACGCAAAGGGGTCACACCACGGATTTTTTTTGATTTGAAGACCGAAAATTCGAGCAACTCTTTTCAACGCGCAAGGGGTGTTTTTAGGGGTGGAATTTCATGGGGAGTCCAATGCACACCGTTATTTTCATCTCATTGCAAAATTGTTTGAGTTATTCGCGATTTTAAGTTAGAAATCGATCTAGCGGCCAAAGTATTAAAGTTGCGTCAAATCTGAGTGGCCCATCGTGTTCAGGGTGGTCAACTACCTCTTAGGCCAAAGTATGAGCGAATCTTCAAAAATCGAGAAAATCCATGATGTATACATCACGGTTTTTTTCGATTTTTCAAGGTCAAATTTCTCGACTGTTTAGTTTCACCCCACGAGGGATATTTTTAAGGGTAGAATTTCACGGGGAGTCCAATGCACCCATCCGTTTCCTTCTAAAGCCGAAACTTTAGGAGATATTCACGATTTAAAGTAAAAAAAGTTGGAATTTCGAACTACTATTTTTGGCCAACAAGAGATGAAAATAGGGGTAGAATTTAATGGGGAGTCCAATTAACACATCGGTTTTCTTCTAAACACAAAACTGTGAAAGTTATTCACGATTTAAAGTTAAAAATCGATCTAGTGGCTTAAGTATTTTAGTTGCTTTACAACTGATTTGCCCATTGGATTGAGGGTTGTCAACTACCCCTTAGAGAAAAGTTTGGTCTTTTTTTACGAAGGTCAGGTCAAAATTTTCTACTAAGCCATTTTACAATAAAAAATGTTTTTTATAGGGGAAGTAGTAAATGAGGAGTCCAAAAAACACCCCTGTTTCTTTGTCAAGTTAAAACTAAGAGAGTTATAGCAGCCCTAAGCCACCCCTTGGCCTCGCACGGCATTTAGGCAACCCATGCTACGTAGCTGCACTGCGGGACAGTCTATCACACAGGGATGAGTACTCAGCATACCAAAGGCAACCCATGCCACGAAGCCGCACTGCGGGACAGTCTATCTTACAGGGATGAGGCCCAAAGATTTACGAAGCGGGATCTCCTTACAACAGTGGTAGTTTCGGCGGTAACTGCATTGGATCTGACTGGTTTACAAATATCTAATCAATAATTTAGCCCCCTTTTTTCAAACTCTGCTTCGTGAATCTTGGCCCTGGTCATCTTATCCAAGTTTTACTCTACGATTGTTAGGTTTTTAGATTATTTAGTGCAATTGACAAACAGTTTTACAGTTGAACACGAGCTCAGATATATTACAGGTAGTAACGATTGCTAGGAACTAACACCAACCAGGTCCTAAGCAAATCACAGCGTCAACATCAGGACTTACGAGGCGGTAACGTAATGCCACGCAGTTTTACGTCGGCCGAAGAACCAGGATTGGGCATCGGGAACGTACTACAATCGCGACCAAACGAATCCATTGGATCGCTGTATTAGTTGCCAGTGGATTGGCAACTTTTCAAATAATTCAAGAATCAATATTCAATAGCTTACCTAGTAGCATTTTCCATGCATTCCAGTAGCAGACACATCTACATCTCATCATACGTACAGTTCTACACTGTTTATTTACATAATAATTTATTTTTTTATTATTTAATATAAACATAATAATAATAGTTGATTCCATAACTTTAGCGCGTCTCTTGTCTGCGAAATTTCTGCACGAAAGATCTACAAAAGTGCCGGCAGACCTCGCAAACAGAATCCTAGCTGATAAGCGCAGCGAGTTGCCAATCCACCAGAAGCCAGAGCACAGATCGAAGTCCGTTCACGATGCAAAACCCGGAACCCGGACAGAGGTCGACTGGGATCGCGGCCGCCAACCGTCGGTCTCATTCCGCCCACACGGCGCAGTTTCGGACGCGGGCGAAACGTCGAACGACGCGAACAAGTCGAGCTTCTCGGGCTTCGGCCTTCGGACGGAAGCGGACGCGGTCCAGTCTACCGTCTTGGCGACGGAGCTCTGTCTGGCGCGGTGCCGTTTGTTGGAAGGACCTGGGGAACAAAACGTACGGTTGTATTTCGTGTAGAGGAAATAGTTTTACATGAAAAGAAATCAAAAAGTAAGTAAAACATATGTCAACAGTAAATTTAACGAGAGTGGTTTAAACAGTAACAAACCCATTGGCCTGCGAATGTCTACAAAATATATTTTTGCAGACAAATCAGCAGTGACGGCCTGAAACGAAAAAGCTAGTGCACCAGGCAATTCATAAGGCTTTTAAATAATGTACGAATCAATTTTGTGTAAAGGCGCACGCACAATTGGAGTAAGAATAAGAGTAGCAATAAGAAAAACGAACAAAAAAGTTAAAACATAAGGAAACGTATGCAAGTGCACACAATTGGCGCAAGCCGTAAAGTGTTAGTAAGTTTTGAAAAAAACTATTTCAAACTGGGATTTGAATGCTAAATCAAAAGTCTCACTGGTTTCCCGACATTTCGTAACATATACTAGTTACTTTATCGAGGGTGAAAGAAAATACCGTAATATATAAGCCTCGCTTATAATACGGGAAATTAGGATATATAGGATCATAGGATATCAGGATCATTAGGATATAGTAGACATGAGTCTAAGAAAATTGTTAGTTCGTTTTTATATTTTCAGCTTAGGAGTAACGATAAGAAAAGTGAATAAGGAGATGGAATATTCCAACTTTCATATCGCTATTCTTACTTCAACCAATCAGAGATAAGTATTTTTTGAAAAAAACACGGTGCAACAATCAAACTGTTGTTGTCACGACAACGGTTTGAAGTTTTCCTGTCACTGACAGCTGTCAGTGAACATTTCCCACGTTTTTATAGTTAGCACGGTGCCGACACGGTTTCAAGGCGGCCGTGAACGGTTACGGTGCCGTCAAAATGTGGATGTATTTTAGCATCGAACCATTAGTTCCCTGATCCACAGGTTTCCTAGCCAAGGTGGGGGAACCACTCGGCGTAATATCTACTAGGGCGAACGCAATTTGTGTTGCGTTGAAGATGAGCGTAGCGGTTTATATATAGGGCATAAAAAGATTAGGCATAAAGCCTATGAAAATCATGGAGCAACTAGCCGGACCATTGCTTTCTCCAAAATACTGATCACTTGAAAATGTAAACCATTCTGGCCTTTCTTTGTTTCTGTCCGAGCTGTCGGGTGGCGGAAATATGCTCATTTTGAGGTCATTGAGCATTGTGCATGTTAATACATAGATGTAACTCATGCCCAAGGGTTTTTGATTGGTTGGGGATATATTTCTGCCGCGGACTTTCTTTCAAAAACATGCGTGCACGAAATTGACAAAATTTCTAATATCTGTCAAATCTTGAAGTCAATTGGTCAAAATCTGGTGTGATGTTTCGAATGGGTTCGATGGTTTCTAAAGACAACAATCGAAATTGGTTAAATTTGAAAACAAGACGCACTTTTCAATAAGTATCCGTACTCTACCAAACATGCCCAATTGTCGAATATTGCTATTTTTTCTGCTTTGAAGGGAAGAGGTATGGAGGATTTTCTTGAAAAACGCAGGGGGTCTAAGTTGAGAACAAAGGTAGACACCCTGAAAATTTCATCGCAATCGTCACAGGCGTTTGGCCTGTAGAGCGCGCACAAACACACATACAAACAAACAAACAAACAAACAAAAAACCCACACACAAGTGTTTTTTTTTTAGCAGTAGTGAAATTGATGATTTTGCTTTGCTCATCAATTAATCCTGGTTCTAATTTTTATTACGAAAATGACTGTCAAAACAACTGTAATGTTTATTCTTTGACAAAAAATCTATTATTAAATATTTGATAGGGAAGCAAAGCTGGGAAATGTGCAACCGAACCGGGATACGAACCCGGGACCTCCTGATTGCCGGTCAGGTTTTCTGAATACTTTTTTAACACACAAACTACAATTGACGGCCCACAACAATAATTAAGCTAGCACCGAACTAGCTGGCGTCCCTTGCAAATTAAGTACGAGTCATTTATACACTTTGGTTAGGCTTGCTGAAAAGTGACGACCCAAAAGTTTTTAATGGTTTTAGGAGAAAAATTTGCAAGAGCATAATCATAGGACAACACTGATTGCTATGTTATTTGAAAGCCTTATCATTTTTGCAGGGTGCACTCGTTATTTGGTTTCGGGCTGTCACTGACAGTTAGTTTGTAAGCAATTATTGTCATTTGCAAGGCTCTGCGAAATCACTGCGCTCAACGCAAGGTTTGCTTCCGGATTGTAGGCAAATCGCTTCCAGCGCAAAATTAACCTCGAGCTGGATATCAAATTTCTGAGGCTCATCTCTGCTATGTCTTTGTCATGTCTTCAGCACCATGGTTTCTCAACTATTTCAAACTGGGATTTGAATACTGGGATTTGAATACTGGGATTTGAATTTGAATGCAAGGGAAACCAATGAGACTTTCACATAGCGTTCAAATCCCAGTACAAAATATTTTCCACGTTTTGCCGCAGTCAAATTATTGTTAACGATGCAATCCATTCAACTTCGAAGCCCTGGCCACCAATTAGGCAATTTGTGACAAGTTTGTGTTCGGCATGTTCAATGTAGTAGGGCTTGTTTCAGATTTACCTAATCTTGTAGTGCAAACTGTAGCGTGTGAAGACAGTTTTAAGGGAGCCGAGAATGAAACCGGTGCCGACAAAATCAGGATGTACTCGGGTACAATGAGTTTTAACCATCATCTCCCCGATCGCAGACTCAAGTCCTTAGCAGCCGAATCAAGCCGGTTCAGCAGAGATTGTCGCCACTCGTGAAATTCCATTTCACGTCGAGAAGGAGATTGGATTCGCATCTTCCTCGAGGACCCACTGCTGCTAGACACGAAGCCAAGAGTTTCAAAACTGCCCACAGAGCCTTTTGTCCGACTCAAGACATGGCTTGTGAGTTTTGAGACTCTTGGCTCGTGTCTAGCAGCAGTGGGTCCTCGAGGAAGATGCAAATCCACTCTCCTACTCGACGTGAAACGTAATTTACGATAACCGACTCGGATTCCGTGACTCACCATGACGAGGTTGACGAGCGAGACGGCGTTGAGCGAGATGTTTCACCAGTACATCAGGCCGGCCAAGTTGACCACGATCATCGTCACGACGGCCAACACGATGGCGGCCGATACGAGGTCGAAGCCCATCAACAGGGACGTGACGAGGAAGACGGACAGCAACGAGAGGCCCAGCGACTGCAGGGTCTCGGACCAGTTTGTCAGGTACTGCTCGTAGACGACGTAGAACAGACTGCGGAAAGGACAGCAACGTGACGATCAAGTACCCGTAACTTCCGTGGTTGTGTGCCGATCTGGATTTCCTTCGGGGCATCTTGGTCGATGGGAGTCCTTTGCCTTGGTTCCGAATTTCAGCCCTCTAAGACGCACGGTTGCCGAGATACGAAATCTCATATCGACCCAGACCGAGACCAGGCCGATCCATCGTCTTCCAGTTTGTAGTTCAGACCCTGGCATCGGGCAAACAACGCTGATGTTAGACACTATGGCATTCGAGGGGGTGGGATTGGGAATTCTCTTTCAAATTCGAAACATATTTGAGCTAATTTGAGCTAATTTGTAGAAAACAAAGTCTAGTAAATCATTGTTTAAACGTTTTAAAATACGGGCTTCTAGTTAGGTCAAAAATCATAATGAAAAGAAAATCTAGAGATTATAAATTAGAAACAGACACTAGGAAATTTTGAATGCACCATTTTATGCAGGAACAGATAGTTTAAATGCGTTGAGAAAAGAAGCAAAGCAAGACAAAGGTTCTGCATATATACCTATAAGGGGACTTTTTGGCATTCAATTATGAAAACTTTGGATTACGTGTGTTTATATGTGTAAGACAATGTGATAAATTGAAATAAAATTGAACTTGAAAGTAAAAGAGTGTGATATTCAGCAAATATGTGCATTTCTGACATTTTTGTTGGAACTTCGATGATTTAAATTATTTTAGTGACTTTGATTAATTGTTTTTTGCTCATAATCGATTAATCAAATCGATAAATCAAAATCAATTGACGCCCCTAGTATTTGATCTCGATCAAATAAAAATATTGTTTTATATAAAAACCGATCTCAATCAAATTAAAATATTGTTTTATATAAAAACGATCTCAATCAAATTAAAATATTGTTTTATATAAAAAACGATCTCGATAAAATAAAAATATTGTTTTATATAAAAACGATCTCAATCAAATTAAAATATTGTTTTATATAAAAAATGATCTCGATAAAATAAAAATATTGTTTTATATAAAAAACGATCTCGATCAGTTATAAGATCACTGAACAAGGACCTCCATCATTTTAAAAGATCCTTCCCCGACGGCGATCGCGACATGAACGCACGGCAGCGTACGCGGCGTGGCCGCTCTTTGCGCAGTTGGCGTCCGGGTCGTCCGTCAGGAAGTACGGCAGGTACTTGGCGAAGTCGTCCGTCAGCTCGATCGTGCACGAACGGCACTCGCCCGTGGCCACTGCAACGGCGCAAGCGTTTCGTTAGCGGCCGAGGAGAATGCCGATTTGGGCCGGGACAGGCGCTAAATGACCCCGAGGTTGACGAGGCTTTTACCCCGAAAGAATTCGAGCGAAGCCCTTTGAAGTCTGTTCAATGAGCTCAGGGGCCTTACCTAGCGCGGCCACTCGTAGTCCCGGGAATACTAGCAATCTACCCTGGCTAATTAACACCACCGTAGCACCAAGCAGTAACCCCGACCTAGCGCGGCCACTCGTAGTCCCGGGATTACTAGCAATCTACCCTGGCTAATTAACACCACCGTAGCACCAAGCAGTAACCCCGACCTAGCGCGGCCACTCGTAGTCCCGGGATTACTAGCAATCTACCCTGGCTAATTAACACCACCGTAGCACCAAGCAGTAACCCCGACCTAGCGCGGCAGTATTACGGCCGAGTTATATAGCCGGGGCACATCGACTCTGACTTTATAGTAACGAGCCATGAGATTGGTTGATTTGACCTCACTGCACAATGATGATCGTTTAAAAAGCAGTATGCCTTCTAGATAATGTTATCATCGTAGCACAACCGTAATACTGGTTGCTAGCGGTGCTACGAAATCAACAAACTGCCCATTGTTGAAATGGCCGCTCTAGGTCCGGGTTATATAACACCGCCAGCCCGGCTAATTAGCCGCGTGGTAGCCGCTCCAAATGGCAGCGCTAGGTAAGGCCCCTGAAGTCGAGCCGTTTTCTTCACCTCGTAAGGGATACACTTTCAGGCCACACCTTTCGTCGGATCGCGACGAAACCTATATTTTCGGAATCTCCACACTTCGGACAACCAATTGAACCATTTTCATTTCGCCAAATTCACTCGTCAATTACTTACAAGAGTTTTAAAATAACCATGATAAAATGTACTTAAGGGTAAATTCCAGCTAAGAATTTACCTCTTACCGTATACACTTTCCAGGCCACACCCGTTATCCGATCGCAACGAAACAAAAATCTACGGAATCCTCACACTTTGGACAACCAATTGAATATTTCAGAACCTCGAAATATCTCTTGGAAATCCATAAAAAATTGAATTCAATTAACCTCAACAACCATCAATGAATAGCCTTAATTCTCTCTCCTTGGATACGAGGATTATAATTGTTTTGGTGGTTCATACATTAGGTGCACTCGAGTGTTAATTGATTTGCCATTTTTTAAAGTTTTGGGACCTAATTCCAGCCAGAGGTTCACATGAGAGCACGGCTCTTAAGGCCTTTGATTGATGGTTGTTGAGGTAAATTGAATTGAACATTTTTTGGATTTCCAGGAGATATTTCAAGGTTCTCAGATATTCAATTGGTAGTCAGAAGTGTGAGGATTCCGTAGATATTTGTTTTGTTGCCATCAGATAACGGGTGTGGCCTGGAAAGTGTATCCAGTAAGAGCCGATTTGGGCCGAGGCAGACGCAAAATGACCAGTGGCGTAACTTCAAATCGGAGGCCTCCGGGCAAAATAAAATGTGAGGCCCCCTCCACCCCCCACCCCCCCCCTCCACCCACCCAAACCAACTACACCAACTAACTTTTACTAGTTTACTAGTGTCTGGAGCTCCTTGCGACGTTTTCTTCCTCTTCTGGGACCCGGAATACACGTTTGTTGGAGCTCATCGCACAAGCGCACACAGCATATCAATTACTAAGTTACTAATCGGCAAATCAATCAGAGCATAGGCAAATCACGGGAAATCCACTTAAAAAAATCGCCATTATAGGAGACTTAGGTACGCGCACACACCCGCACACGCCGATCGCAATCAGCTAACTGACTGCCTTTGTTTACTTTCTGTTTCATGGCGCAAAATTTTTTGGGAATACTGGGAAAATCGTCTTTGACAATGTGCTTTTTTTTAGTTGAAGTCAGCGGTATATATTTGAATCAAAATAGGTTTCTGGCAATGTTGCGTTACTAGTAACGAGTCCATGTACCGAAACTCACCATAGCCGGCTAACCCCCTCTCGCTAATACCCAATGCCAAAGAATACTAACCAGAAGAAATCTTTTCCATCTAAAAAATGTACCATTTCAATTTTTACGAAATTTGAAAATACCAAATCATGAGATCGGTAGTAACTCAGAAAATTCTCCGAAACTCAGGGGGCCTCTGCGAGGCCCCCCTGAGTCGGAGGCCCCCGGGCTTTGCCCGGTCCGGCCGGGTGGTAGTTACGCCCTGAAAATGACCCCAAGGTTGACGCGCCTTAAGTCTGTTCATTAAGCTGTGAACTCGGGCCGCTTCCCTTACCTCGTACGGGATACACATTCCAGGCCACACCTTTGGTCGGATCGCTTCCCTTACCTCGTACGGGATACACATTCCAGGCCACACCTTTGGTCGGATCGCTTCCCTTACCTCGTACGGGATACACTTTCCAGGCCACACCTTTGGTCGGATCGCTTCCCTTACCTCGTACGGGATACACTTTCCAGGCCACACCTTTGGTCGGATCGCTTCCCTTACCTCGTACGGTATACACTTTCCAGGCCACACCTTTGGTCGGATCGCTGCCTTCACCTCGTAAGGTACACACTTTCCAGGCCACACCTTTGGTCGGATCGCAATGAAACCTGTATTTTCAGAATCTTCACACTTGGGACAACAAATTGTGTGTTTGCAAATCTCGAAAATATTCACTAATCTAGTGTTTTCAAGCATTCTAAAACAACCCTATTATGTCGCATTATTAGTACAACTTAAAAAACTATATAAAGGGGGCAGTGTGCATTTTTGAATAAGCTCCAAATTTGAGATAAAAGTATCTAGAACAAGTTTTGTCAAATGGTCAGGACTCCTTCAACAGCTGCACTGGAGTCGAAAATAGCATTGAACATATTTATTAGGTACCTAGGTAATTTATGATTATTCCCTTTCAGTTTACCTAGGTACCTAGTTTGTATTAGTGTCAGTAATACTTAAATTAAATATAACTGAAATAATAAATGTAATTTTACCAGCATACTGCATGCAAATGATACAAAATATTTTAAATTTCAGCATATTTGAAAAAAATTGGTAGGTAAGAGACCTATAAGAGGACGAAACCAAAAGTGCAGTAAATTTCCAGATACATAATTTATTTGCTCATATGATTACATGCCATTAAATTCAACTACCTACTTGCAGAAAAGTAATACAAATTCATGTAAGTAGGTATTTGATGGACTTTGGGTGTACCTACGGTGAGCAAACTTGACAACCAAACACGTTGACAATTCCATTACTTTTCATGCAGATGTTATTGAAACAAACTATCAGGACCTGGACGTCAAAATTCAATGCAGCACAATTTGCATCACTATTGCAGCAATGTTGATCCAGACAGATTTGAAACAGATTAAAGTGATCCAAGTCACAAAACTTGTAGGCAAGGGGAATGCCAAGTCAGGGGAGAGAGAACTGTGTAGCAATGATGGACATAGCTTATTCAAACATAACAAAGTACCAAAATGACAGTAAGAAGCATGAGAATAGGACACGAAAGACTGACTTACTGTTCTTACTTCTGTTCCAAGCAGACAGCGATTGACTGACAGCCGCCATCATTGACGACTTGCAATGCTTCGTGCTTGCTCCCTCAAATCTCTCCTTCTCTCTAGGGAATTGCGTTCCCTCGCCTGGAATCCTCCGAAGTCGACACGTCTCGGCTTGCCATCTCCGCCAAAGTTGCAGTCCAAGGTCTGGATTTGATCTGGACACATAAACACACACATAAACGATAAGAGGGATGCGATCAGACAACCTTCTTCTTCCTTCCTTCTACTGCCTTCAGGAAATGAAGTGCAAAACCATCGAGGAGGTATCCGAAACGGCAAACGGTGCACATTCTCGTTAGTGTCTTGGTTTGGATTGACAGGAACGATTCCCTGTCAACAAGAAAACAAGGTGTGAATTTTATAGGTTAGTCGCTGAAACACAGAAACTTTGAAAACAATTCGGCAATTACTGCTACGAGTGTGAAGTAGAAACTGTACTACGTCCTATCGTGTTTTACGAATAGCCCAAGATAGAAACAATTTCGCACGCAATCATTTTAACAGATTAACAAACGCATAATAAGAGAAATCCCAAAACGTACGAAGCAAAAGCCGTCAAATTTCAGCAGTGCTGCCAACATTGCAAAGACGAAAATATCAAAATAAAGTATTTTCCAGAATTATAAAAATATATAGATATAAAGACTTAAAACGATTACAAAAATAAAACAGAACGTTTTTTTCTCGTTGTTAAGACACTTTCGCAGTGCCCGCATTAAACCGAACAGAGAAATACCAAAACACGCGCAAGTTCAGCAGACATGCGCCGTGTAGGCAGCAAGTGTTGCGTGGCTGTGAGACGGGTTGCCTAGGTGTCAGGCGAAAGGCACTCAGACAATGAAGGAAGATGGGCAGATGATGGGCCACAGTCCTCAAGTTTAGTTCCAGGTCATGCTACCAATCGATTGATTTGCAACGCTAAGGACGTAGTGTTTTAGCAGAGGCCTCTGTCGTGGTCTCATACCGCGCTTGGAATTACAACGAGAACGGGGCGAACGAAATCTTAGCGTAAATAGCAGCTGTCGTATCTTAAAGTCACGACGAACCGTATTACAGAAGCTTTTTTCATTGTTGCGTGGTTTTAAATTCAGCGTTAAGTTACGCATGGATGTTAGCAGTCATAAGCCACAATCTTAGTTGTGAATATTGCTTTTTCTTGACGCATTTTATTATGTTTAGGTACTCTATAAACATTAACAATATTTCATTAAACAATATTGCACTTGCCTAAGGTCAAATTTCAAGATATTCTGTGACTATTCTGAAAATAAACATAGATGAATTTATCACTGCCATTTGGTTGATTCGAAATTCCAACATCCTTCAAACCACTTAAAGAAGGCATAGAAATAAACAAAACCCATTGCAACCACAGCGTAATGCATCTGTCAGACTGAATCAATGGACGACTTACGGCAACTTAAAGATAAGTGATGGTGAGATGTGATTTTCGGTTTTGCTCTGATGTGACGAGTTTGGTGGCCCTAAAAAGGGCCTGGTTTCTCGACGTTTCGGCGAGGCCCGGCTCGCCATCCTAAAGAGACTGGTCAGGAGACTTTCAGGAGATAAGATGACAAAATGTTTCTGTAATACCGAATTCACCGCCACTAAGTCCATCTTTACGCTTGCGTAAAGTTACGACGAACAGCTCACTTATCTTAAAGTAACGCAAAGTTTCTGTAATTCCTACAGAAACTTTGCGTAACTTTAAGATAACGTCGTAACTCACGTTCTAATAACTCACGTTCTCACGTCGTAACTCATAACGTTGAGCTCACAACAAAACAAAATCGCTAAAGAGCGCGACATACTTTCAGCCAGATCATGCCCAGCAGCAAGCACAATGCAGGTAAAATCAAAATATTATTATTGTTTACTACTTATATTTTGGGTGACTGTACAATACCTGCAAGATAAACGTGCCTATCAAGTACCAATCTATAACAGTTCGTTGTATAATTTCACTTACGAAATCGACGCATCTTAAAAATTGGTTCCTTAGGCTTTATTGATTAGCAATGGCAGCTTATAGGGGCACCACGAAAAAAACTGCCTACTGGCGCATATTGTCTAAGTCTGGCCCTGGTCGTAGACGATTTCTGACTGCACTGCGTGCCCAGCAGGTTGCCGCACTGCTGAGCACTGTTTTGCGCCGGGAAGAAGAGGCGTTTGGCATGCTTAATATACAGAGTTGTGACTTATCTTGATAATTTTATCTAGATAAATTATCTAGATGCTTTTTGTTATCTTTTATCTTATCTAGATAATTTGATCAAACGTTATCTTTTATCTTCATCTAGATAAAATAATTTGTCATCTTTACGATTTATTGATGAGCGGAGCGAAATCTTCAATTTCACTTACCCCAAAAAAAAGTCACTTGTGTATGTTTTTTTTTTTTTTTTTTTTTTTGTGTTTGTGCGCGCTCTACAGACCAAACGCCTGAACCGATATGGATGGATATTTCTGAGTATCTACCTCTGTTCTCAACTTAGACCCCCTGCGTTTTTTTTTAAAAAGATCGGTTTTGTAAATGTTTTATAAATCAATTTTTACGAAATTTTTCGATTTTTTTCTGAATTTTGAACCCCTGTAAATTTCAAAGTTCTGAACATAACTTCACCAAAACTTCTAAACATGTTGACCTTATACATATTTATCATGCCTGCAAATCTTAGTTCGGTAGGTTTTTCCAATTGGTTTTTATTAGCATTTTTGTGGTGTTTTTTTCGTGATTTGACGGCTGATTCAATACGAGTCCGGTTTCCTTCGTTTCCTTCGTTTTCTTGGTACCAGCTTTGTTGACCTCGAAGAGAAACAAAGGAACGTCAGAATCCGCATACATTTTCAAGTGATTAGAATTTTCGAGAAGGCAATGGTCAGGTTTGGTGCTCCATTGTTTTCTTGTGACTGCTGCCTGCACCTTTTAATCCGCTATACACAAACCGCTACCTACGCTCATCTTCAACGCAACACAAATTGCGTTCGCGAAGCCCTAGTCTAAGATAACAAAATTATTATCTAAAAAAAAAGGGTTGTCAAATAAATTTCTCCGGCAACATTGTCCTCCACCACTGCCGTCTGTGTATGTCGCTGGCGCCATTGAGCACAGCGAGACGCCTGAATAACACCATCTGGAATAAGACCATATCGGCCATTTTCTGTCCCACCGGAATAAAGCCATCTGACTGATGGTCTTGTTCCAGTGGAACAAGACCATAAAAAATATGGTCTTGTTCCAGTTTTGATTCACTGTCCCAACACCATCAGTCTGATGGTCTTATTCCACCGGAACAAGACCATAAAAAATATGGTGTTGTTCCAGTCAAGAATGACTGTCCCAACACCATATTTCTGATGGTTTTGTTCCAGTGGAACAAGACCATACAAAATATGGCTTTAATCCAGTCGGTTTAGACAGTGGCGTGCGGATCAGAATGAAAAATGGCATCTTGTGTATGGTGTTAGTCCACTGGAATAATACCATAAGAAATATGGCTTTGGTCCAGTAACGAGTCAACCCTCGTTGCAGAGAAGTGAAGAGAGATGCCTAGCTTGCAGGCGTCGGGGTATAAAATTATGATCAACATTGTGGACTGTTTTGATGTACTTTTACACGGGGTATTGTTATAAGAAAAAAAATTGACCCTTCAAAAAATCATATTCTTTCTTTAGTATTTCGGATACACACACACATACACACACATTGCGTTTTTTAAGGGTCCACAGTGATATAAAATATTCGCTTTACTGCTCGATACGCGACGCGTGTTCTTATTTTAATTTATGAGCGACAGACAAGTTTAATATTATGCTACCAGGTGTACATTTTAGCAGCATTAACTTTAAAATCTTAAATCAGCTCATCGTGGAAGGCGAAAGGTATACATGAGTCGAGGCTAAAACACACGAAGTGATTAGGTCCCACCTGTGTGGCGACAAATTAAACTAATTCATCACGATTCTGATTTTCTCTTTCGATACCTATTCCAAGACATGTTTTCACCACAAACAATACTTTTGTTGCATTGTCCCCGGTACTTCTGTCTATCTGCAGATTGAAAAAAGTTGGGTTTCTTGTTGTGCATGATTAAATTTAAAATTCTCTCGACTTTGAAGATGCCAGTTGCACAACTTGTGCGTGTGTGTGTGTGCATGTGTGTGTGCATGTGTGTGTGCATGTGTGTGTGTATCCGAAATACTAAAGAAAGAATATGATTTTTTGAAGGGTCAATTTTTTTTCTTATAACAATACCTCGTGTAAAAGCACATCAAAACAGTCCACAATGTTGATCATAATTTTATACCCCGACGCCTGCAAGCTAGGCATCTCTCTTCACTTCTCTGCAACGAGGGTTGACTCGTTACTGGACCAAAGCCATATTTCTTATGGTATTATTCCAGTGGACTAACACCATACACAAGATGCAATTTTCCATTCTGATCCGCACGCCACTGTCTAAACCGACTGGATTAAGGCCAGATTTTGTATGGTCTTGTTCCACTGGAACAAAACCATCAGAAATATGGTGTTGGGACAGTCATTCTTGACTGGAACAACACCATATTTTTTATGGTCTTGTTCCGGTGGAATAAGACCATCAGACTGATGGTGTTGGGACAGTGAATCAAAACTGGAACAAGACCATATTTTTATGGTCTTGTTCTACTGGAACAAGACCATCAGGCAGATGGCTTTATTCCGGTGGGACAGAAAATGACCGATAAGGTCTTATTCCAGATGGTGTTATTCAGCTCCCCCACAAAAAGTCATGCTCTTAAATTAAGATAATACCTCACTGTTATTTCTGCCCAACCGTAGCTTAAAGCAAGGGCCTTTTCGGCACCCCCCTTCGCAGTTGCAGCCTGCCCAGTTGCATCCTCCACGCCCGCAGTACGGATCGCCCGTGGTGCAGTCGTCACATTTTAGATCCCAACCAGGATAGCAGCACTCAGCATCCGCTGCAGGGCAAAGATACTTGGTGATTGAACTGTTTTACCACCAGCTCCACCCCTAAATACCCCTCTTTTGGCCTAAAACCATGTCATAGCTTTCAAAAAAAACAAAGATATGTATTTGCATTTTAAGATCGATCAACAGGTACCATTTGTACCAGCGCATTGAGTTCTTTGCTGTTGGATAAGATTAACTACTTATACACACACATTTTAGAGGAATAAATAGTAGATTATTTATTAGATGGATAGCTGATTTTCTTAATTCCGCATCTGATTGCCTCGTAATTCTTATTGCCACCCTTATTAATACATCAATTGTGCGTTGGCCTTTACAAGTTTTTTGCCGGCGTGCCAACGGTATGTGTTTATGTGCAACCTTCTAACGTGATTGAATTAGCTATTCTCTTGACATTATTTTAGATTACTGTCGCTGGCAGTGACCCTGGCTGCTCCAAAGCTCCTGCAATGGTTAATGGTCTAACCAGTTTGCGGTGTCGTCAGCAATGTCACGGCCACCAGGACGAAGGCAGTCACGAGGGTCGCAGTCTGCATGGTGTTCGGTCGGCTGCCACACAAACAAACACCAGAATTACAGGACAGTGTCTCTCAAAATGAACCACGACACCAATAGGAACGATTATTTATCTTTGTGATTTCTTCATTATCACCTTCCAATTGTAAACATGGACCGTAATGTAAAATTCAGTGCTAATTCGAGCGAAATAGAATGAAAACCAAAAATGTTTACTATCTCAACCCTCGATGAGAAGCTTTTGGTGTTCCAAAAACCAGACCAGGCGATGAATCACCATTCTTCCCATAACCTTGCATAGGCAACACGTGAGCGAAATGGGACCGTAGCTGGCCGCCTACTGTTTGTCTTTTCTGGCTTTATAAGCAGGCATTTGAATTGCATTTTGAATTGCATTTCAAATTGTATTTGAAGTGGCAAGAAACACCGGCAAAGAGTTCCCCAGAATATTTTGCCGCTTGCATATATGATATCATCCAATCATCCAATGGAATTACAACGTCAAATTGACGTTAAGAGTAACGTTCGTCCAACAGCCTATTTGTAATAGTATCTTTGGTCCAACGAAATCAATAACATTTAAAAGATGTGGGACTCCCGTTAACATAGCGCACTGAGATCGAATAAACATTGAACGTATGTTTAACGAAAAACCCACATACTCTGCTACTTGGTATGAGAATAGCCAATTGGTCTGCAGAGCACGGTCAACACACAAAAAGCTACACATAAGTTGAACTTTGTAGTAGTGAAATTGAAGGTTTCGCTCGGCTTGCTCTACTCGCCCAGCCATGGCCCAGGAGGGAATAACAAAATGGTTCTTTAGAGATACAAGTTCTATTAAGCAGTTTTTTGAACGAATGAAACGAGCTCTATGCATGAACGTTCCTGTATTATTTACTTTCCGAAATATCAGTTTACCTCGAAATGTCACTTCGATTTTTTTTTCATTTAGATTTTATTGCAGATTTAAAAAGCCCTTCCTCATATCCCGACAAGCTGAGGTCAGATTAAAGATTTTTACTATTTATATTGCCCATGGCATGCAAAATTTCCAAGATTTTTTGGTCCGCAAACAGCCGCTTTTGGAGCCCTCTACGACCGTAATTACCCTTCCGAAGCACCGATTAGCGGCAAACTTACGGTATTGACTTTTAACAGCGATCATTTGGCAATATTACAAATTGGAATCGACATTACAATTTTGAAAATTTATTTTGAACTTGCAACGAGTAGACAAAGAAGTCAATTAATGGACAAATTTATAAAAGTTTTAATCGCCTCTGTATTGGTTAAAAAAAGATGAAACCTTTGATCTTAGGACAATTTGTGTAAAGGCTTTAGAATTACTATCAACATTTCAATTAAAATGTATTCTCTCGCAGCCGTCGCTCCAAAAGGGAGACAAACCGGTGGTCGATGAGATACATAGACAAATTATTCGTAAGAGAAATAAATGGTACAAAAGGGCACAAAATGTTGCCCCTAATATCAAGCATAAACTCACCTCTGTTTTTCAACAAGTAAGTCTTGACAAGTTTTCAGCGTCAGTCGTCCACAGTCTTCTCGCTTCCAGGCCGCGTCGTTGAGTGATGCCTGTCCCTCCGAGGCGTGCTATTTAAGGCAAGGCCCGGTCGGCCAACTGCTTGGTACCACCCGTCGCTGCATGCTGTCACACGCCGGTAGGATGCCGTCATAGACGGCACATGCAGGTACCGGGCGATACCGAACAACGCCCCTAGCCGACGTACCTCTCGAAATATGTGAAACAATTAGCTGAAAAATAAACATTTTGTGCAAATACGTAAACACAACTAATAATTACAATAATTACATCGACTCTTGGAATACAGTAAAAAAAAAACTACACGAAGGGCACATGACCTATTTTCTGTTTAAATGCAGTTTTTTCCCAGAAATAGGGTGGTATTTAAGTTGGTTGTTTCGTGGTTCCCGAATCTCTATGTGCATCATGTGCAAGTCTACCGCGATTTAATCATGTGGAAAGAATCGTAACCAATGATTCCGTTGACTCGGATGTGCTCTTCAAAAGAATCGAATCTTACCGTTGCTAAAATTCTTTTTTTTCAAGGGGTCCAACGGACAGTGTGCATTGCATAAGCAATAAAGAATTTCGCTCTAGATATCCAGCTGTGGTCAGTTTTAAATGCGATAGAGATACCAGCTCATGGGTTTAGTGCTTACCAAAATAAACGTGTAGCTTCAGATAATCAGAAAATGATATCGGACTACAACCGGAAGTGTTTTCTTCATTTTTGGTACCTATTTCTTGTTTTTGTGCGTGCTTAAAAATTAAGATTTGGGAGTCCAAGGATTTCACATATTTAGACTAAAATTAAATCCCTCCTTTGACAAACACCACTAAAACTCTTCGTGTAGTTTGTTTACTGTATTCCAAAATTCGATGTTATTATTGTTATTATTAGTTGTGTTTACGTACTTGCACAAAATGTTTATTTTTCAGCTAATTGTTTCACATATTTCGAGAGGTACGTCGGCTCGGGGCGTTGTTCGGTATCGCCCGGTACCTGCATGTGCCGTTTATGACGGCATCCTACCGGCGTGTGACAGCATGCAGCGACGGGTGGTACCAAGCAGTTGGCCGACCGGGCCTTGTCTTAAATAGCATGCCTCGGAGGGACAGGCATCACTCAACGACGCGGCCTGGAAGCGAGAAGACTGTGGACGACCGACGCTGAAACTTGTCAAGACTTACTTGTTGAAAAACAGAGGTGAGTGTATGCTTGATATTAGGGGCAACATTTTGTGCCATTTTGTACCATTTATTTCTCTTACGAATTCGTCTATGTATCTCATCGACTACAGTTTTGTCTCTCTTTTGGAGCGACGGTTTTGAGAAAATACATTTAAATTGAAATGTTGAAAGTAATTTTTAAGCCGTTACACAAATTGTGCTAAGATCAAAGGTTTATACTTTCTATAACCAATACAGAGGCAATTAAAACTTTCTAATCACCAATTGCGGTTTTGTCTACTCGCTGCAATTTCAAAATAAATTTTTAAAATTGTAAAATCGATCCCAAATATTAATTTTGTGAAATGATCGCTGTCAAATGTCAATACCAAAAGTTTGAAGCTCATCGGTGCTTCGGGAAGGTAATTACGGCCAAAAAACTATTCCCAGAGCCCACGATGACGTCATAAAGGGCTCCACGTAAATGCTGTTTGCCGCCTAAAAAATTTTGAAATATTTTGGGCCTATTTTGGGGTATAAAAAGTAAACATCTTTAATCTGACCTCAGCTTGTCGGGAGATGAGGAAGGGCTTTTTAAATCTGCAATAAAATCCAAATGAAAGAAAAAATCGAAGTGACATTTCGAGGTAAACTGATATTTCGGAAAGTAAAGAATAAAGGAACATTCTTGCATAGAGCTCGTTTCTTTGGTTCAAAAAACTGCTAGAACTTGTATCACTAAAGAACCATTATGTCATTCCCTCCTGGGCCATGGCTGGGCGAGTAGAGCAAGCTGAGCGAAACCTTCAATTTCACTACTCAAATGTAAAACTTATCTGTGGAATTTTTTGTGTGTTGAGCGTGCTTTGCAGACCAAACAGCTTTTCTCATCCCAAGTATCACAGTGTGTGGTTTTCTCGTTAGACTAACGTAAAATATTTCGTCGATCTCAGTGCTCTATCTTAACGAGAGCCTTACATCATTTAAACGTAATTGAATTCGTTGGACGAACGTTATCCTTAACGGCAATTTGAGGTTGTTGTTCTATTGGCCTTCGTGCAGTAACGGAACTAGGTATACCTGGGCCCAGGGGCATGAATATTTCTATGGATCCCGCGGGGGTGGGGGGGGGTGCGTCTGTAGGCGACGGAAAAAAGCTATCATTTATATTGTTTTGCACGACCAAAAACAAATTATTTTGTATCAATTGGTTTGCTAAAAAAATTAAGGTGGAGCATCACGATCAAACGCAAACTTTTCCGCATCGTCTGAAGTCGCTGGTGTCTGGAATTCGCCTCTAATAGTGCAGCCATTTATATTAGGACGGCGTTGTTACTGAGCTGCTCTGATTGGATATAGCCGTTGATATTCCTAGCTTGGTGCTCATAGCTGTCACTTCTCGCATCATATTCACCTCTCGCTCTGTCGCCTGTTGCCATACAAGACCAATGCTATTCTAATACCCACATTACGTCCCCCGGTACCACTCCGCCAGCTATGTCTCTCTATAAATGAACCTTCTCCTTTCGTCCTCAATTTAAACAAAATTTTGCTTACCTCTCCACTCACGCCTCCGGCCATTTTCAATTAGCCATTCGGCTTCCTCGTAGCCGTGACGACGAATCTAGTCTCTTTCTTCTGCCTTCGTTGGATTTGGGGTGAGACGTGTCCACCACCGCTCTGTACCGAGCTCCATTTCGTCATGATTCAAAACTAAGCGTTTCTCATGTCGCCGCCACACCACCCCTTTCTAATGTACTTGTAGGTTTTACCCTCGAACTCCCATTTTACCGTGTCCCTCATTTGCAAATTAGCCATTTGTATCAACTGTATGGTAATGGGTACTTTCCCTTTGACTCCTGCGACTCGACTGTTTCGCTGGTCACCACCTTTACCGCGGGTACCCTCGACGGCGACCAGTTTGCCCCTAGGTTGACATCTCCCTCACCCACCCTTCTATCTTTCATTGTGTGTCACGTGTCATTACTTTTAACGAGTTTTGCCTTCGCACCCAACAACAAACGCCCTTTGTGGACTCGGTGCTCTTTTTCGGTGCTCAGTTGTGTCCACTCGCTGTCCTGGTCCAGAGCTTTGCTCCTCGTTTAGACCAGGCACTGTGTTACGCGTTTTCCCTATCTTTCGGGTTTCATATTATTTTGGCGTGTATCTTCCCTGCTTCCTATTATTTCCATTCTTCTGCCATTTTCCTTTTTAATGCCTTGCCATCGTCGACGTCACCGCGATCCTCTGGGTCGTAAGTGTTGTTGGTGCTCTCAGTATGGACACACGCGCGCTGAGTGTCCTTCCGGGTGGCTCGATTCCCTTTCCCTGTTATCCCACCCCCCTGATCCTGTTCTTTGGAAACTCTACCCCCTAGATTTGCCCTCCTCCCGGCCTCACTCCCTTTTTACTGCCTACCGTCGGGGCTCGGTCGCGCCCTCAACTGCCGCTGCTCGACTCTCCACGTGCCTGGCGCCATCGCCGTCTTCGTGCCCGACTCTTCCGCTGGACACGAATACGCCTGCGCTACCGCCCACGGTTGCCCTTCAGCCTACTCTGTTACCGCGCCAGCACGCCGTCGTTCAGGGTGCGCCCTTTCCGTCACCGCTGCCTCCCGCCTCACATAACTCCTCGACGCCTGGCGCCTCATATAACGCCTTCTTGCCGCCGCCGCTGCCGCCTTCGTGCCGGCATCCTGGGCTGACCACGCCACTGCTCGCAGCCCTACCCGTCGCGTCCAAAACCACCGCGACGCCTCGGGAACTATATCAGGGGCCGCGCACATCTTGCCACATCGTTTCGCCGACCCGGCCGGTTGCGCCCGCCGCCGTCCTTACTGCCCCGCCGCCGCTCGCGACGCACTGCCCTTTCGTGCCGCTTCCATCGGGTGGCAAGCTGGCCGTCCGTCGACCATCTAACCGCATCCGGCCGGTCTTATGGCTCCCAAAGGCGTCTCCCATCCAGCCGCCGCATCAAATAGAAATATTTACTATTAATATGAGCAAAGTAGAATGGTGTGACACATACAAAGTGGGCAACGTAGAAGCGGATTTTGAACATTTTATATAAGTCTTCATGTGCTGATTTTTATTATAAGGACTCATGCAAACCATTTTATAGACCGCTGAAAATCATGACACTGACCTGTATATACATGAACTTGACAATTTTATTTGTAGTGGAGAACAATAATCTAGTGATAGATAATAGTGAGGACATCAGCATTCTACAAGAGGGAACAAAAACATTCATATAAGAAAAATTAAGCTGAAAATGACTGACAATCTATTTATGCAGGCTCTTTATTTAATAACAAACTGCCATTAGAGTTAAAAAATTAAAAGGCAGTGCATTTAAAGGTAGTTTAAAACAGTATTTTTTAACCAAATGTTATTATAAAGTGAACGAGTTTTTATATGATTAAGGAAATGAACTTGTACCTAAGAATTGACGTGCCAATATCATGTACAGTGATCAACTAAGGCTGAATAAACATTTAAAAAAAAATACAGAAGTCGATTGCTATGTGAAAAATGAAGTCATGGTTTGGTAGCAAACCCAACTGTGTCTAAATACAAGACGTTTCTCAAACACATTGCTTCGCGGTGAGTACTACATTGTCCATGCGCGATTGCTTGCCAAAGAAATTTCATTTTGAGATGTGTGGTGATTTTGGATGGTTAATGCACTATTATTGGGTGGAAAGCATGTTTTTGCTCCAACTTTCAATGCGAATCTCATAATATGTAGCCAAGAGACAGCGAAATTACATGTTGGTAAACATACAAAATGCTTGACATGACTTTTAAATCATGCTCATCCTGCTTTTTAAGTTCAAAGGTAACGTTTGCCATCATTTTGTTTAGCTACTGGGAGAGGCGACGCAAATGGGCACTGTGCTATCGCCATTCAGCACTCGTTCGGAACAACCAGACGAACAATTATGCTGAAGCGGCTGTGAGAGTTCTCAAGGACAATGTGTTTGAGTGGGTCAAGGCATTTAATTTAGCGCAAATGGTCGACTTCGTGATAACTCGCTTTGAGGGTTATCATGAGATGCCGCTCACAACAAGCGCATCATTGAGTCTAGGCTCAACACAAATGGCTGGAACCATCTTCAGACCTGCTGATGCGATTCGAGGTAAGCCAAAGCAAGTTTATCTTTCAAATATTATTCTGCTTTAAAGGGTTTGTTGATGAGCGGAGCGAAATCTCAATGTTACTACCCCAAAAAAAGTCACTTGGGTATGTTTTTTTTTTTTGACGAGATGACAGATCTCGAGCACCAGAAAGAGAGGTCAGCACTGGCGATCCTACACTTGGGTCTTGTAACAGGATTCCCGTTAGACTACCTCCATCTCGTCTGCCTCGGAGTTAACAGGCGGCTGTTCACAGCATGGAGAGACAGGAGCAGTCCTTAACGCCTCAGTTTACAAATACTTCGAGATGTCAGCTCGTGTCTATATAGTGGCATCACAGAAATGTTGGCCTTCTGGTTTCAACAGGAAACCTAGATCTTTGGACGAGGCTGATCGGTGGAAAGCTACAGAGTTTCGACAGTTTTGTCTGCCTGAAAGGAGTACTAAGTGATGTTCTCTACGACCACTATATGCTCTTCTTCTGTGCAATAGCAATTCTTATTTCCGAAAAACTCAATGCAGAATTTAACAGCGTGGCAGATTATCGGTTAGGAAGTTTGTCACTGAAGCTGCCGATTTGTATGTAAGAGAAAGTCTTGTCTACAATATGCACAACCTTGTTCACCTAAGTGGCCACGCCGAACGCTTTGGCCATCTGGACAGATTTGGCGCTTTCCCCTTCAAGAGATTTTTAGGCAGCGTGAAAAGAATGTTACGAAATCCACTAATCCTCCTCCAAATCCTCAAATAGCGGGAATTCAGCCACCATCTTCCTTCTTTTGATTTTAGCAGATCTGGTTTCGACGTAATTCCGACCAATAAGTTACATTCCGATGACGGGCATTCTGGTGGAGTGAATGGAACGCATTTCTCTCGTGTGGCTGGCCAAGCTTTCAATCTGAGCACTATCGTTCGGGATTCGTGTGCCTTTTAGGCGAGCGGTGATACCATAAAGGCATGCAATTTTATGAAAACAGACTCGAACCAGATCTTTGTAGTAGACCAGAAGTTTTCCTTTTGCTCAGATTTCTTTTCCTACCCTTGCAAATCTTCTGACCTTTCCATTTTTAGGGTGAAAAGACTTTTGGATGACTTTTGTATGACAACTTCGTGTCATGGTCCCTTTTCCCATGGAACCCTGGTCCTGACGAACATGTTGCAATTTCGCCCCAGACTGGAATGCTCATTGATTTTACATATGATTCATCATATCATTCTGCATATTTGTCTAAAGAAATATCTTGTAGGTATATTCTGTAGTAGATTTGTAGTGAGGAGAGGTTTAGTTTGAGAGTCAGCCTTATGTTATCTTTAACTATCCTACTCTATGGAGTCTTTGCCACTCTTTGCAAATCAGCACCGGTTTGGTCTAGCCGCTTATAACGCATAAATTGGTCTGTTACTGCCGGCCTCATTGATAGAAGACATAGGTGCCTATCTCAAATTAATGTGCTTTCTAATGGACCTATTGAAAAAGTGCATTTTCTTTTGCATCGATCTCAACACTGCGTTTCTAAAACTGTCCAGCTTCACCAAAAACTCTTGGTCTAAGCGGAACTCCTTTGACAAGTATAATCTGCAAAAAGCATCTCCCCAACTAATTTACTATTATTTCATACCCTTGTTTATCATTTCTTTTCCCTTTAACTTGGATTGCAACGTTGGTTTTCACGATTATCTTGGCATTTTTTTCTACTCTAATTTCAAGATCTGCTCTTTGCTGATCAACACACAGATTGTTAAATCGGGTAATAAAAAGTTAGTTTTTATTGACCAGCATAACAATAGGCACCTATCTTCTTGCGTCGGATAACAGAACCAAGGTGGAAAATATGTAATAAACAAAAATGGCAATTTTTAACTGTCACTCTTTTTCTTCTAGGTAAGCAGAAGACCGCTTTGTTCTGTTTTGCAATATTATTTTATTCATTTTCTGTTGGAGAGTTTATGCAAATGGTGCGACTGGCTTTTCTTTAAATTACAACATGATGGAGGAAGGCTTGACATCCTTGCTATTGTAACTTTGAAATTTCAGAGCGAAGAGGCGCACAGTTGTCGAATTGTACACCGAGAAAGACGAGCCGATTGCCGGCGTGCCGTGCAGCTGGATTGCTCCAGACAAGCAAATGTGTGTCTGGCTGCCTTCCAAATGGACCGATGCGCAAACTTCGGAGTAGGCGTGGAATGAGGCATCGCCCCACGCTACGTGGTCGACATGTCCCGTTAAAATTTAAACAAAAAAGAGCCAGTAAGTATTACATTTCTTTTTCCTAGCAGATGATTTTGACTTGAAACATTCACAATATATATATATATGTGCTATTTAATGTTTGCACGACAATCACAGGAATGATATACAATTCTTTTTTTAAAGTTTCATGAAGATGGCCTTGGCAAAAAAAGAGAGGCTAGAAAAAGGCCTTCTAGTTTCGGACACTGAGCTTTCGGGCTCGGAGGAAACGCCACGCAGAGACACCCAGCCTACAAAACGCCTAAAAACCACTCCAAAAACTCCTGCCTTTCCTCTTTCAAATGGTCCTAACTCCCGCCGTCCTCTTTTCACTTTAACATCTTCATCACCACTCCCTGCCCTATCAAGCTCCCCAATACCTCTCAGAACACCATCACCCGCATCAAGCATTTCTTCGAGCGGAAGCCAGGCCTGCAATCGACAGTCCTGTGCAGAAAACATAGAAGGCTTGAAATGTAAATACCTACCTAAAGGTTCATAAGGTGTACAGTATACCAAATATTGGCCAAGTAGGACCTCCATTATAATATACTGTGCAAAAGATTCCTTGTTGTGAAAAACAGCTGAACCGTAAGAAAAAACCATTATAAGCTTGTAGAAATCCAATAAGCCGAGCAAAACCTGGAAGTTCACTGCAGCTCTGTCGTTTATCAAGTCATGTTACTAGTTTGGCATGCAATATTGTATTTTGATTTACTTAATATCATTACCTAGTATCTTGCATCTCAGCTTGAGCATGGCTGCGGTTAACTTAAATAGCAACTCAAATCCAAAACTTCTTCAAACTGGGATTTGATTGCTACATAAAAGTCTCACTGACGCCCGACTATCGGAATATCGGGGATAGTCGAGCCATCACCCTTGAAGAAGTAACTATAAGTATATGTTACGAAACGTCGGGAAACCAGCGAGACTTTTATTAAGCATTCAAATCCCAGTTTGAAATAGTGCAAGAGATAGGACAGAGTTGACATGAATCTAAGAACTTTAATAAATATCCGTACCGAAGATGTACCTCTGAACCACTTCGCCATTCCAAATATCAGTTAATGTAAGTTGTGTTTCTATGCAGCTCTCGTCCAAAAGATTTACGGCCTGGTAGCGGAGAACAACGAACAGATCCGGAAAAATACCGCCCTCATCCAGCAACGGTACAGCGCAGAAAGTTCCCCATCTGCAAGCACGCCTATCGAGGCAATGGAGTCGGTGGAAGGGTTGCCCTGCAACACGCTCGACGAGCTGCGAGCACTTGACTCGCTGCTGAACCAACAGCAGGAGCTGAGGAAACGAGTAAGCCAACCAACATTATCAATCAAAATGTGAATTGCGTTGATTTTTTTAATTAAAAAGAAATTCAGATAATAGTTAGATAACATTTCAAATTCACCATGTAACAATTGTTCCTGCGGGGTCAGATGACACTAATTAGACGTAGAGGCACTGGATTTATCGATCTGTAAATTAAACTCATATCGTCAATCTCAAGCTGACCGAAATACTTTAACACGGTTTAAACTCGAACAATGTCAATCGTACTCGCAACCACGCATGGCTTGCCTACATTCCCTTGCTTCAGATGCAATGACCACCAGCCTACCTCATTTGGCTTTTTACACTATTTACACCCTCTAGCAGTGGGTCGCTTTATTTGTAGGTTTTGAACTTTTTTTCATAATTTTTCTGTTTACTTTAGGTTGTTTTCCTAGCGGTGCATGGGCACGAAAAGGAGGCCACATCGGTGACCAGTATCGTCGGGAAAGTGCTGTCGACTTCGCTAGCGCGTCAACTAAATTTCAAGGGGGCGCCAAAGATCTCCATCGAGACTTTTCCTAATATCTTGATGCTAATTCTCTGTAAGTACCAATCCTTCACACTTTCTATAAGACTTTGTAGCATTAGGAAAAAATATAGGCCTTTATAATCCAAAAGGCTTGGAACCTGAATCTATACCTTTCCTCGATAGGGCCCTCGCCCGGCCCTATACTGATCCTTTCCATAATAATGTCAAGTCATTGTCAAGTTCAATTAGATAATTCTTGGATATGTCCAAGTGAAGTAAATTACACTGTTCCCTGTATTCCCCTTATGCTACGTTTAGTGCTAGGCGAAGCGACACGTGGAGCGAAACGTGGAGCGAACCCTCGCGCCAAAAACGTTAAATTCTCGCTTGGGCGAAAAAAAGGCGAAGGGGCGAGGTGTGGATATAAAATGGCTGATCATTCACGCTCTGTTCGTTTAAGTCATTATCAATGCTCGGTTCTCTGGTAACGAATATTGCCATGTAACATCGCTGTTCGACGACGCAAACTTTAACTGATCTTAGCTTTATTATTTTTAAGCCCAAAACCCAGACGTTTTCATGTTCGCCCGATGTTGAAGAGGACACAAGATCAGGGTTTTCAATATAACTTTATTACGGGGATGAGTTTGAATGACATCGAAGGATTTTTAAATTTCCATCGAATGTCGCCTCGAAAGTTTGAAGAGCTTTTGAAAATTGTAGGACCTCGTCGAATCAATCTCATCTCATCAACCTCGTCGCTGCATCTAAAATGCCAAATAAATCGCTTGGCCTTCATAAATATGACGTTTTTAAATTGCAGTGCATTACGCGAGGAAGCGGAAACGACGCCCTCTTGTGTCTGTTCGTAAACATAGGACACGAATCTCGAAGGCGCTCTTACGCGCGAACCTTCGCGTAAAGCAACCAAAAGTCGAACCGGTCCAATATTTTTTCCCCTTCGCCCGAGGTTCGCTTAAAACGGAATCTGGAGTTGTGATTGGCTGAAAGCGGCGCGAATCCTAGCCCAACCTTCGCTTCGCCAAGCTCTTAAGGCTATTGGTGTGGTTGTTGGTAATCATTTCATAAAGCTTTATTTTAACTTTCTATTGGTATTTCGTGGTTATAAATCACACAATTTGTTGCTAAAAGTGTGAGGATTCCGTTGACCCTGGTTTCGTTGCAATCGGACAAACGGTGTGGCCAGAAGTTAGTATCCAATAGGAGGTGAATTCTGCGCAGGAAGCGGCCAGAGGATACGCTCAATATTTCGACGAAACAGGCTTGATTTACAACGCTTGAAAAAACTAGATGAGTGAATATTTTTTGAGATTGGCATTCACACAGTTTGTTGCCAAACGTGTGAGGATTCCGGAGACATGGGTTTCGTTACGATCGGACAAAATGTGTGGCCTCAAGTTGGTATCCAGTAGGAGGTAAAATTTGAGCGGGAAGTGGCCCGAGTAAGCACTCACTCCAAGAGTCTTAACGTAGCCTTACCCTTTGACATCTCTTTGTCTACAATATAATGGGTTATTATTGTTTTTGTTGTAGTTTCGGTCAAGGCCTCCTCCCCCAAGGCCACATCGACGAGCGTGAACAACGTCATCATGAAGTGGCTGCAGGGTGCGCGTGACCGCGACGGAGGCCGTGCGGAGCGCGCCACGAAGGCAATGCTAAAGAAGTTGGAGGCCCATGTGGAGTCGGTGATACCGGTGCTGGAGGAGCGGCTTAATAACGAGCGTGACGACGATGACGTTGAGGAGCGAACACTTTCTTACAATGATTATTGAAAATTTGACAAAAAATAAAACAATTTCAAAAATGAGTGCTTTGTATGTTGTTAGTGATGTTTCTGTGTTGTTAAATCTGGTTAAATCTTGAAATTAATTCATTATTTATGAATAATAGATAGTAAAGATACAAAATAATAGTATTTATAATAAGGGGTATAGGTGCGCACTTTTGTTGTTACATTCTACATTGTGTTTAATATTTTGTGTTAAGAAATTCGTCTAGAGAGTAGTAGGGGTTCTGGATTAGGATAAGATTTGAGACTTGCATCAAAATTGGGGCCAGTTGGCGAGCTGGTGACTAAAGTTGGGAGGTGGTTGTAAATTTTTGTGCAGAGGTAGTCTGGGATATCAAAATGTAAACTGCATCAAAATGTAAACACCTTTTTCAATCGAAAATAAATGTGCAAACAGAACGGGACATAAGAAATCATTCGGCTATTGCCATTTTTGAACCTTCAACATAATATTTGGATTTCTATGGTATCTTGCTTCATAGTGCACTCTATCCATTCAAATTCACGCGTAGATTTTCGCGCCTCCCTCCGTTCGCCCCTGCTGGGTGAGAAGGTCCGAAGGAGTCACTCCTGGAGTAACCACGCCCCTCACTCCGTTCGCCCCTGCTGGGTGAGGAGGTCCGATGGAGTCACTCCTGGAGTAACCACGCCCCTCACTCCGTTCGCCCCTGCTGGGTGAGAAGGTCCGATGGAGTCACTCCAAGAGTAACCACGCCCCTCGCTCCGTTCGCCCCTGCTGGGTGAGGAGGTCCGATGGAGTCACTCCTGGAGTAACCACGCCCCTCGCTCCGTTCGCCCCTGCTGGGTGAGGAGGTCCGATGGAGTCACTCCTGGAGTAACCACGCCCCTCACTCCGTTCGCCCCTGCTGGGTGAGGAGGTCCGATGGAGTCACTCCTGGAGTAACCACGCCCCGCACTCCGTTCGCCCCTGCTGGGTGAGGAAGTCCGATGGAGTCACTCCTGGAGTAACCACGCCCCTCACTCCGTTCGCCCCTGCTGGGTGAGGAGGTCCGATGGAGACACTCCTGGAGTAACCACGCCCCTCACTCCGAAGTTGTACGAACAAAACAGAGCGAAACTCCGAGTCACTCGAGTAATTTTCAAACACTGGTGGTAATTGTATGGGCCTGGTAGTAACTATCATAGCATTGTTGACAAACTAACGACATTACCGAAGACTATTTTAGGAAAAAAGATTTGAGATTTGAACACCGGATTATCACTTTTTACATACCTATTATCACTACTTTGTGACGTCGAGATCATGTATATTTTATCTTACTGCTGATCCACCGTCCAGGAATCTAGGAATCGGTGACACGTCTGGTGATATATCTTTGCACAATCGATCACGGTTCTGTTTACGATTGCAATTACGTAACCCGCCGGTAAAACATATATTTTTTGCTCGTTGGTGAGGAAAAAACCGAATGTAACGACTGGCACTGAGCTGCTTTTTTGTTCTATTTGTTCTCTTTTTTCAATTTTTCTGGCTAACAATTTGGATCAGAACTCAAATATTTGAAAAAAAATATAAAATGTGTGTGTGGTATGATGTGGCAAAATTATTCTTGGCGTGTGGAAGGTCCCAAGTTGGCACTAGTTTGCCCGACTAATGACTATTGATTGATAAAGCCGGGATTGACTATTCCCGACTATTGTATGATGAACATAAATGTCTTGCCACAAGGCAATCAACGTCTGTCAACCCCTTCCAGTGTAGGCATTCCTTCGATCGCATCGCCTGAGTTTGGGGTATCTGTACAGTGAGCGCTCGTGTGCACGACTATTCTGTGAACTAAGTGCAGCTGTTACTGACCAGACTGTATAGCATGGTGGGGGAAGTTCAGGTAGGGGAGGTCCACGCTTTGAGCCAAGGAATATTGAGCCGCAGAATGTGAACTGTTTATCGTTTGGGAAAAGGATGCGAAACTGAGCCGCACATTTTTGAGCCGCACTTCATTTTGTTGGAAGTAAGGCCGCAGTAGGTTGGCCCTCACTATATCACCCTTGTAACATTTTGAATTAATGCAGTTATCTAGGCTGCAGTTTGTCGTACCGCAGAATATTGAGTCGCAAAATGTGCTTGTCTGAAAGTTGCTTTTTAGGGCCGCAGATTATTCAGCAGAAATGTAGTAACGCTGAGCAGTTTGAGCAGTAACGCCGCAGTTTGTGGTTTCCCGTTTTGACCTGATTTCCTATACGGCCCATGCTATAAATATCGAGTTGGAAGGGAGGCGAAGCTGGAAAAATGTGCACCCGAACCGGGATACGAACCCGGGACCTCCTGCTTGCCGGGCAGGTGCTCCCGGGCTCGTATCCCGGTTCGGGTGCACATTTTTCCAGCTTCGCCTCCCTTCCATCAATTGCATACTGGTAACTGCTTAAACCAGTAACAATTTCCTCTCAAATATCGAGTTATCACACCCTTATATCACCGTTATCAGTCGGGTGACCCCCCAAAATTATTAAACCGTTGGATGCGGGGTAACTTTTTCTATGTGTCATACAATGTTAAAAATTTGTATCAGGAAATTAAGCCATGGGCGGAACACAGGGGCGGAACCACGATTCACGGGCCCGCCCGCAGATCTGGCTGAGAAGGCCCCTCAAGACAACAGGGTTTGGAGCCACCGAGAAAATTTTGAATCATGGTCATTTTTTCGAGTGAATCTATGCGTTTTAATCTATTTCAAACTGCGACAGATTTGGAAAAGCAGCTCGATTATTTTCATTTTGCAATCAGCAGGCTAGACCCTTGCATAGAAATTTTGATTCCGATCACAGCATACGATACTTTCAAAATGTAAATCACTAAAGGGTCCTGTCTTTTATAACTGCTCACATGGGTCCATTCTAATGATACGTATTGACGATGTTTTTCTTTATAGCTTTGTTATTTTTTCTGTTATTTTTTACCCTGCACTATCTATATCAAGAGGGGTCCTCAGGGTACGAAATTCGATGAGGCCTGATACCGGGCCCTCCGCGTACTTGGTCAGTCTGCCTCACACATTGTATATTTGCAGTGAAGTGGGAAACAAGGAAACATAAAACTAAAAGTCTTGCATAAAAAAGTTCATGAGTTTCTGATTTAAGTTCGGCCGACGGGCCCCCAACGGAAGTGGACGGGCCTGGGCCCGCCTGCGGCCGCGGGCCCTGCGGGCGCCTAGTTCCGCCCCTGGCGCTTACAGACATATCCTTTAACAAAAGACGATGCATGGCAAACAATGCGACATGAGGTATTTGAACGCTTAAGGCATTTTTAAAGTGATCCTCTTTTCAATGATAGTCAAGTAATTTTATGGCTATCTCTGTGTTCGTTTACTTTTCTAATGCTACAAATCCAGACGTATAATGTGGTAAGCAACTCTCGATCGAACCTGGCAACTCTTTGGTCTTTGCTGGATAAAATGATCAATTAACGATTAGTGTTTGTGGCAAGACAAGATTTTGCCAGATCACACGCACCAAAGCGAAATATAACATTTTTTTATGAGCGTATCAGTGGAGAGAAAACTTCAATTTCACCACCCCCCCAAAAAAAAGTAACTTGTAAATGTTTGTGTGTGTGTGTGTGTGTGTCTACGCGCGCTCTACCGACCAAACGCCAATTCCGATTTGGATAAAAATTTCAGTGGATCTAGCCTTGTTCTCAACATACACCCCCGATGATATTTAAACAATTATTTTTGCGAAATTTTTCAATTTTTTTCAATTTTAAATCTATGTAAATTGCATAATACTTCACATATCTTCACAAAAATATGTAAACATGTAGACCTTATACATATTTATTCTGCCTGAAAAGTGTAGGACGGTAAGATATTCCGATAGTGTTTAATTAGCTTTGTGTTGTGGTTTTTCATGATATTCGGTACTTTTTGACGACTGAATCTATTTCCTTCGGTACCTTGGTGACCAAGCTTTGTTTACTTCAAGTTTGTCCAAGGCACAGTTTGGCCAGATATATCACAAATGAGTCATTTTCAACTATGAAAGTAATTAAAGTAAATCCGCGCTTGAAATATATCTCCAACATAATAAGAACCCTCGGGTGTGATTTACATCTACAAACACATGTTCATATTACTCAATAAGCTCAAAATAAGAATATTTTTGTATCTGACAGCTCAAGAGAGAAACAAATAAAGGTCACAATCGTATAATATTTGAATGATCAGAGTTTTCGAGAAAGCTAAGATCCATGGCCTGCTACTTCTTGGTTTTCATAGGCCTTCTGCCTCAACCTTTCCATCCGCTATATACAAATGACTATACCTACGCTCGTCTACAACGCAACACAAATAGCGTTCGCGAAGCCGTAGTTAAATAAAAAAGGAAGTGGTAAAATAAACTCACACGTACATCAAATAACATTCCGAAACTACCCATGTTTATTTATTTATTACTGTAGATGAACTTTAATTTTAAGTTCACACAGGTACACTTATTACGGAATTAGGTACGAATTACTTAATTTCTTACGAAACGAAATTTAGGAATCGATCTCATTGACAGAGAGATAGCCGTCATTGTTCTTGTCCAGGCTTTGCACATTACTTAGGTGTGCCGCGCTGCGGCCCCTTTGGTTTTCCAGCAGTTTCACAGCCTCCTCGACGGATAGTTTATTATCGCCGTTCACGTCTCCAGCAGCCACAATGTATTCAGGGAGGACAATCTGTCACATAACGAGTTTTGAATTTGTTAATATTTTGCAAATATTAAAAATATTAAATTCCAAATTTGTGACAAACTGTAGTTTCTGGGAAACGATGAATTCGAGAAATATGCTTCTAGATTATGCAAACACAGCAGTATTTTCTCTGCAGCTGAACACAATAATATGCACATTGGGGTGTCGTTTTTTCAGCCATACACCAACTAAATGGGTTAAATTTAGCACAACAGCACAATTGTCTCATATCCAGCCAGCATCCAATCGCCAACAAGTATATAAGTTTAAAAATAACTTTATTACGTATTATGTTACTAATGTAAGGCCAGTCGTTACTTGATTTTCTCCTTGACGCTAAATGAATCCATCATTTGACTGTAATTTACCGTAATTCTTAAGACACATACCATGGCGTCAGCAGCTGTTGTCAAAAACAATGGGTCGCCATAACAAAAAGTCATGCTCTTAAATTAAGATCATACCTCACTTTCATTGCTTGCCGACCGTAGCTTAAAGCAACCGCCTTTTCGGCACCCCCCGTAGCAGTCGCAACCGAAAATGTTGCATCCCCCAACGCCACAGAACGGACCGGGTGCGGTGCAGTCGCCGCAACGAAACGAGGCATGGGGATAGCAGCACTCAGCATCCACTGCAGGGCAAGGTTACTCGGTGATTGAACTGTTTTACCACAAACTCCACCCCAAAATACCCCACTTTTTGCCTAAAACAACTACATAGCTTACAATAAAAACAAATATATTAATTTTCATTTTAAGATCGTTCAACAGGTACCATTTGTACCAGCGCATTGAGTTCCCGCATGGTAAGCTGTTAGATAAGATTATTTACTTATACACACACATTTTAGAGGAATATGTAGTAGAAATTTATAAGATGAATTGCTGATTTTCTTATTTCTGCATCTGATTGCCTCGTAATTCTTATTGCCACCCTTATTAATACATCAATTGTGCGTTGGCCTTTACGAATTTTTTGCCGGCGTGCCAACGGTATGTGTTTATGTGTTACCTTCTTACGTTATTGAATTAGCTATTCTCTTGACATTATTTAAGATTACTGTCGCTGGCAGTGACCCTAACTGCTCCAAAGCTCCTGTAATGGCTAACGGTCTTACCTGTTTGCGGTACCGTCAGCAATGTCACGGCCACCAGGACGAAGGCAGTCACGAGGGTCGCAGTCTGCATGGTGTTCGGTCGGCTGCCACACAAACAAACACCAGAGTTACAGGACAGTGTCTCTCAAAATGAACCACGACACCAACGGGAACGATTATTTAACTTTGTGATTTCAACATTATTCCAACAATATTTTTCAACATTATTCAACAATTGTAATCATGGACCGTAATGTGAAATCCAGTGATAATTCGAGCGATATAGTATAAAAAACAAAAATGTTTACTATCACAACCTGCGATGAGAAGCTTTTGGTGTTCCAAAAACCAGACCAGGCGATGGTTCACCATTCTCTCCATAACTTGCAGAGGCAACTCATGAGCGAAATGGGACGGTAGCTGGCCGCCTACTGTTTGACTTTTCTGGCTTTATAAGCAGGCATTTGAATTGCATTTTGAATTGCATTTCAAATTGTATTTGAAGTGGCAAGAAACACCGGCAAAGAGTTCCCCAGAATATTTTGCCGCTTGCATGTATGATATCATCCAATCATCCAATGGAATTACAACGTCAAATTGACGTTAAGAGTAACGTTCGTCCAACAGCCTATTTGTAATAGTATCTTTGGTCCAACGAAATCAATAACATTTGAAAGATGTAGGACTCCCGTTAACATAGCGCACTGAGATCTTATAATTATTTTACGTATGTTTAATGAAAAACCCACATACTCTGATACTTGGTATGAGAAAAGCCGTTTGGTCTGCAGAGCACGGTCAACACACAAAAAGCTACACATAAGTTGAACTTTGTAGTAGTGAAATTGAAGGTTTCGCTCAGCTTGCTTTACTCGCCCAGCCATGGCCCAGGAGGGAATGACAAAATGGTTCTCAAGTGATACAAGTTCTATTATGCGGTTTTTTTAACCAAAGAAACGAGCTCTATGCAAGAATGTTCCTTTATTCTTTACTTTCTGAAATATCAGTTTACCTAGAAATGTCACTTTAATTGGTTCTTCCTACTGGATTTTAATGCAGATTCAAAATGCCCTTCCTAATCTCCCGACAAGCTGTGGTCAGATTAAAGATTTTTACTTTTTATGTAGCCAATGGCAGGCAAAATTTCTAAGATTTTTTGGTCCGCAAACAGCCGCTTTTGGGGTCTCTACGACCTTAATAACCCTTCCGAAGCACCGATTAGCGGCAAACTTTTGGTATTGATTTTCAATAGCGATCTTTTCGCAATATTAAAAACTGGAATCGATATTACAATTTTGAAAATTTATTTTAAACTTGCAACGAGTAGACAAAGAAGGCAATTGAAGGACAAATTTATAAAAGTTTTAATTGCCTCTGTATTGGTTATAAAAAGATGAAACCTTTGATCTTAGCACAATTTATGTAAAGAATTGAGAATTACTTTCAACATTAAAATTAAAATGTATTCTCTCGCAGCCGTCGCTCCAAAAAAAAGACAAAACGGTGGTGGATGAGATACATTGACGAATTATTCGTAAGAGGAATCAATGGCAAAAAATTGCACAAAATGTTGAAACTTAATATCAAGCATACACTCACCTCTGGTTTTCAACAAGTTAGTCTTGAAAAGTTTTCAGAGTCGGTCGTCCACAGTCTTCTCGCTTCCAGGCCGCGTCGTTGAGTGATGCCTGTCCCTCCGAGGCGTGCTATTTAAGACAAGGCCCGGTCGGCCAACTGCTTGGCACCACCCGTCGCTGCATGCTGTCACACGCCAGTAGGATGCCGTCATAGACGGCACATGCAGGTACCGGGCGATACCGAACAACGCCCCTAGCCGACGTTCAACTCGAAAAATGTGTAACAATTAGCAAGAAAATAAATATTGTGTGCAAATACGTAAACACAATTTATAATTACATTAATTACAGCGACTCTATGAATGCAATAAATTAAAAACTACACGATGAGATTTAGTGGTGTTTGTCAACGGGGGGGTCTTATTGTAGGCAAAATATGTGAAATCCTGGAAATCCAAAATCTTAATTTTGCAGCGCGCACAAGAACAAGAAAAAGGTCCCAAAATGAAGAAAACACTTCCGGTTGTAGTCAACGGTTTGTAGTCAAAGGTTGACTTCAACGGCGTGATTGTAAGAACTTGGAGACTGTAGCTCTGTTTTAAAAGATTCAAGACTACAACCGGAAGTGTTTTCTTTATTTTTGGTACCTTTCTCTTGTTCTCGTGCGTGCGGCCCGGTCGGCCAACTGCTTGGCACCACCCGTCGCTGCATGCTGTCACACGCCGGTAGGATGCAGTCATAGACGGCACATGCAGGTACCGGGCGATACCGAACAACGCCCCTAGCCGACGTACCTCTCGAAATATGTGAAACAATTAGCAGAAAATAATCATTTTGTGCAAATACGTAAACACAACAATAACAATAATAACATCGACTCTTGGAATACAGTTAATAAACTACACGAAGAGTTTTAGTGGTGTTTGTCAAAGGAGGGATTTAATTTTATTCTAAATATGTGAAATCCTGGGACTCCCAAAACTGAATTTTTTAAAACAGAGCTACAGTCACCGAGTTCTTACAATCACGCCGTTGAAATCAACCGTTGACTACAAACCGTTGACTTCAACCGGAAGTGTTTTCTTCATTTTGGGACCTTTTTCTTGTTCTCGTGCGCGATGCAAAATTAAGATTTTGGAGTCCCAGGATTTCACATATTTTGCCTACAATTATACCCCCCGTTGACAAACACCACTAAAACTCTTCGTGTAGTTTTTAATTTATTGCATTCATAGAGTCGCTGTAATTATTGTAATTATAAGTATTGTTTACATATTTGCGCACAATGTTTATTTTCTTGCTAATTGTTTCACATATTTCGAGATGTACGTCGGCTAGGGGCGTTGTTCGGTATCGCCCGGTACCTGCATGTGCCGTCTATGACGGCATCCTACCGGCGTGTGACAGCATGCAGCGACGGGTGGTGCCTAGCAGTTGGCCGACCGGGCCTTGTCTTAAATAGCACGCCTCGGAGGGACAGGCATCACTCAACGACGCGGCCTGGAAGTGAGACGACTGTGGACGACTGACGCTGAAAACTTGTCAAGACTTACTTGTTGAAAAAAAGAGGTGAGTGTATGCTTGATATTAAGTTTCAACATTTTGTGCAATTTTGAACCATTTATTTCTCTTACGAATAATTCGTCTATGTATCTCATCGACCACCGTTTTGTCTCCCTTTTGGAGCGACGGCTGCGAGTGAATACATTTTAATTGAAATGTTGATAGTAATTCTCAAGCCTTTACACAAATTGTGCTAAGATCAAAGGTTTCATCTTTTTTTAACCAATACAGAGGCGATTAAAACTTTTATAAATTTGTCCATAAATTGACTTCTTTGTCTACTCGTTGCAAGTTCAAAATAAAATTTCAAAATTGTAATGTCGATTCCAAATTGTAATATTGCGAAATGATCGCTGTTAAAAGTAAATACCGTAAGTTTGCCGCTAATCGGATATTCGGAAGGGTAATTACGGTCGTAGAGGGCTCCAAAATCGGCTGTTTGCGGACCAAAAAATCTTGGAAATTTTGCCTGCCATTGGCAATATAAATAGTAAAAATCTTTAATCTGACCTCAGCTTGTCGGGATATGAGGAAGGGCTTTTTAAATCTGAAATAAAATCTAAATGAAAAAAAAAATCGTAGTGACATTTCGAGGTAATTGATATTTCGGAAAGTAAATAATAAAGGAACATTCTTGCATAGAGTTCGTTTCTTTCGTTCAAAAAACTGCTAAATAGAACTAGTATCACTTGAGAACCATTTTGTCATTCCCTCCTGGGCCATGGCTGGGCGAGTAGAGCAAGCCGAGCGAAACCTTCAATTTTACTACTACAAAGTTTAACTTATGTGTAGCTTTTTGTGTGTTGACCGTGCTCTGCAGACCAAACGGCTTTTCTCATACCAAGTAGCAGAGTATTTGGTTTTTCCGTTAAAAATACGTAAAATGTTTATTCGATCTCAGTGCGCTATGTTAACGGGAGTCCTACATCTTTCAAATGTTATTGATTTCGTTGGACCAAAGATACTATTACAAATAGGCTGTTGGACGAACGTTACTCTTAACGTCAATTTGACGTTGTAATTCCATTGGATGATTGGATAATATCATACATGCAAGCGGCAAAATATTCTAAAGGAGCTAGTGGCCGGTGTTTCTTGCCACTTCAAATACAATTTGAAATGCAATTCAAAAAGCAATTCAAATGCCTGCTAATAAAGCCAGAAAAGACAAACAGTAGGCGGCCAGCTACCGTCCCATTTCGCTCACAAGCTGCCAATGCAAGGTTATGGGAAGAATGGTGATTCATCGCCTGGTCTGGTTTTTGGAACACCAAAAGCTTCTCATCGAGGGTTGTGATAGTAAACATTTTTGGTTTTCATTCCATTTCGCTCGAATTTGCACTGAGTTTTACATTACGGTCCATTTTTACAATTGGAAGGTGATAATGAAGAAATCACAAAGATAAATAATCGTTCCTATTGGTGTCGTGGTTCATTTTGAGAGACACTGTCCTGTAATTCTGGTGTTTGTTTGTGTGGCAGCCGACCGAACACCATGCAGACTGCGACCCTCGTGACTGCCTTCGTCCTGGTGGCCGTGACATTGCTGACGGCACCGCAAACTGGTTAGACCATTAACCATTGCAGGAGCTTTGGAGCAGCCAGGGTCACTGCCAGCGACAGTAATCTAAAATAATGTCAAGAGAATAACTAATTTAATCACTTTAGAAGGTAGCACATAAACACGTTCCGTTGGCACGCCGGCAAAAAACTTGTTAAGGCCAACGCACAATTGATTTATTAATAAGGGTGGCAATAAGAATTACGAGGCAATCAGATGCAGAAATAAGAAAATCAGCTATCCATATTATAAATATCTCCTATTTATTCCTCAAAAAAGTGTGTGTATAGGTAGTTAATCTTATCTAACAGCTGACCATGCAAGAACTCCATGCGCTGGTTTAAATGGTACCTGTTGAACGATCTTAAATTGCAAATTAATATCTTTATTTTTATTGAAAGCTATGTAATTATTTAAGGCCAAAAAGGGGTATTTCGGGGTGAAGTTGGTAGTAAAACAGTTCAATCACCAAGTATCTCTGCCCTGCAGCGAATGCGGTGTGCTGCTATACAAATTGGAAACTTCAATGCGGCGACTGCACCATTGGCGATCCGTACTGCGGGCGTGGAGGATGCAACTGGGTAGGCTGCAACTGCGACGGGGGGTGCCGAAAAGGCAAATGCTTTAGCCTACGGTTGAGCAGCAATGACAGTGAGGTATGATCTTAATTTAAGAGCATGACTTTTTGAGATGTCGACCTATTGTTTTTGACAGCAGCTGCTGACGATTTCGTATATGAATTTCAGAAAATTTCAGTCAATTGTTGTATTCATTAAGCGTCAAGTAGAAAATCAAGTCTTGACAGGCCTTGAATCAGTTGCATAATACGTTACATAGTAACATTATTTTTCAACCTTTATACTTGTTGGCGATTGGATGCTGGCTGGATATGTGACAATGCTGCTGTTGTACTAAATTTAACCCATTTAGTTGGTGTATGGTTGAAAAAACGACATCCCAATGTGCATATTAATGTGTTCGGTTTCAGAGAAAATTCTGTTGTGTTTGAATTACTAGAAGCAGATTTATCGAATTTAGTATATTTTAGAAACTACAGTTTGTCACAAATTTGGAATTAAATACTATTTATATTCGCCTAGCATTGACAAAGTCTATACTCGTTTTGTGACAGATTGTCTCCCCTGAATCCATTGTGGCTGCTGGAGACGTGAACGGCGATAATAAACTATCCATCGAGGAGGCTGTGAAACAGCTGGAAAACCAAAGGGGCCGCAGCGCGGCACACTTAAGTAATGTGCAAAGCCTGGACAAGAACAATGACGGCTATCTCTCTGTCAATGAGATCGATTCCTAAATTTCGTTTTGTAAGAAATTAAGTAATTCGTACCTAATTCCGTAATTAATGTACCTGTGTGAACTTAAAATTAAAGTTCATCTACAGTAGAAATAAATAAACATGGGTAGTTTCGGAATGTTATTTGATGTACGTGTGAGTTTATTTTACCACTTCCTATTTTATTTTACTACCGCTTCGCGAACGCATTTTGTGTTCCGTTGACAATGAGTGTAGGTAGTCACTTGTATATAGCGGATAAAAAGGTGGAGGCAGAAGGCATGCAAACCAAGAAGCACCAGGCCATGGCCATGAGAACAAAGGGAGATCTACTGAAATTTTTATCCAAATTGGTATTGGCGTTTGGTCGGTGGAGCGCGCACAATCACACACACACACACACAAAAAGCATTCAGAAGTGACTATTTCTGGGGGGAGTGAAATTGAAGATTTCTCTCCTCTTGCTTTGCTCGCTACGCTCTTAAAAAATGTTGTGTTTCGCTTTGGGGCGTGTGATCTGGCAAAATCTTGCCTTGCCACAAACACTGATCGTGTATTTAACATTTTTATCCAGCAAAGACCATAGAGTTGCCAGGTTCGATCGAGAGTTGCTTACCACATTATACGTCTGGATTTGTAGCATTATAAAAGTATACGGACACAGAGATAGCCATAAAATTGCTTGACTATCATTGAAAGAGGAAACTTTAAAAATGCCCTAATACCTCGCTCACACTACAGACTTGATCAAGATCAACTCTCTACGCCATCAAAGATGGCGTTGATTGGATCTCCACAACTCAGTTAACTTTTTAATCGTGATGAATTCATTCGGGAATCGTCGTGAACGTTCGGAAGAGTTCGTGATTATTTCAAAATCTGCCACCGGAAACGTTGAAACATTAACCTGTGAGCGTGTTCCGTGTGCTATAAGTTATCTTCGTCTGTGTAGTCACGGAACTTGACGAAACTAGATTTGGTTTTGAGCATGACGTCATAAGTTTAGTTTTAGAACTGACACAAACGAACAGTCATGGCGGCAAGTGACGGAAATTTTAAGATGATCTCAGTGACTCTGAATCTGAAATTGACATGCAAGGAATTTTTTCATCTTCGACGGAGCATGATTCGTCTGATTCGTCTGATGAGAACGAACAAGTCCTGGTCAGCCTGGAGATATTGCTAAGAAGGGAACCAATAACCTGCGTTATAGGTCATGTTAAAAACACGGTGCCGCTTTACAGCGAAAGCGAGTTTCTAGCTCACTTTAGAGTCTCTCGGCTCCTAATGCAAGATTTGTCGGCAATGTTTGAGGAATCAAACATCTACCAAACACTTATTTTAAATGGTGAGAGCTTTGTGAGAGGCACTTATTCTCAACCTCATCAGTTAACACTAAATTCAAACATAAATTATCCTAGTCATTTATAAAATTTGCAAGTGGATTGTTTTATTTTCAGAAAACTCAGATTTCTTTTCCTACCCTTGCAAATCTTCTGACCTTTCCATTTTTAGGGTGAAAAGACTTTTGGATGACTTTTGTATGACAACTTCGTGTCATGGTCCCTTTTCCCATGGAACCCTGGTCCTGACGAACATGTTGCAATTTCGCCCCAGACTGGAATGCTCATTGATTTTACATATGATTCATCATATCATTCTGCATATTTGTCTAAAGAAATATCTTGTAGGTATATTCTGTAGTAGATTTGTAGTGAGGAGAGGTTTAGTTTGAGAGTCAGCCTTATGTTATCTTTAACTATCCTACTCTATGGAGTCTTTGCCACTCTTTGCAAATCAGCACCGGTTTGGTCTAGCCGCTTATAACGCATAAATTGGTCTGTTACTGCCGGCCTCATTGATAGAAGACATAGGTGCCTATCTCAAATTAATGTGCTTTCTAATGGACCTATTGAAAAAGTGCATTTTCTTTTGCATCGATCTCAACACTGCGTTTCTAAAACTGTCCAGCTTCACCAAAAACTCTTGGTCTAAGCGGAACTCCTTTGACAAGTATAATCTGCAAAAAGCATCTCCCCAACTAATTTACTATTATTTCATACCCTTGTTTATCATTTCTTTTCCCTTTAACTTGGATTGCAACGTTGGTTTTCACGATTATCTTGGCATTTTTTTCTACTCTAATTTCAAGATCTGCTCTTTGCTGATCAACACACAGATTGTTAAATCGGGTAATAAAAAGTTAGTTTTTATTGACCAGCATAACAATAGGCACCTATCTTCTTGCGTCGGATAACAGAACCAAGGTGGAAAATATGTAATAAACAAAAATGGCAATTTTTAACTGTCACTCTTTTTCTTCTAGGTAAGCAGAAGACCGCTTTGTTCTGTTTTGCAATATTATTTTATTCATTTTCTGTTGGAGAGTTTATGCAAATGGTGCGACTGGCTTTTCTTTAAATTACAACATGATGGAGGAAGGCTTGACATCCTTGCTATTGTAACTTTGAAATTTCAGAGCGAAGAGGCGCACAGTTGTCGAATTGTACACCGAGAAAGACGAGCCGATTGCCGGCGTGCCGTGCAGCTGGATTGCTCCAGACAAGCAAATGTGTGTCTGGCTGCCTTCCAAATGGACCGATGCGCAAACTTCGGAGTAGGCGTGGAATGAGGCATCGCCCCACGCTACGTGGTCGACATGTCCCGTTAAAATTTAAACAAAAAAGAGCCAGTAAGTATTACATTTCTTTTTCCTAGCAGATGATTTTGACTTGAAACATTCACAATATATATATATATGTGCTATTTAATGTTTGCACGACAATCACAGGAATGATATACAATTCTTTTTTTAAAGTTTCATGAAGATGGCCTTGGCAAAAAAAGAGAGGCTAGAAAAAGGCCTTCTAGTTTCGGACACTGAGCTTTCGGGCTCGGAGGAAACGCCACGCAGAGACACCCAGCCTACAAAACGCCTAAAAACCACTCCAAAAACTCCTGCCTTTCCTCTTTCAAATGGTCCTAACTCCCGCCGTCCTCTTTTCACTTTAACATCTTCATCACCACTCCCTGCCCTATCAAGCTCCCCAATACCTCTCAGAACACCATCACCCGCATCAAGCATTTCTTCGAGCGGAAGCCAGGCCTGCAATCGACAGTCCTGTGCAGAAAACATAGAAGGCTTGAAATGTAAATACCTACCTAAAGGTTCATAAGGTGTACAGTATACCAAATATTGGCCAAGTAGGACCTCCATTATAATATACTGTGCAAAAGATTCCTTGTTGTGAAAAACAGCTGAACCGTAAGAAAAAACCATTATAAGCTTGTAGAAATCCAATAAGCCAAGCAAAACCTGGAAGTTCACTGCAGCTCTGTCGTTTATCAAGTCATGTTACTAGTTTGGCATGCAATATTGTATTTTGATTTACTTAATATCATTACCTAGTATCTTGCATCTCAGCTTGAGCATGGCTGCGGTTAACTTAAATAGCAACTCAAATCCAAAACTTCTTCAAACTGGGATTTGATTGCTACATAAAAGTCTCACTGACGCCCGACTATCGGAATATCGGGGATAGTCGAGCCATCACCCTTGAAGAAGTAACTATAAGTATATGTTACGAAACGTCGGGAAACCAGCGAGACTTTTATTAAGCATTCAAATCCCAGTTTGAAATAGTGCAAGAGATAGGACAGAGTTGACATGAATCTAAGAACTTTAATAAATATCCGTACCGAAGATGTACCTCTGAACCACTTCGCCATTCCAAATATCAGTTAATGTAAGTTGTGTTTCTATGCAGCTCTCGTCCAAAAGATTTACGGCCTGGTAGCGGAGAACAACGAACAGATCCGGAAAAATACCGCCCTCATCCAGCAACGGTACAGCGCAGAAAGTTCCCCATCTGCAAGCACGCCTATCGAGGCAATGGAGTCGGTGGAAGGGTTGCCCTGCAACACGCTCGACGAGCTGCGAGCACTTGACTCGCTGCTGAACCAACAGCAGGAGCTGAGGAAACGAGTAAGCCAACCAACATTATCAATCAAAATGTGAATTGCGTTGATTTTTTTAATTAAAAAGAAATTCAGATAATAGTTAGATAACATTTCAAATTCACCATGTAACAATTGTTCCTGCGGGGTCAGATGACACTAATTAGACGTAGAGGCACTGGATTTATCGATCTGTAAATTAAACTCATATCGTCAATCTCAAGCTGACCGAAATACTTTAACACGGTTTAAACTCGAACAATGTCAATCGTACTCGCAACCACGCATGGCTTGCCTACATTCCCTTGCTTCAGATGCAATGACCACCAGCCTACCTCATTTGGCTTTTTACACTATTTACACCCTCTAGCAGTGGGTCGCTTTATTTGTAGGTTTTGAACTTTTTTTCATAATTTTTCTGTTTACTTTAGGTTGTTTTCCTAGCGGTGCATGGGCACGAAAAGGAGGCCACATCGGTGACCAGTATCGTCGGGAAAGTGCTGTCGACTTCGCTAGCGCGTCAACTAAATTTCAAGGGGGCGCCAAAGATCTCCATCGAGACTTTTCCTAATATCTTGATGCTAATTCTCTGTAAGTACCAATCCTTCACACTTTCTATAAGACTTTGTAGCATTAGGAAAAAATATAGGCCTTTATAATCCAAAAGGCTTGGAACCTGAATCTATACCTTTCCTCGATAGGGCCCTCGCCCGGCCCTATACTGATCCTTTCCATAATAATGTCAAGTCATTGTCAAGTTCAATTAGATAATTCTTGGATATGTCCAAGTGAAGTAAATTACACTGTTCCCTGTATTCCCCTTATGCTACGTTTAGTGCTAGGCGAAGCGACACGTGGAGCGAAACGTGGAGCGAACCCTCGCGCCAAAAACGTTAAATTCTCGCTTGGGCGAAAAAAAGGCGAAGGGGCGAGGTGTGGATATAAAATGGCTGATCATTCACGCTCTGTTCGTTTAAGTCATTATCAATGCTCGGTTCTCTGGTAACGAATATTGCCATGTAACATCGCTGTTCGACGACGCAAACTTTAACTGATCTTAGCTTTATTATTTTTAAGCCCAAAACCCAGACGTTTTCATGTTCGCCCGATGTTGAAGAGGACACAAGATCAGGGTTTTCAATATAACTTTATTACGGGGATGAGTTTGAATGACATCGAAGGATTTTTAAATTTCCATCGAATGTCGCCTCGAAAGTTTGAAGAGCTTTTGAAAATTGTAGGACCTCGTCGAATCAATCTCATCTCATCAACCTCGTCGCTGCATCTAAAATGCCAAATAAATCGCTTGGCCTTCATAAATATGACGTTTTTAAATTGCAGTGCATTACGCGAGGAAGCGGAAACGACGCCCTCTTGTGTCTGTTCGTAAACATAGGACACGAATCTCGAAGGCGCTCTTACGCGCGAACCTTCGCGTAAAGCAACCAAAAGTCGAACCGGTCCAATATTTTTTCCCCTTCGCCCGAGGTTCGCTTAAAACGGAATCTGGAGTTGTGATTGGCTGAAAGCGGCGCGAATCCTAGCCCAACCTTCGCTTCGCCAAGCTCTTAAGGCTATTGGTGTGGTTGTTGGTAATCATTTCATAAAGCTTTATTTTAACTTTCTATTGGTATTTCGTGGTTATAAATCACACAATTTGTTGCTAAAAGTGTGAGGATTCCGTTGACCCTGGTTTCGTTGCAATCGGACAAACGGTGTGGCCAGAAGTTAGTATCCAATAGGAGGTGAATTCTGCGCAGGAAGCGGCCAGAGGATACGCTCAATATTTCGACGAAACAGGCTTGATTTACAACGCTTGAAAAAACTAGATGAGTGAATATTTTTTGAGATTGGCATTCACACAGTTTGTTGCCAAACGTGTGAGGATTCCGGAGACATGGGTTTCGTTACGATCGGACAAAATGTGTGGCCTCAAGTTGGTATCCAGTAGGAGGTAAAATTTGAGCGGGAAGTGGCCCGAGTAAGCACTCACTCCAAGAGTCTTAACGTAGCCTTACCCTTTGACATCTCTTTGTCTACAATATAATGGGTTATTATTGTTTTTGTTGTAGTTTCGGTCAAGGCCTCCTCCCCCAAGGCCACATCGACGAGCGTGAACAACGTCATCATGAAGTGGCTGCAGGGTGCGCGTGACCGCGACGGAGGCCGTGCGGAGCGCGCCACGAAGGCAATGCTAAAGAAGTTGGAGGCCCATGTGGAGTCGGTGATACCGGTGCTGGAGGAGCGGCTTAATAACGAGCGTGACGACGATGACGTTGAGGAGCGAACACTTTCTTACAATGATTATTGAAAATTTGACAAAAAATAAAACAATTTCAAAAATGAGTGCTTTGTATGTTGTTAGTGATGTTTCTGTGTTGTTAAATCTGGTTAAATCTTGAAATTAATTCATTATTTATGAATAATAGATAGTAAAGATACAAAATAATAGTATTTATAATAAGGGGTATAGGTGCGCACTTTTGTTGTTACATTCTACATTGTGTTTAATATTTTGTGTTAAGAAATTCGTCTAGAGAGTAGTAGGGGTTCTGGATTAGGATAAGATTTGAGACTTGCATCAAAATTGGGGCCAGTTGGCGAGCTGGTGACTAAAGTTGGGAGGTGGTTGTAAATTTTTGTGCAGAGGTAGTCTGGGATATCAAAATGTAAACTGCATCAAAATGTAAACACCTTTTTCAATCGAAAATAAATGTGCAAACAGAACGGGACATAAGAAATCATTCGGCTATTGCCATTTTTGAACCTTCAACATAATATTTGGATTTCTATGGTATCTTGCTTCATAGTGCACTCTATCCATTCAAATTCACGCGTAGATTTTCGCGCCTCCCTCCGTTCGCCCCTGCTGGGTGAGAAGGTCCGAAGGAGTCACTCCTGGAGTAACCACGCCCCTCACTCCGTTCGCCCCTGCTGGGTGAGGAGGTCCGATGGAGTCACTCCTGGAGTAACCACGCCCCTCACTCCGTTCGCCCCTGCTGGGTGAGGAGGTCCGATGGAGTCACTCCTGGAGTAACCACGCCCCTCACTCCGTTCGCCCCTGCTGGGTGAGAAGGTCCGATGGAGTCACTCCAAGAGTAACCACGCCCCTCGCTCCGTTCGCCCCTGCTGGGTGAGGAGGTCCGATGGAGTCACTCCTGGAGTAACCACGCCCCTCGCTCCGTTCGCCCCTGCTGGGTGAGGAGGTCCGATGGAGTCACTCCTGGAGTAACCACGCCCCTCACTCCGTTCGCCCCTGCTGGGTGAGGAGGTCCGATGGAGTCACTCCTGGAGTAACCACGCCCCGCACTCCGTTCGCCCCTGCTGGGTGAGGAAGTCCGATGGAGTCACTCCTGGAGTAACCACGCCCCTCACTCCGTTCGCCCCTGCTGGGTGAGGAGGTCCGATGGAGACACTCCTGGAGTAACCACGCCCCTCACTCCGAAGTTGTACGAACAAAACAGAGCGAAACTCCGAGTCACTCGAGTAATTTTCAAACACTGGTGGTAATTGTATGGGCCTGGTAGTAACTATCATAGCATTGTTGACAAACTAACGACATTACCGAAGACTATTTTAGGAAAAAAGATTTGAGATTTGAACACCGGATTATCACTTTTTACATACCTATTATCACTACTTTGTGACGTCGAGATCATGTATATTTTATCTTACTGCTGATCCACCGTCCAGGAATCTAGGAATCGGTGACACGTCTGGTGATATATCTTTGCACAATCGATCACGGTTCTGTTTACGATTGCAATTACGTAACCCGCCGGTAAAACATATATTTTTTGCTCGTTGGTGAGGAAAAAACCGAATGTAACGACTGGCACTGAGCTGCTTTTTTGTTCTATTTGTTCTCTTTTTTCAATTTTTCTGGCTAACAATTTGGATCAGAACTCAAATATTTGAAAAAAAATATAAAATGTGTGTGTGGTATGATGTGGCAAAATTATTCTTGGCGTGTGGAAGGTCCCAAGTTGGCACTAGTTTGCCCGACTAATGACTATTGATTGATAAAGCCGGGATTGACTATTCCCGACTATTGTATGATGAACATAAATGTCTTGCCACAAGGCAATCAACGTCTGTCAACCCCTTCCAGTGTAGGCATTCCTTCGATCGCATCGCCTGAGTTTGGGGTATCTGTACAGTGAGCGCTCGTGTGCACGACTATTCTGTGAACTAAGTGCAGCTGTTACTGACCAGACTGTATAGCATGGTGGGGGAAGTTCAGGTAGGGGAGGTCCACGCTTTGAGCCAAGGAATATTGAGCCGCAGAATGTGAACTGTTTATCGTTTGGGAAAAGGATGCGAAACTGAGCCGCACATTTTTGAGCCGCACTTCATTTTGTTGGAAGTAAGGCCGCAGTAGGTTGGCCCTCACTATATCACCCTTGTAACATTTTGAATTAATGCAGTTATCTAGGCTGCAGTTTGTCGTACCGCAGAATATTGAGTCGCAAAATGTGCTTGTCTGAAAGTTGCTTTTTAGGGCCGCAGATTATTCAGCAGAAATGTAGTAACGCTGAGCAGTTTGAGCAGTAACGCCGCAGTTTGTGGTTTCCCGTTTTGACCTGATTTCCTATACGGCCCATGCTATAAATATCGAGTTGGAAGGGAGGCGAAGCTGGAAAAATGTGCACCCGAACCGGGATACGAACCCGGGACCTCCTGCTTGCCGGGCAGGTGCTCCCGGGCTCGTATCCCGGTTCGGGTGCACATTTTCCAGCTTCGCCTCCCTTCCATCAATTGCATACTGGTAACTGCTTAAACCAGTAACAATTTCCTCTCAAATATCGAGTTATCACACCCTTATATCACCGTTATCAGTCGGGTGACCCCCCAAAATTATTAAACCGTTGGATGCGGGGTAACTTTTTCTATGTGTCATACAATGTTAAAAATTTGTATCAGGAAATTAAGCCATGGGCGGAACACAGGGGCGGAACCACGATTCACGGGCCCGCCCGCAGATCTGGCTGAGAAGGCCCCTCAAGACAACAGGGTTTGGAGCCACCGAGAAAATTTTGAATCATGGTCATTTTTTCGAGTGAATCTATGCGTTTTAATCTATTTCAAACTGCGACAGATTTGGAAAAGCAGCTCGATTATTTTCATTTTGCAATCAGCAGGCTAGACCCTTGCATAGAAATTTTGATTCCGATCACAGCATACGATACTTTCAAAATGTAAATCACTAAAGGGTCCTGTCTTTTATAACTGCTCACATGGGTCCATTCTAATGATACGTATTGACGATGTTTTTCTTTATAGCTTTGTTATTTTTTCTGTTATTTTTTACCCTGCACTATCTATATCAAGAGGGGTCCTCAGGGTACGAAATTCGATGAGGCCTGATACCGGGCCCTCCGCGTACTTGGTCAGTCTGCCTCACACATTGTATATTTGCAGTGAAGTGGGAAACAAGGAAACATAAAACTAAAAGACTTGCATAAAAAAGTTCATGAGTTTCTGATTTAAGTTCGGCCGACGGGCCCCCAACGGAAGTGGACGGGCCTGGGCCCGCCTGCGGCCGCGGGCCCTGCGGGCGCCTAGTTCCGCCCCTGGCGCTTACAGACATATCCTTTAACAAAAGACGATGCATGGCAAACAATGCGACATGAGGTATTTGAACGCTTAAGGCATTTTTAAAGTGATCCTCTTTTCAATGATAGTCAAGTAATTTTATGGCTATCTCTGTGTTCGTTTACTTTTCTAATGCTACAAATCCAGACGTATAATGTGGTAAGCAACTCTCGATCGAACCTGGCAACTCTTTGGTCTTTGCTGGATAAAATGATCAATTAACGATTAGTGTTTGTGGCAAGACAAGATTTTGCCAGATCACACGCACCAAAGCGAAATATAACATTTTTTTATGAGCGTATCAGTGGAGAGAAAACTTCAATTTCACCACCCCCCCAAAAAAAAGTAACTTGTAAATGTTTGTGTGTGTGTGTGTGTGTGTCTACGCGCGCTCTACCGACCAAACGCCAATTCCGATTTGGATAAAAATTTCAGTGGATCTAGCCTTGTTCTCAACATACACCCCCGATGATATTTAATCAATTATTTTTGCGAAATTTTTCAATTTTTTTCAATTTTAAATCTATGTAAATTGCATAATACTTCACATATCTTCACAAAAATATGTAAACATGTAGACCTTATACATATTTATTCTGCCTGAAAAGTGTAGGACGGTAAGATATTCCGATAGTGTTTAATTAGCTTTGTGTTGTGGTTTTTCATGATATTCGGTACTTTTTGACGACTGAATCTATTTCCTTCGGTACCTTGGTGACCAAGCTTTGTTTACTTCAAGTTTGTCCAAGGCACAGTTTGGCCAGATATATCACAAATGAGTCATTTTCAACTATGAAAGTAATTAAAGTAAATCCGCGCTTGAAATATATCTCCAACATAATAAGAACCCTCGGGTGTGATTTACATCTACAAACACATGTTCATATTACTCAATAAGCTCAAAATAAGAATATTTTTGTATCTGACAGCTCAAGAGAGAAACAAATAAAGGTCACAATCGTATAATATTTGAATGATCAGAGTTTTCGAGAAAGCTAAGATCCATGGCCTGCTACTTCTTGGTTTTCATAGGCCTTCTGCCTCAACCTTTCCATCCGCTATATACAAATGACTATACCTACGCTCGTCTACAACGCAACACAAATAGCGTTCGCGAAGCCGTAGTTAAATAAAAAAGGAAGTGGTAAAATAAACTCACACGTACATCAAATAACATTCCGAAACTACCCATGTTTATTTATTTATTACTGTAGATGAACTTTAATTTTAAGTTCACACAGGTACACTTATTACGGAATTAGGTACGAATTACTTAATTTCTTACGAAACGAAATTTAGGAATCGATCTCATTGACAGAGAGATAGCCGTCATTGTTCTTGTCCAGGCTTTGCACATTACTTAGGTGTGCCGCGCTGCGGCCCCTTTGGTTTTCCAGCAGTTTCACAGCCTCCTCGACGGATAGTTTATTATCGCCGTTCACGTCTCCAGCAGCCACAATGTATTCAGGGAGGACAATCTGTCACATAACGAGTTTTGAATTTGTTAATATTTTGCAAATATTAAAAATATTAAATTCCAAATTTGTGACAAACTGTAGTTTCTGGGAAACGATGAATTCGAGAAATATGCTTCTAGATTATGCAAACACAGCAGTATTTTCTCTGCAGCTGAACACAATAATATGCACATTGGGGTGTCGTTTTTTCAGCCATACACCAACTAAATGGGTTAAATTTAGCACAACAGCACAATTGTCTCATATCCAGCCAGCATCCAATCGCCAACAAGTATATAAGTTTAAAAATAACTTTATTACGTATTATGTTACTAATGTAAGGCCAGTCGTTACTTGATTTTCTCCTTGACGCTAAATGAATCCATCATTTGACTGTAATTTACCGTAATTCTTAAGACACATACCATGGCGTCAGCAGCTGTTGTCAAAAACAATGGGTCGCCATAACAAAAAGTCATGCTCTTAAATTAAGATCATACCTCACTTTCATTGCTTGCCGACCGTAGCTTAAAGCAACCGCCTTTTCGGCACCCCCCGTAGCAGTCGCAACCGAAAATGTTGCATCCCCCAACGCCACAGAACGGACCGGGTGCGGTGCAGTCGCCGCAACGAAACGAGGCATGGGGATAGCAGCACTCAGCATCCACTGCAGGGCAAGGTTACTCGGTGATTGAACTGTTTTACCACAAACTCCACCCCAAAATACCCCACTTTTTGCCTAAAACAACTACATAGCTTACAATAAAAACAAATATATTAATTTTCATTTTAAGATCGTTCAACAGGTACCATTTGTACCAGCGCATTGAGTTCCCGCATGGTAAGCTGTTAGATAAGATTATTTACTTATACACACACATTTTAGAGGAATATGTAGTAGAAATTTATAAGATGAATTGCTGATTTTCTTATTTCTGCATCTGATTGCCTCGTAATTCTTATTGCCACCCTTATTAATACATCAATTGTGCGTTGGCCTTTACGAATTTTTTGCCGGCGTGCCAACGGTATGTGTTTATGTGTTACCTTCTTACGTTATTGAATTAGCTATTCTCTTGACATTATTTAAGATTACTGTCGCTGGCAGTGACCCTAACTGCTCCAAAGCTCCTGTAATGGCTAACGGTCTTACCAGTTTGCGGTACCGTCAGCAATGTCACGGCCACCAGGACGAAGGCAGTCACGAGGGTCGCAGTCTGCATGGTGTTCGGTCGGCTGCCACACAAACAAACACCAGAGTTACAGGACAGTGTCTCTCAAAATGAACCACGACACCAACGGGAACGATTATTTAACTTTGTGATTTCAACATTATTCCAACAATATTTTTCAACATTATTCAACAATTGTAATCATGGACCGTAATGTGAAATCCAGTGATAATTCGAGCGATATAGTATAAAAAACAAAAATGTTTACTATCACAACCTGCGATGAGAAGCTTTTGGTGTTCCAAAAACCAGACCAGGCGATGGTTCACCATTCTCTCCATAACTTGCAGAGGCAACTCATGAGCGAAATGGGACGGTAGCTGGCCGCCTACTGTTTGTCTTTTCTGGCTTTATAAGCAGGCATTTGAATTGCATTTTGAATTGCATTTCAAATTGTATTTGAAGTGGCAAGAAACACCGGCAAAGAGTTCCCCAGAATATTTTGCCGCTTGCATGTATGATATCATCCAATCATCCAATGGAATTACAACGTCAAATTGACGTTAAGAGTAACGTTCGTTCAACGAATTCAATAACGTTTAAATGATGTAGGACTCCCGTTAACATAGCGCACTGAGATCTTATAATTATTTTACGTATGTTTAATGAAAAACCCACATACTCTGATACTTGGTATGAGAAAAGCCGTTTGGTCTGCAGAGCACGGTCAACACACAAAAAGCTACACATAAGTTGAACTTTGTAGTAGTGAAATTGAAGGTTTCGCTCAGCTTGCTTTACTCGCCCAGCCATGGCCCAGGAGGGAATGACAAAATGGTTCTCAAGTGATACAAGTTCTATTATGCGGTTTTTTTAACCAAAGAAACGAGCTCTATGCAAGAATGTTCCTTTATTCTTTACTTTCTGAAATATCAGTTTACCTAGAAATGTCACTTTAATTGGTTCTTCCTACTGGATTTTAATGCAGATTCAAAATGCCCTTCCTAATCTCCCGACAAGCTGTGGTCAGATTAAAGATTTTTACTTTTTATGTAGCCAATGGCAGGCAAAATTTCTAAGATTTTTTGGTCCGCAAACAGCCGCTTTTGGGGTCTCTACGACCTTAATAACCCTTCCGAAGCACCGATTAGCGGCAAACTTTTGGTATTGATTTTCAATAGCGATCTTTTCGCAATATTAAAAACTGGAATCGATATTACAATTTTGAAAATTTATTTTAAACTTGCAACGAGTAGACAAAGAAGGCAATTGAAGGACAAATTTATAAAAGTTTTAATTGCCTCTGTATTGGTTATAAAAAGATGAAACCTTTGATCTTAGCACAATTTATGTAAAGAATTGAGAATTACTTTCAACATTAAAATTAAAATGTATTCTCTCGCAGCCGTCGCTCCAAAAAAAAGACAAAACGGTGGTGGATGAGATACATTGACGAATTATTCGTAAGAGGAATCAATGGCAAAAAATTGCACAAAATGTTGAAACTTAATATCAAGCATACACTCACCTCTGGTTTTCAACAAGTTAGTCTTGAAAAGTTTTCAGAGTCGGTCGTCCACAGTCTTCTCGCTTCCAGGCCGCGTCGTTGAGTGATGCCTGTCCCTCCGAGGCGTGCTATTTAAGACAAGGCCCGGTCGGCCAACTGCTTGGCACCACCCGTCGCTGCATGCTGTCACACGCCAGTAGGATGCCGTCATAGACGGCACATGCAGGTACCGGGCGATACCGAACAACGCCCCTAGCCGACGTACCTCTCGAAATATGTGAAAAAAATTAGCAAAAAAATATCCATTTTGTAGAAATACGTAAACACAACTAATAATAACAATAATATAATCGACTCTTGGAATGCAGTAAAAAAAACTACACGAAGAGCACATGACCTGTTTACTGTTTAAAAGCAGTTTTTTCCCAGAAATGGGAAAAAGAAATCTTTGATTTAAACTATTTTCAATGATGTTCGAAAACAATAAAAAAAAAAGCCTTATTAAATAATATAAAGCTATATAGTGGTGTAATAGTTCTTGTATAATTTTGGTTGGTTGTTTCGTGGTTCTCGAATCCCTGTGTGCATCATTGAAGTCATCTACTGCGACTCAATTATGTGGTGAGAATCGTAACCCATGATTCCGTTGACTCGGATGTGCTCTTCAAAAGAATCGAATCTTTCCGTTGCTCTAATTCTTTTTTTACAAGGGGTCCAACGGACAGTTTGCATTGCATAAGCAATGAAGAATTTCGCTCTAGACATCCAGCTGTGGTCAGTTTCAAATGCGATAGAGATACCAGCTCATGGGTTTAGTGCTTACCAAAATAAACGTGTAGCTTCAGATGATCGGAAAATGATATCGGACTACAACCGGAAGTGTTTTCTTCATTTTTGGTACCTATTTCTTGTTCTCGTGCGTGCTTCAAAATTCAGATTTGGGAGTCCCAGGATTTCACATATTTAGACTAAAATTAAATCCCTCCTTTGACAAACACCACTAAAACTCTTCGTGTAGTTTATTTACTGTATTCCAAGAGTCGATGTTATTATTGTTATTATTAGTTGTGTTTACGTATTTGCACACAATGTTTATTTTCTTGCTAATTGTTTCACATATTTCGAGAGGTACGTCGGCTAGGGGCGTTGTTCGGTATCGCCCGGTACCTGCATGTGCCGTCTATGACGGCATCCTACCGGCGTGTGACAGCATGCAGCGACGGGTGGTACCAAGCAGTTGGCCGACCGGGCCTTGTCTTAAATAGCACGCCTCGGAGGGACAGGCATCACTCAACGACGCGGCCTGGAAGCGAGAAGACGGTGGACGACCGACGCTGAAAACTTGTCAAGACTTACTTGTTGAAAACCAGAGGTGAGTGTATGCTTGATATTAAGTTTCAACATTTTGTGCAATTTTTTGCTGATTCCTCTTACGAATAATTCGTCAATGTATCTCATCCACCACCGTTTTGTCTCCCTTTTGGAGCGACGGCTGCGAGAGAATACATTTTCATTGAAATGTTGATAGTAATTCTGAAGCCTTTACACAAATTGTGCTAAGATCAAAGGTTTCACCTTTTTATAACCAATACAGAGGCAATTAAAACTTTTATAAATTTGTCCGCCAGTTGACTTCTTTGTCTACACGTTGCAAGTTCAAAATAAATTTTCAAAATTGTAATATCGATTCCAGTTTTTAATATTGCGAAATGATCGCTATTAAAAATCAATACCAAAAGTTTGCCGCTAATCGGTGCTTCGGAAGGGTTATTAAGGTCGTAGAGGGCTCCAAAAGCGGCTTTTTGCGGACCAAACAATCTTAGAAATTTTGCCTGCCATTGGCTACATAAAAAGTAAAAATCTTTAATCTGACCACAGCTTGTCGGGAGATTAGGAAGGGCTTTTTAAATCTGCAATAAAATGCAAATGAAAGAAAAAAATCGAAGTGACATATCAAGGTAAACTGATATTTCGGAAAGTAAAGAATAAGGGAACATTTTTGCATAGAGCTCGTTTCTTTCGTTAAAAAAACTGCTTAATAGAACTTGTATCACTAAAGAACCATTTTGTCATTCCCTCCTGGGCCATGGCTGGGCGAGTAGAGCAAACCGAGCGAAACCTTCAATTTCACTACTACAAAGTTAAACTTATGTGTAGCTTTTTGTGTGTTGACCGTGCTCTGCAGACCAATTGGCTTTTCTCATACCAAGTAGCAGAGTATGTGGGTTTATCGTTAAACATACGTTCAATGTTTATTCGATCTCAGTACGCTATGTTAACGGGAGTCCTACATCTTTTAAATGTTATTGATTTCGTTGGACCAAAGATACTATTACAAATAGGCTGTTGGACGAACGTTACTCTTAACGTCAATTTGACGTTGTAATTCCATTGGATGATTGGATGATATCATACATGCAAGCGGCAAAATATTCTGGGGAACTCTTTGCCGGTGTTTCTTGCCACTTCAAATACAATTTGAAATGCAATTCAAAATGCAATTCAAATGCCTGCTTATAAAGCCAGAAAAGACATACAGTAGGCGGCCAGCTACCGTCCCATTTCGCTCACAAGCTGCCAATGCAAGGTTATGGGGAGAATGGTGATTCATCGCCTGGTCTGGTTTTTGGAACACCAAAAGCTTCTCATCGAGGGTTGTGATAGTAAACATTTTTGGTTTTCATTCCATTTCGCTCGAATTTGCACTGAGTTTTACATTACGGTCCATTTTTACAATTGGAAGGTGATAATGAAGAAATCACAAAGATAAATAATCGTTCCTATTGGTGTCGTGGTTCATTTTGAGAGACACTGTCCTGTAATTCTGGTGTTTGTTTGTGTGGCAGCCGACCGAACACCATGCAGACTGCGACCCTCGTGACTGCCTTCGTCCTGGTGGCCGTGACATTGCTGACGGCACCGCAAACTGGTAAGACCGTTAACCATTACAGGAGCTTTGGAGCAGCTAGGGTCACTGCAAGCGACAGTAATCTAAAATAATGTCAAGAGAATAACTAATTTAATCACTTTAGAAGGTAGCACATAAACACGTTCCGTTGGCACGCCGGCAAAAAACTTGTTAAGGCCAACGCACAATTGATTTATTAATAAGGGTGGCAATAAGAATTACGAGGCAATCAGATGCAGAAATAAGAAAATCAGCTATCCATATTATAAATATCTCCTATTTATTCCTCAAAAAAGTGTGTGTATAGGTAGTTAATCTTATCTAACAGCTGACCATGCAAGAACTCCATGCGCTGGTTTAAATGGTACCTGTTGAACGATCTTAAATTGCAAATTAATATCTTTATTTTTATTGAAAGCTATGTAATTATTTAAGGCCAAAAAGGGGTATTTCGGGGTGAAGTTGGTAGTAAAACAGTTCAATCACCAAGTATATTTGCCCTGCAGCGAATGCGGTGTGCTGCTATACAAATTGGAAACTTCAATGCGGCGACTGCACCATTGGCGATCCGTACTGCGGGCGTGGAGGATGCAACTGGGTAGGCTGCAACTGCGACGGGGGGTGCCGGAAAGGCCAATGCTTTAGCCTACGGTTGGGCAGCAATGACAGTGAGGTATGGTCTTAATTTAAGAGCCTGACTTTTTTAAATGTCGACCTATTGTTTTTGACAACAGCTGCTGACGCTTTCGTATATTGTGTCTTAAGAATTTCGGAAAATTTCAGTCAATTGATGTATTCATTAAGCGTCAAGTAGAAAATCAAGTCTCGACAGGCCTTGAATCAGTTGCATAATATCTAACAACGTTATTTTTCAACCTTTATACTTGTTGACGATTGGATGCTGGCTGGATATGTGACAATGCTGCTGTTGTGCTAAATTTAGCCCATTTAGTTGGTGTATGGTTAAAAAAACGACATCCCAATGTGCATATTAATGTGTTCGGTTTCAGAGAAAATTCTGTTGTGTTTGAATTACTAGAAGCAGAATTATCGAATTTAATATATTCTAGAAACTACAGTTTGTCACAAATTTGGAATTAAATACTTTTTATATTCGCCTAGCATTGACAAAGTCTATACTCGTTTTGTGACAGATTGTCTCCCCTGAATCCATTGTGGCTGCTGGAGACGTGAACGGCGACAATAAACTATCCATCGAGGAGGCTGTGAAACAGCTGGAAAACCAAAGGGGCCGCAGCGCGGCACACCTAACTAATGTGCGAAGCCTGGACAAGAACAATGACGGCTATCTCTCTGTCAATGAGATCGATTCCTAAATTTCGTTTCGTAAGAAATTAAGTAATTCGTACCTAATTCCGTAATAAGTGTACTTGTGTGAACGTAAAAATAAAGTTCATTTTCAGTAAAGAATAAATAAACATGTGTATTTTCGGAATATTATTTGATGTTCGTGCTTGTTTCTTTTACCACGTCCTTTATAACGCAGCTTCCCACAATATCTTATAGAAGGTTGGCTCGGGAAGATGGCTTGTGCAGTGAGTGCTTTAAAAATGGATTCGCCGTCCTTCTATGGTAACCCGCTGGACCTTTCGGAAAAATTATTAAGCGTGTTATTTTTAAAAGAAAAATTATTTTGTTTTTCGTAACGATAGTTTAAAAACGAAAAAATAAGTAACTATTTAAATTGCAAACGACATAAGCCAAAAAAGAGTGATTGATTTCTTCCCAATCAGCTGTTTGGGCAAATTGTCAGCCGGGCAAAATTTGTCACTTAAAATTCAGATATCTACCAAGCGTTACAAAAACCTAATGAAATCGATAGAGAGTGTGTAGAATGTTTCAAATTTTTGCATTGCACTAAGGAAACTTTTTCCTTGCAAATTGAGAAATTAAGTTGATAATTATATCAAAAAAACTAAAATTACCTCACCATTGGCTAGGCAAAGTTTGGATCATTGTCAGTGTTGACAGGTATTGCTGAGATCAGCTAAGATGACAGAAAACTGTCACTGTGTTGTCTCCTTTCCAATTCAAACGGTTGTTGCCGAAGGTGCAAGTTAATGTGAAATAAATATATTTAAAGTGCATTCACAACACAAGCCGATAAGTATTACCATCAATGGCATTACTAGGTAAGATAGGTAAGAAGGATCCCATATACCAATGCCTCTGAAAAAGATAAAAGAAACAACTATTTTGATTCTCGCCTGGCGTTTCGTGCCTCGTAGACGCAATGTTAAATTTATACAGTTTGGAAATCATACTGGTAGTGTAAAATATTGGTAACATATCGGTAGAAAAATGGTCTCAAATTTAATTGGACGACTTGAATCATGATATTTACATCGTATTTCACTTTGAAATCGTTTTCTTGCGTCTGATCTTCGTAATTTTTGTGTGCATCTCCGCACTCTATCGTGCGTTGTCGAGGATGTACTCAAGTTTATAATTGTATTACTCCTGAAAAGTCACATCAGGTTCTCGAACTGTTTTCCCTATTTAATATTTTAAGGCCAGCTCCAATGACACTGCCAAAAAGCCCATCTAAATGCGTGAAATTTAGTATTGTGTCTAGGAGGCACGAAGCGTAATACAGCTGCGGGGCCCCTCCATCATGAGCGATTACTGCTGGAAGGCGTATGACTGTTTGGGGGATGAAGGATTCGAACATTTCAAAGTTAACCATAGTGTTTATTACGTCGAACCCCAATTCTGGTGCACACACCCAAAATATTGAGCGTTCGTGGCGCGAGGTGAGATCTAGTAGAATCTCGATAAAAATAATTATTTGTATAATAATAATTATTATTCATTCTACTTTCAGCTTGGTCAAATACATTAAATATTGAAAAGTCAGTTTTTACAAATATCTTTGGTTGTAGAATTCGTGCAGACTATAAAAACAGTGGTGCATTAAAACGTTTTTTAACAGTTTCAAAAAGTCCGTGTCATTATAAAAAATTTATTTTGTCATTATTAAAAATTAATCGCACTGAACTCTATAAACACAATCTGAATATCAACAAACACCATCAAAGCACGAGGCAAATCTGACAGTTTTGTGAGACAACGGTGTGAGATTTGAGAAGTAATACTTCTCAAATCTCACACCGCTGATTTCACCAAATTCAGGTCTAGCGTGGTGGTAAACTGTCTAGCAAAAGCCCTGAAAACGACCACAAGCCTGTGGAAACAAAAATCTCAGCTCAAAACGCGAGCATGTCGATATCAACACACAAAATTTGCAAAATTAAGCACGTACAACGTAACCACAGTCGCAACAGTGGAGTCACGGTTACCACTTGATTAATTAATTTGATGTATTAACAATTGAGTTATTTTAATGAGACTTTCAACAAACCGTTCCCTAAGTTATGCAGAAAAATAATTTATAACATTATTTTTTCCAAAATGTTTTATATTTTTCTCTTCCCTATTACCTTAATGTGCAAACTCTTTATCGTACGTTTTCGTTTTCGTGTACTTAGGGTTTTTTTTAAGGATTGCCTTAATAGGACAGATATAGGACATAGGATGATATTTTTTAAGGGCAGTCTTAAAGGAGGGTTTTATTTTTAGATATTAATAGAAAAACTGCGCTTGTTTGGTATCACCGGCAAGGCGGTCGAGTGGATTTAGTTCTATTTAACAGCTAGATTCCAGAGGGTAGCAATAGATACAGAAAATGGAACTGTATTGTCTAACTGGGAGGGTATCAAGGACGGCGTAGTGTAAGGCTCCATACTGGGGCCAGTGCTATTAAGTTTGTACATTATTGACCTGCCCCAATACCTGACAGATGCAAACACATCGACGATTTTATTTGCCGACGACACTAGCATTTTGGTTCCGCGAAAAGAGCGGATGAATTAGATTTTAACATGACCAAGGCCTTAGCACATATTAATGACTGGTTTCAGCCAAATAAACTCAAGTTAAATAACGATAAAACATAGGTAATAACATTCCGAAGCAGAGCAATAAAGAGGGAAAGGAGCGACCGCACCGAAAACTTGGTGCGTCACAGCACATTTCTTGGACGTTAGTTGGACTCAGAATTAAAGTATAAGTTGCTCTTAAAAAATACAAGTAAGAAAGTCAGTGTGGCATGCTTTATGTTGAAGATGTTAGCTAAACAAATAGACATGCCTACATTAAAAATAGTGAATCACGCTTCTGTGCATTCAACTTTAACTAACGGCATATTAGCCTGGGGGAAGGATCCCACTATCGACGAATTTTTAAAAAAGAAGGATTGAAAGTGAGTTTAAGTTTAACACAACTGAAAATTTTTTAAGCCTGTAAGACAATTAATTGTATTACGCAAGGGCATGTACATAATTAAAATATGTACAGTGAAATGTATTTTAATAAATAAATAAATAAATAAATAAATAAACTCTTTTTATTATTATGTACACAAATTAGCCTCCCAAAAGTGTTGTCCATTCCGGGATTTGAACCCGGGTCCCCAACTTTCGCGGCTGGTGCTCTAACCGCTGAGCTAAATGGCCATTAAATTTGGGAGAAGTAATTTGCATACAGGGTGAGAATTGAATGTCCCCAGGGGGGTATGGTCCAGAGTCTACGAATACTCATAGTGGCTCTGGTACCGCGTGATGCTATACTGCAACCACATTTTACATTCAACCTCGAGTAACTCCAAATTAACGTTGGATGCGTTAAATTAAAAGTAAATAAACTCTTTATCGTACGATGCGTTAAATTAAAAGGAAATAAACTCTTTATCGTACGTTTTCGGTTTCGTGTACATACGGTTTTTTTAAGGTCAGCCCCGAACTCTTTATCGTACGTGTTCGGTTTCGTGTACTTGTAATATCGTGTCCGTTATTTGAATGGCGTAATTGAGACATGGACGACCGCGAAAATCTAGCCGGATTTTTTTTGGTCTGGGACTGTCGTTGGTATGGCGGGACTTGTTATGTTTGGCGATTTTGCAAAATGGCGTCGTATTTTTCTGGAAATATCAGTTTATGTTGATTTATTTGGAAAGTATCTTCTGTTTCCAGTGTTTTCAAACTTTTTCTTAGAAAAAGTTTAAGTCTTTTAAAAAAAGGGGTCATTTAAAGCCACTTTTTGAACTTTTGCGCTGGAAAAGTGGGCGTGGCGGATGAGGCGCAATTGTAAAAATTTACCCTCATAGCCAAATTAAGTTTTCTTTTTTATTGCTGAGAAAGAACAATGTATCCAATTCTTTGCGTTCTACCCTACCACCATTCTCGGCTCAATGGCATCCTCCGTTTATATCCGCAATTAGAATATAACCTATCTTTTGTAAGGGCTACCACAAGCAAAGTAGCTTGGTACAATAGACTTGGGTAAGGTTTACCAGAACCGGCTAGAAATAAACATTTACCTAGCCAGGCGAGAATCAAAATAGCATTTTTTTAACTTTTTCAGAGGCATTGGTATTTGGGACCCTACTTACCTATCTTACCTAGTAAAGCCATTGATGGTAATACTTATCGGCTTGGGTTGTGAATGCACTTTAAATATATTTATTTTAAACGTAACTTGCACCTTCGGCAACAACCGTTTGAATTGGAAAGAAGAACACACTTGACAATTTTCTGTCATCTTAGCTGATCTCAGCAATACCTGTCAACACTGACAATGTTCCAAACTTTGCCTAGCCAATGGCGAGGTAATTTTAGTTTTTTTGAAAACATTATCAACATAATTTCTCAATGTGCAAGGAAACAGTTTTCTTAGTGCAATGCCAAAATTTGAAACATTCTTACCCTCTCTTTATCGATTTCATTGGTTTTTTGAAACGCTTGGTAGATATCTGAATTTTAAGTGACAAATTTTGCCCAGCTGACATTAAGCCCAAACAGCTGTTTGGGAAGAAATCAATCACAATTTTTTTTCTCTTGTCGTTTACAATTTAATTAATTACTTATTTTCTGGTGTTAAGACTATCGTTCCGCAACACAAGATATTTTTTCACACAAAAAAAATACGCTAAATAATATTTCCGAATGGTCCAGCAGGTTACCATAGATGGACGGCGAAGCCATTTTAAAAACACTCACGGCACAAGCCATCTTCCCAATGTTATCCTCCAATAATACATTGTGGGAAGCTGCGCTGAAAAGGAAGTGGTAAAAGAAACACTCACGTACATCAAATAACATTCAGAAACTACCCCTGTTTATTTATTTTTTACTGTAGAAGAACTATATTTTTATGTTCACACAAGTACACTCATTACAGAATTAGGTACGAATTACTTATTTTCTTACGAAACGAAATTTAGGAATCGATCTCATTGACAGAGAGATAGCCGTCATTGTTCTTGTCCAGGCTTCGCACATTAGTTAGGTGTGCCGCGCTGCGGCCCCTTTGGTTTTCCAGCAGTTTCACAGCCTCCTCGATGGATAGTTTATTGTCGCTGTTCACGTCACCAGCAGCCACAATGGATTCAGGGGAGACAATCTGTCACAAAACGAGTTTTGAATTTGTAAATATTTTGCGAATATCAAAAATATTAAATTCCAAATTTGTAACAAACTGGAGTGTCTGGAAAACGATAAATTAAATAAATATGCTTCTAGTTTATGCAAACAAGCAGTTTTTTCTCTGAAACCGAACACATTAATATACACATTGAAACGTAGTTTTTCTCCGCCAAACACCAACTAAATGGGTTATATATAACACAACAGCAGCATTGTCACATATCCAGCCAGCTTCTAATCGACAACAAGTATATAGGTTTAAAAAAATAACTTCGTTAGATATTATGTACAGCTGAAAGGCCAGTCGGGACTTGATTTTCTAATTGACGCTAAACGACTCCATCATTGGACTGTAATTGACCGAAAGTCTTAAGACACATACCACAGCGTCAGCAGCTGTTGTCAAAAACAATAGGTCGACATCACAAAAAGGTATGCACTTAAAGTAAGATCATACCTCACTTTCATTGCTGCCCGACCGTAGCCTATGGCAACTGCCTTTTCGGCACCCCCCGTCGCAGTCGCAGCCTACCCAGTTGCATCCTCCAACGCCGCAGTACGGAGTGCCTATGGTGCAGTCGGCGCAAACGAATTGCCAATCGGCATAGCAGCACTCAGCATCCGCTGCAGGGCAAAGATACCTGGTGATTGAACCGTTTTACCACAAATTCCTCCCCGAAATACCCCTTTTTGGCCTTAAATAATTACATAGCTTTCAATAAAAACAAAGATATTAATTTGCAATTTAAGATCGCTCAACAGGTACCATTTGAACCAGCGCATGATGTTTTTGCATGGTCAGCTGTTAGATAAGATTAACTACTTATACACACACATTTTAGAGGAATAAATAGGAGATATTTATAAGATGGATAGCTGATTTTCTTATTTCTGCATCTGATTGCCTCGTAATTCTTATTGCCACCCTTATTAATACATCAATTGTGCGTTGGCCTTAACAAGTTTTTTGCCGGAGTGCCAACGGTATGTGTTTATGTGTTACCTTCTTACGTTATTGAATTAGCTATTCTCTTGACATTATTTTAGATTACTGTCGATGGCAGTGACCCTAGCTGCTCCAAAGCTCCTGTAATGGTTAACGGTCTTACCAGTTTGCGGTGCCGTCAGCAATGTCACGGCCACCAGAACGAAGGCAGTCACGAGGGTCGCAGTCTGCATGGTGTTCGGTCGGCTGCCACACAAACAAACACCAGAATTACAGGACAGTGTCTCTCAAAATGAACCACGACACTAACGGGAACGATTATTTAACTTTGTGATTTCAACATTATTCCCTTCCAATTGTAAACATGGACCGTAATGTGAAATCCAGTGATAATTCGAGCGATATAGAATGAAAAACAAAAATGTTTACTATCACAACCTGCGATGAGAAGCTTTTGGTGTTCCAAAAACAAGACCAGGCGATGGTTCACCATTCTCTCCATAACTTGCAGAGGCAACTCATGAGCGAAATGGGACGGTAGCTGGCCGCCTACTGTTTGACTTTTCTGGCTTTATAAGTAGGCATTTGAATTGCATTATGAATTGCATTTCAAATTGTATTTGAAGTGGCAAGAAACACCGGCAAAAGTTCCCCAGAATATTTTGCCGCTTGCATGTATGATATTATCCAATCATCCAATGGAATTACAACGTCAAATTGACGTTAAGAGTAACGTTCGTTCAACGAATTCAATAACGTTTAAATGATGTAGGACTCCCGTTAACATAGCGCACTGAGATCTTATAATTATTTTACGTATGTTTAATGAAAAACCCACATACTCTGATACTTGGTATGAGAAAAGCCGTTTGGTCTGCAGAGCACGGTCAACACACAAAAAGCTACACATAAGTTGAACTTTGTAGTAGTGAAATTGAAGGTTTCGCTCAGCTTGCTTTACTCGCCCAGCCATGGCCCAGGAGGGAATGACAAAATGGTTCTCAAGTGATACAAGTTCTATTATGCGGTTTTTTTAACCAAAGAAACGAGCTCTATGCAAGAATGTTCCTTTATTCTTTACTTTCTGAAATATCAGTTTACCTAGAAATGTCACTTTAATTGGTTCTTCCTACTGGATTTTAATGCAGATTCAAAATGCCCTTCCTAATCTCCCGACAAGCTGTGGTCAGATTAAAGATTTTTACTTTTTATGTAGCCAATGGCAGGCAAAATTTCTAAGATTTTTTGGTCCGCAAACAGCCGCTTTTGGGGTCTCTACGACCTTAATAACCCTTCCGAAGCACCGATTAGCGGCAAACTTTTGGTATTGATTTTCAATAGCGATCTTTTCGCAATATTAAAAACTGGAATCGATATTACAATTTTGAAAATTTATTTTAAACTTGCAACGAGTAGACAAAGAAGGCAATTGAAGGACAAATTTATAAAAGTTTTAATTGCCTCTGTATTGGTTATAAAAAGATGAAACCTTTGATCTTAGCACAATTTATGTAAAGAATTGAGAATTACTTTCAACATTAAAATTAAAATGTATTCTCTCGCAGCCGTCGCTCCAAAAAAAAGACAAAACGGTGGTGGATGAGATACATTGACGAATTATTCGTAAGAGGAATCAATGGCAAAAAATTGCACAAAATGTTGAAACTTAATATCAAGCATACACTCACCTCTGGTTTTCAACAAGTTAGTCTTGAAAAGTTTTCAGAGTCGGTCGTCCACAGTCTTCTCGCTTCCAGGCCGCGTCGTTGAGTGATGCCTGTCCCTCCGAGGCGTGCTATTTAAGACAAGGCCCGGTCGGCCAACTGCTTGGCACCACCCGTCGCTGCATGCTGTCACACGCCAGTAGGATGCCGTCATAGACGGCACATGCAGGTACCGGGCGATACCGAACAACGCCCCTAGCCGACGTACCTCTCGAAATATGTGAAAAAAATTAGCAAAAAAATATCCATTTTGTAGAAATACGTAAACACAACTAATAATAACAATAATATAATCGACTCTTGGAATGCAGTAAAAAAAACTACACGAAGAGCACATGACCTGTTTACTGTTTAAAAGCAGTTTTTTCCCAGAAATGGGAAAAAGAAATCTTTGATTTAAACTATTTTCAATGATGTTCGAAAACAATAAAAAAAAAAGCCTTATTAAATAATATAAAGCTATATAGTGGTGTAATAGTTCTTGTATAATTTTGGTTGGTTGTTTCGTGGTTCTCGAATCCCTGTGTGCATCATTGAAGTCATCTACTGCGACTCAATTATGTGGTGAGAATCGTAACCCATGATTCCGTTGACTCGGATGTGCTCTTCAAAAGAATCGAATCTTTCCGTTGCTCTAATTCTTTTTTTACAAGGGGTCCAACGGACAGTTTGCATTGCATAAGCAATGAAGAATTTCGCTCTAGACATCCAGCTGTGGTCAGTTTCAAATGCGATAGAGATACCAGCTCATGGGTTTAGTGCTTACCAAAATAAACGTGTAGCTTCAGATGATCGGAAAATGATATCGGACTACAACCGGAAGTGTTTTCTTCATTTTTGGTACCTATTTCTTGTTCTCGTGCGTGCTTCAAAATTCAGATTTGGGAGTCCCAGGATTTCACATATTTAGACTAAAATTAAATCCCTCCTTTGACAAACACCACTAAAACTCTTCGTGTAGTTTATTTACTGTATTCCAAGAGTCGATGTTATTATTGTTATTATTAGTTGTGTTTACGTATTTGCACACAATGTTTATTTTCTTGCTAATTGTTTCACATATTTCGAGAGGTACGTCGGCTAGGGGCGTTGTTCGGTATCGCCCGGTACCTGCATGTGCCGTCTATGACGGCATCCTACCGGCGTGTGACAGCATGCAGCGACGGGTGGTACCAAGCAGTTGGCCGACCGGGCCTTGTCTTAAATAGCACGCCTCGGAGGGACAGGCATCACTCAACGACGCGGCCTGGAAGCGAGAAGACGGTGGACGACCGACGCTGAAAACTTGTCAAGACTTACTTGTTGAAAACCAGAGGTGAGTGTATGCTTGATATTAAGTTTCAACATTTTGTGCAATTTTTTGCTGATTCCTCTTACGAATAATTCGTCAATGTATCTCATCCACCACCGTTTTGTCTCCCTTTTGGAGCGACGGCTGCGAGAGAATACATTTTCATTGAAATGTTGATAGTAATTCTGAAGCCTTTACACAAATTGTGCTAAGATCAAAGGTTTCACCTTTTTATAACCAATACAGAGGCAATTAAAACTTTTATAAATTTGTCCGCCAGTTGACTTCTTTGTCTACACGTTGCAAGTTCAAAATAAATTTTCAAAATTGTAATATCGATTCCAGTTTTTAATATTGCGAAATGATCGCTATTAAAAATCAATACCAAAAGTTTGCCGCTAATCGGTGCTTCGGAAGGGTTATTAAGGTCGTAGAGGGCTCCAAAAGCGGCTTTTTGCGGACCAAACAATCTTAGAAATTTTGCCTGCCATTGGCTACATAAAAAGTAAAAATCTTTAATCTGACCACAGCTTGTCGGGAGATTAGGAAGGGCTTTTTAAATCTGCAATAAAATGCAAATGAAAGAAAAAAATCGAAGTGACATATCAAGGTAAACTGATATTTCGGAAAGTAAAGAATAAGGGAACATTTTTGCATAGAGCTCGTTTCTTTCGTTAAAAAAACTGCTTAATAGAACTTGTATCACTAAAGAACCATTTTGTCATTCCCTCCTGGGCCATGGCTGGGCGAGTAGAGCAAACCGAGCGAAACCTTCAATTTCACTACTACAAAGTTAAACTTATGTGTAGCTTTTTGTGTGTTGACCGTGCTCTGCAGACCAATTGGCTTTTCTCATACCAAGTAGCAGAGTATGTGGGTTTATCGTTAAACATACGTTCAATGTTTATTCGATCTCAGTACGCTATGTTAACGGGAGTCCTACATCTTTTAAATGTTATTGATTTCGTTGGACCAAAGATACTATTACAAATAGGCTGTTGAACGAACGTTACTCTTAACGTCAATTTGACGTTGTAATTCCATTGGATGATTGGATAATATCATACATGCAAGCGGCAAAATATTCTAAAGGAGCTAGTGGCCGGTGTTTCTTGCCACTTCAAATACAATTTGAAATGTAATTCAAAATGCAATTCAAATGCCTGCTTATAAAGCCAGAAAAGACATACAGTAGGCGGCCAGCTACCGTCCCATTTCGCTCACAAGCTGCCAATGCAAGGTTATGGGGAGAATGGTGATTCATCGCCTGGTCTGGTTTTTGGAACACCAAAAGCTTCTCATCGAGGGTTGTGATAGTAAACATTTTTGGTTTTCATTCCATTTCGCTCGAATTTGCACTGAGTTTTACATTACGGTCCATTTTTACAATTGGAAGGTGATAATGAAGAAATCACAAAGATAAATAATCGTTCCTATTGGTGTCGTGGTTCATTTTGAGAGACACTGTCCTGTAATTCTGGTGTTTGTTTGTGTGGCAGCCGACCGAACACCATGCAGACTGCGACCCTCGTGACTGCCTTCGTCCTGGTGGCCGTGACATTGCTGACGACACCGCAAACTGGTAAGACCGTTAACCATTGCAGGAGCTTTGGAGCAGCCAGGGTCACTGCCAGCGACAGTAATCTAAAATAATGTCAAGAGAATAGCTAATTTAATCACGTTAGAAGGTAGCACATAAACACATACCGTTGGCACGCCGGCAAAAAACTCGTAAAGGCCAACGCCAAATTGATGTATTAATAAGGGTGACAATAAGAATTACGAGGCAATCAGATGCAGAAATAAGAAAGTCAGCTATCCATCTTATAAATATCTCCTATTTATTCCTCTAAAAAGTGTGTGTATAAGTAGTTAATCTTATCTAACAGCTGACCATGCAAGAACTACATGCGCTGGTTTAAATGGTACTTGTTGAACGATCTTAAATTGCAAATTAATATCTTTATTTTTATTGAAAGCTATGTAACTATTTAAGGCCAAAAAGGGGTATTTCGGGGTGAAGTTGGTAGTAAAACAGTTCAATCACCAAGTATCTCTGCCCTGCAGCGAATGCGGTGTGCTGCTATACAAATTGGAAACTTCAATGCGGCGACTGCACCATTGGCGATCCGTACTGCGGGCGTGGAGGATGCAACTGGGTAGGCTGCAACTGCGACGGGGGGTGCCGAAAAGGCAAATGCTTTAGCCTACGGTTGAGCAGCAATGACAGTGAGGTATGATCTTAATTTAAGAGCATGACTTTTTGAGATGTCGACCTATTGTTTTTGACAGCAGCTGCTGACGATTTCGTATATGAATTTCAGAAAATTTCAGTCAATTGTTGTATTCATTAAGCGTCAAGTAGAAAATCAAGTCTTGACAGGCCTTGAATCAGTTGCATAATACGTTACATAGTAACGTTATTTTTCAACCTTTATACTTGTTGGCGATTGGATGCTGGCTGGATATGTGACAATGCTGCTGTTGTACTAAATTTAACCCATTTAGTTGGTGTATGGTTGAAAAAACGACATCCCAATGTGCATATTAATGTGTTCGGTTTCAGAGAAAATTCTGTTGTGTTTGAATTACTAGAAGCAGATTTATCGAATTTAGTATATTTTAGAAACTACAGTTTGTCACAAATTTGGAATTAAATACTATTTATATTCGCCTAGCATTGACAAAGTCTATACTCGTTTTGTGACAGATTGTCTCCCCTGAATCCATTGTGGCTGCTGGAGACGTGAACGGCGATAATAAACTATCCATCGAGGAGGCTGTGAAACAGCTGGAAAACCAAAGGGGCCGCAGCGCGGCACACTTAAGTAATGTGCAAAGCCTGGACAAGAACAATGACGGCTATCTCTCTGTCAATGAGATCGATTCCTAAATTTCGTTTTGTAAGAAATTAAGTAATTCGTACCTAATTCCGTAATTAATGTACCTGTGTGAACTTAAAATTAAAGTTCATCTACAGTAGAAATAAATAAACATGGGTAGTTTCGGAATGTTATTTGATGTACGTGTGAGTTTATTTTACCACTTCCTATTTTATTTTACTACCGCTTCGCGAACGCATTTTGTGTTCCGTTGACAATGAGTGTAGGTAGTCACTTGTATATAGCGGATAAAAAGGTGGAGGCAGAAGGCATGCAAACCAAGAAGCACCAGGCCATGGCCATGAGAACAAAGGGAGATCTACTGAAATTTTTATCCAAATTGGTATTGGCGTTTGGTCGGTGGAGCGCGCACAATCACACACACACACACACAAAAAGCATTCAGAAGTGACTATTTCTGGGGGGAGTGAAATTGAAGATTTCTCTCCTCTTGCTTTGCTCGCTACGCTCTTAAAAAATGTTGTGTTTCGCTTTGGGGCGTGTGATCTGGCAAAATCTTGCCTTGCCACAAACACTGATCGTGTATTTAACATTTTTATCCAGCAAAGACCATAGAGTTGCCAGGTTCGATCGAGAGTTGCTTACCACATTATACGTCTGGATTTGTAGCATTATAAAAGTATACGGACACAGAGATAGCCATAAAATTGCTTGACTATCATTGAAAGAGGAAACTTTAAAAATGCCCTAATACCTCGCTCACACTACAGACTTGATCAAGATCAACTCTCTACGCCATCAAAGATGGCGTTGATTGGATCTCCACAACTCAGTTAACTTTTTAATCGTGATGAATTCATTCGGGAATCGTCGTGAACGTTCGGAAGAGTTCGTGATTATTTCAAAATCTGCCACCGGAAACGTTGAAACATTAACCTGTGAGCGTGTTCCGTGTGCTATAAGTTATCTTCGTCTGTGTAGTCACGGAACTTGACGAAACTAGATTTGGTTTTGAGCATGACGTCATAAGTTTAGTTTTAGAACTGACACAAACGAACAGTCATGGCGGCAAGTGACGGAAATTTTAAGATGATCTCAGTGACTCTGAATCTGAAATTGACATGCAAGGAATTTTTTCATCTTCGACGGAGCATGATTCGTCTGATTCGTCTGATGAGAACGAACAAGTCCTGGTCAGCCTGGAGATATTGCTAAGAAGGGAACCAATAACCTGCGTTATAGGTCATGTTAAAAACACGGTGCCGCTTTACAGCGAAAGCGAGTTTCTAGCTCACTTTAGAGTCTCTCGGCTCCTAATGCAAGATTTGTCGGCAATGTTTGAGGAATCAAACATCTACCAAACACTTATTTTAAATGGTGAGAGCTTTGTGAGAGGCACTTATTCTAAACCTCATCAGTTAACACTAAATTCAAACATAAATTATCCTAGTCATTTATAAAATTTGCAAGTGGATTGTTTTATTTTCAGAAAACAGCAGATCAAAAATCACTCCCTCAGAGCACATTTTGATATTTTTATGGTTTGCGGGCTACCAAACGGTTTCGTTCCGCATGGTTGCTGATCGCTTTGACGTGTCCTTTTATTCGCTTCACCACATTATTACTCGCGTGAGTATGTTTTTGAGTGGATTAGCGGCTGAATATATCAAATGGCCAACAGACGCAGTCGAGCGAATCACGACAAGCGAGCACTATTTGCCTCTGAAAAAATTTCCCAACATAATTGGTACGTAATTGCCTGCTGTACATGTACTAACCTACATAATAACATGGTTAATATATGATGAAACAAAATAAACTGGAATCATATAGTAGGTAATAAACCTCTTTTTGTTCACAGGCCATATTGACGGATCCCACATCCAAATTGACCGACCCAAGATGAATCCTGATGAGTACATAAACAGAAAGGGCTTTCCGAGCATGATACTCCAGGGAATTTGTAATGAAAAAGCTAAGTTCATCGACATTTTTATTGGGTATCCGGGCTCGGTGCACGATGCACGAGTCTTCCGAAATTGTTCGATTTACTACAACCTGCCAGAATTATGTGAAGGTAATTGGTGTAGTGTCCTGCCACATACTACTTATTAAAGTAGGTAATAATTGATCAAAATTCACAGTGTGTTATTTTTTACAAATTTATTTGTTACAGGAGGGTATTACATTCTTGGCGATAGTGCGTACCCTTACTTAAATACGCTTATTAGCCCCTATCGAGATAACGGCGATTTGACACAGGGACAAAAAAATTCAACAAGGTCCATAGTTCTTGCAGGATTCGGATCGAACATACATTTGGCATTTTAAAACAAAGGTTTCGCCAGCTTTACCACCTGAAGTTGCGCGGTCATACCAGAATTTGTCATTTTAAGTACTACTAGATCTAAGTATCTAATTACTAATTACTTAGATCTAAGTACTACTAGACTACTACAAATAGTACTACTAGATGACATTTTGACAATGGAATTCATTGACAACAATGAAGCACATTGCATTAGCCAAATTAAACAAAATTGCTTAAACTAATAAACAATAACAGTAAAATAGGAATACCTTTGTAGGACAATACTAGATGCTTTGACAATATCATTTTGGAATCTATATCGCACATTGCGATGACTAAACTGCAGACATGTATGTACCTTAATAATAATTACAGTTAAAAAAGGAATAAGTACGTAGCACAATATCTACTAGATGCTTCGACAACATCATTACATTGGCACCAACATAGTACATTATTTAACTAAACTGAATCAAAGTATGTACGTACCTACCTACATAAATAATAATTATGGTAAAAAGAGGAATAAGTACCTAGCACAGTACCTACTATATGCTTTGAAAATATCATTTTGGAACCAATAAAGTACGTGGCATTAACTAAACTGCAGAAATGTATGCACTTTAATTATTACTAGCAGTATGGGCCCGTGCTACGCACGTAAAGTGCACTGCATCTTAGGGCATGTTAGTACTTTCAAGTTCATGGCTCTAAATATTTATTATTTTTTAAAATTTATCTTTATTAAAACTCTTTGCTCATATAAATGTTGGAGAGCAAAATCGCCACCCGTCCACAAAGTGAAATGTTTTTCACTGAAAGAACCCGATGAAATTACCGGAACAAACTCACAATCACCAAGAACGTGAAGATAATGTTAAGATCATTCAGCGTTAAGCTCCAGCTAAGGGATGAAGCCCTTTCCTTCGACGCTAGTACCCTATACCCTGCGGGCATACCCGGGAGCCAGGTTATAACTATAATATGGCCCCAGGCAATAACCTAGGTCCTAGGACTTGGGACCAAAACGTAACAACATTTTGTTGCTCGTAAATCATAATGTCATTATCCCAATCCAGCTTGCCGGAAAAAAACTTTAAGTTTAATTTGCAAAGTTGCATTTGAAAATGTCCAACGCCAAAAGGTGTAGCAAATGTCAAAACTCATATTTCAACACAAATTTTATTAATCAATTAAATTTATTTTGATATACTAACCAAAAGTATTATAATGCACAGATAAATAAATAAATAAATAAATAAATAAATAAATAATATAAATAATATATATATATACGTCAATTTTCGTTTGTTAAAAACGTAATTGATAACATCAATTACCTAGATCTGGCAAGACTGCGCAAAATTTTCTTGCTGACTACACAAAAATAGTGTATTGAACATTTTAGAAGCTACACGGTATATAATTCCGCCTGAAATTTGTCCGCAATCAATTCCTTACATTTTATGCAAATCAAAATCTTTAATAAGTGTTTCTAGTCGGTTTTGAATGTTTTTCTAGGGAGTTTTGCTTTCTGTACCCGATGACGTGTAAATAGCTACATTCACTGCGTAAAAGATAAATTCATGGATCCATTCACCTTGCTGTGGTATGAAAACAAAACAAATGAATTCATCTGTCACTCTGAATGCCAAATCATTTCAATTCCACGTAATATGATCGCAAATAGGAGCGTTTTGACAAAATTTCTTCAATAACTTCACAATGCATGCGATAATAGTCACCGAGACGAAGCGGATCAGTAAAAAGGTAAGATTTGAACGATTTAAAAATCGAGCTGGGCTGCAAGGTGCTACTCAATCATGCCAGCCAAATTCAATAAGTTTTTTTCAATATTTCACCTAAAAAACACTTTCAAATCGCTGTAAGAATGTCGTCTCTGGATGTAAACCAATATTTTGAACATTTATAAACCATTTCCTCCTGTTTTTAACCAATTTTCGCGATTTCTATCAAGATTTAAACTCGGTGAAACATAGTCCCCAGCCAGCCAGCCAGCCAGACAGCCAGCCAGACAGCACAGACTAAAAAGTTGAACATCGACAAATTAACGGTTTTATATAAGGTTAATTATTATGGTAAAAAGAGGAATAAGTGTGTAGCACAACAATAGGTACCTAGGTACCTATTGTTGTGCTACAATGTTGTCAAAGCATCTAGTAGCTACTAGATGCTTCGACAACATCATTAATTGGCACCAACATAGCTCGCACAACTGAACAAAACTACATTAAAAAAATAATAATAATAGTAAAAAACAAAATAAGTATGCACCACAACAGTACTTAATTGATGAGCGTAGCGAGCGAAGCGAGCGAAGCGAAATCATCAATTTCACTACTGCTAAAAAAACACTTGGTGTGTGTTTGTTTGTTTGTTTTTTTTTGTATGTGTGTTTGCGCGCGCGCGCTCTACAGGCCAAACGCCTGCTTCGAGTGGGATGAAATTTTCAGGGTGTCTACTTTTGTTCTCAACTTAGACCCCCTGCGTTTTTCAAGAAAATCCTCCACACCCTTCACTTTCAAAGCAGAAAAAAGAGCAAAATTCGACAATTGGGGATGTTTGGTAAAGTACGGATACTTATTTAAAAGTGCGTATTGTTATCAAATTTTGCCAATTTCGATTATTGCCTTTAGTAACCATCGGAACCAAATCGAAACATCACACCAGATTTTTGGACTTGAAGTTGAATTCAAGATTTGACAGATATTAGAACATTGCTCAATGATCTCAAAATGAGCATATTTCCGCTACCCAACAGCTCGGACAGAAACAAAGAAAGGTCAGAATCGTTTACATTTTCAAGTGATCAGAATTTTTGAGAAAGCATTGGTCCGGCTTGCTGCTCCATGATTTGCATAGGCTTCTTGCCTCAATCTTTTTTTGCGCTATATACAAATCGCTAAGCTCATCTTCAACGCAACACAAATTGCGTTCGCCCTAGTTAGATAATATCATTAACTGGCACCAATATATCACGTTGCGTTAAAGTAAAAGTATAAATAATAATAGTAATTGCTTGTGAAACGGAATTAGTAGGTTGCACAGCTGTACAAGATGCTTTGACAACATTATTTGGAACCTATATAGCACCATCATAGCACATTGAAATTAACTTAATTAACTCAACATAATAATAGGAACAAAACACAGCACATCACAAACTACGCATTTGGAATTCCAGCCATTTTTTGGTTAACTCATTTTTTTCTTTGAGGAGCTTGTTACGCTCCTCAATGGATTCTTGAAGCTTTTTCACGGATTCTTGTTTCCTTTCGGCCTCTTTCCGGCGCCTTTCTTCTCGTTGCTCGCTGCGCCGCAACATTTCGGTGCTCAGTGTCTGGATTTCCGCCAGAACACCGCGGGGCCTTCCTCGCTTCGCGGGAGTAGCTTCTGACGAAGCCCCCGACACATTGGAAGAATCCTCTGTGTCGTCGCTGTCTTCCTCAGCCACAGGGGGTGATCTAGATGTACTGCCGATGCGCAAAAGAGATACATCAGATACCTAACATTATAATACGAATCACTTTAGCGTAATTACTGATCGGCTCTAGTACAGTTGTAGATTAAAGATGTAGATTAGATATACCATATGAACTAAACTTTCTCTGCCGGTGATGGATGCTGGGTGGTAGGGGATGATGGGCAAGGAAATTAAACAGCAAGCTTTCTTACTACCTACCAACCAGGTCATTGAAGTAATAATCAATAATTACCTAGCTACTGGAGCTGACATTCCAGCTCTGGCTAACAGCTCTGAGCGAGGAACTGCCCGACCCGTTCCAAGAACCACCTCCGGCACCATAGAGGTGCTTTTGCAATGCAGTTCTGACAGCTCGCTAAAAGTTAGAAGACAAGATTGTGAATGTTTCTGTATCGTAATCCAAATATCTTAAACCATCAAAACTGTATGACACATACCTGAAATAAGCACGAGATTTCCTCCCTCTACCGGTGCAGCTGTTGCTCTCTATTGTAGCTTTAAAATTCCGGCCCATAGTGGTCCATTTATTACGGATATGAGTCTCGTCGAAAGTATGGCCAAATGTGGCCATTTGTTTTGACAGCTCTTCCCAGAGACGCTTCTTAGAGAAGCGCTTTTGATCGTGCAACTTTTGAAAGATTGGCCCATACAGAGAGATAAGTAGCTTTGCCGACGAATCACTCCATTCCTCTCTTTTACCTCCGGGGCTTTGAGGGGAATTTTCTGGTTTGGAAAAATACAGGTTGATGAAAGAAATTCCGCAAGTCTCCGTTATTTCAACTCCGATTCAAAAGCTAGACTCTTTGATCGGTTTTTTCGAAGCGACACTAAGTGAGATGGAGATGAGATTGTTTTCGTTAATTTTAATCAAGGCACGAGTACAAGTGGGATAGGTCAAGTCGTGCCAGGCATGGAGTAACTATAGGGGCTGGAAGATTGAATACGTCTTAATGTGGGTAACCTTTTGCTTACCTTGTCCATCTTCTTCGTCGTCAGCCTCATCAAGTAGCCCATATTCCCGTAAAATCTCCCTGGTCATGGAAATAATCTCCTCTTTACCTGCAAAAAGTGACATAACCTATATTGCAAAACTGTTCATCGCAACAGGACCCTTCTCTAACGAAAAGAAATTTGACGAGTTTCCCAAAAGTTTTACATACCATCCAGGTAAACTTCACAAAGAAATGCACCATTGTTTCTGACAACCTTTCCATCTACACGCAAGAGCTGCTTAAAAATCACCTCACCGCTTTCCGCCATCTTCAATGAATTGGGCGCACTTTCGAGTAGTTACACAAATCAGTTACGTCTCCAGAGCAGTAACCAGAAATCAAGTTCACAATTAGTTCACAACCAAAACTGCGGGACAAACGAACACTTTGTAACCGGAACCAGGTAGCCATTTTGTGACAAACGAACGCCATGAAACTAGTTTTCTAGTTTCGTAACTGGTTTTGTGTGGACAGACGAAAACAACTATAAGCTCGGTGATAAAGTGAGGTTAGTTTGCCACGATTTCCGGTTGTGTTCGTTTCCCGAGCATAATCCGAACTTGTCGGAATGACTTGGTCATGATCAAGTAAGGAAACCCAATCAACGCCATATTTGTTTTTATTTATTTATTTATTTTTATTCATGTTCCGTACCTACACTAAAAACAATAGTATAGAACGAGTCATATGTAATGTATATTTACAATAAAAGCTGTAAAAGTAGTAAAGTTATTTGTAGAAGAATTACAAAAAAGGGTATTACCAATTACAATAGCTTCCTGTCGACGTTTAGATATTCGTTGATGGAGTAAAACGGGGTTATAAGGTATTCTTTCGCCAAGGTATTAAAAACTTTAAGAGGGCAATGTTTAATGTTGTTTGGGAAATTGTTAAACATCATGGCTGATTTATATTGAGGACTATTGTACGAGAACTGGAGGTTGTTTACTGGGAGATATATTTTTTTTTTGGTTTCTTTTATCGTGATGGTGAGTGGATGCAACAGGAGTGTATAAGAAGTGATACATTTTAACATAACGGACAGCTTCTAAAATGAAAATGCTAGTTACAGTGAGTATTCTTAAGGAAATAAACAGTTATCTGCAGGGGTGTCGCCATGGAACACCAGCTATCTACCGTACGGCTCACGGGGGTCACGGGGGTCAATGGGGGTCAAAAAGTGGCCACGTAATAGATAAGTATGGTTTGGAGCGGGAAGGGACAAAATGTTTAGGACAATGCTTCTTCTCAGTTCTTGCAAGGCAGGTGAAAGTTTAGACGTTTAAATGCGTATAGGAAGTGGGTAGCCAAATTATTTTGTTCGATTATTTCTGCGCGCAATGTATCTACGTGAGACGATGGGCGACCAAAGATTTTTTCACCGATTGGCCCTTTCACGGCCCTCCAAAGCTGAATGCTCGAGGGTCCCTTGACTGGGGAAAGCTCCTGGCTCCTTATGCCTCTAGTCCTGGCCCCTCGCCATAACACATTAAGAATTCTTAATGTTGTCCACATCAGAGGTAATGCGAAGAATGCCGAGAAAAAAAATGTACCTATGTGGGAAGCTACTCTTGTTTAAAACAGGGCATCGAACTGAAGTTAATATTGGTTCGGGTTCAGGTAATTTAAGTTTCGGTGAATGTGAAATTTCGGTTCGGGTTGGGTTTTTTTATTTTGCTGATTGCGGTATGGTTTTTTTCAATTTGGTAATTCTGGTTTTGGTTTGGATTTAACACAGAATTGCGGTTTTATCAGGTTCGACCGTTCGATACCCTGCCCATGATGACATTTGCAAATTTACTTTCATCGCGTTCTGTCATCGCGTTTTCAACATCGTCCTGTAACTCGATTCATTTTTGACGTGGCAATAACTAAAATATTACATTTCGGTAAAGTTTTGCAAAAATACATTGCATCACTCCTGAAAGGATAGTGCACAATTCAATAAAACACGAAAAATAATAACGGTTCGAGTTTTCGAAATATCCGGATTCTGGTTCTGGTAATACATTACAATGCAATACCTTGTAAGCTTCCACCATACCTTCTACTCCCTATGTACCAGGGCGCCAACCCTCGATCAGCCCGACGACGCTCCCAGTAGCGGTCCAAAGAGGGGGACTTTGGAGGCGGGTACCGACTTGCACATAAATTCAAAATTCTAACATAAGGAAAAATTTACTTTTACAATAATCAAAATACAAAAACTCCCTTTGTCCCTGAGGTACCTAAAATCTGGCCAGAACGAGAAAATACAATGGTACTTAAGTGAACGAGTCACGTGGTGTTAGCAGGCGTCGGACAAGGCGTAGGTCTGGTCGTCGCCGTGGAGACGTTGAACAGGGCGTCCGATGGGATGTCGAGAGGTGCGTCGACGAGTAGGCTTCGTGCGTACTACAAGTGGCAAGGCAGCGGCTCCTTGCCCTCCGAAGCTCCGTTCCTCCGGGCGATGTCCCCAGGCGATTCCCCTCCAGGCGTACCACGTGATCTTGCCGGCCAATTAGGTCACGCGTTTCTTAACATTACCATGGTCGTAAAGACTTCTGGTGACGTCGAAATTCAAATGCGCTCTACTATCTAACTTCAGAATATCAAGATATATTTCTACTAAATTTAACATTGCAAAAATAGGGACCAAGCAGTTCAGGATGGAGTGTAGGACCGGACCAAACTGCAAGCGTCGGCAGGCTCTCCCTCCGCGATCGTGAGCGATAAGAGATTACGAATTACGCAACTATGGCGCAATATGCTCACCACGGCAAGAAAGTTGGCGCCCCAGGATCCATCTTATCAAAGATTAACTAAAACAGACACGTGAGGCCAGGAGCATGGGGTGAAATTAGATGAACCTCGCAAGGGTATTAAATAATAGTAAATTAGTAGGGGAGATGCTTTTTGCAGATTATACTTGTCAAAGGAGTTCCGCTTGGACCAAGAGTTTTTGGTGAAGCTGGACAGTTTTAGAAACGCAGTGTTGAGATCGATGCAAAACAGAATGTATTTTTTCAATAGGTCCATTAGAAAGCACATTAATTTGAGATAGGCACCTATGTCTTCTATCAATGAGGCCGGCAATAACGGACCAATTTATGCGTTATAAGCGGCTAGACCAAACCGGTGCTGATTTGCAAAGAGAGGCAAAGACTCCATAGAGTAGGATAGTTAAAGATAACATAAGGCTAACTCTCAAACTAAACCACTCCTCACTACAAATCTACTACAGAATATACCTACAAGATATTTCTTTAGACAAATATGCAGAATATTAGGTATCGATGTAACGATTATTCATTTATGTTAAATCAGTAAGCACTCCAGTATGGGGCGAAGTAGCAAGATGTTCGTCAGGACCAGGGTTCCATGGGAGAAGGGACCATGCCTCGAAGTTGGCTCTCCCAAGATATAATACAAACATCATGTGTAATTCATTTCCCGGAATGAGCAATTCGCCACTGGAATGTCCTTCCAGCGGAACTTCAGCCCATCCCAAAGGATGTCAAGACATTTAAAAACTTACTAAATATTGCACTGGTCACCGGATAAATATTATGATGTAAATTGTAATTCCAAAGTTGTAAAATAATACAAAAAAAAAATACAAAAAAAAATGGATAATAAAATTTAATGGATACTAGGCTCAGAATACTGAGATCTTGGTTTACGACTTTTTAACGTAAATGTCAAAGCTCACGAGCAGAGGATTTGTGCGACAATGCCCGAACTGGTTACCGCGCAAGACACAATTGGCAACCATACGGACTAAATTGCGTAGAACACGGACCGTGTTCTAGGAGCAGTTTCTATCGCACTTCAAATGTCTTCTCTCACTCCCGGAAGGTAAAGTACGGGTTGCCAACTTTCCCATCAACAGTCTCCCATCTCCCTGAAAGTATAATATTATAAGGATTGCATTGGACATTTGAAAATGCAGTTGTGGTGTTTATTATCTTCTTTGAGGTATTTTGGAATCCGTCCCCAGTTGTGAACTTCTTTAAACATTCTTTTTCCCAATTGTCTTCTTATTTTTTCCCATTCGATGTAGAACGAACATATAATTACTCTTGGTGCTTTTCCTTCGTGCAACTTTCTTCTTTACTTCTCTATTTACATAGTGATTTGCGATCTTGTGGTATCTGCTCACCAATCATTATAAGGTAGGTACCTCAAATTTCTAAACTATTGAAGTCTATTTGACTTAAATTGAGAATCAAGGAGCCAGCCAGACAGTCATAAATGTCGAGCACATGCATCGATAATGCAATTGCCAACATTGATAGGGACTCAAGCACATTATCCAATTAACCTATGATGACCCTAGAATACCAGATAATTTCTTTTCAAAGTTCAGTACGCCTTGTACACCTCCAGAAAAAAAATATAGTTAGGTAGGTACCTTAAAAATAATGTTTAGGAAGCAGCAAATTTAAGAATTCATTTGACAAATAGGTAATGCCACAATTATCGGGACTGTACTAGCAGCAACGACTAACTAAGTTATGCCAATCTTTGGAAAGGAGTTCAAAGGAGTTCAATGGAGTTCAAAGGAGTTCAAAGGAGTTCAAAGGAGTTCAAAGGAGTCCGTAAAGAAGTCATGCGACAAATGCCAAGAACAAGTACAAATGACTTTGGCTTACGATAGCCTAGCGATTGATTCCGAAGAAGTCAACATCGTACAGGAAAGGACATCAATCAACTCTTTGTGCCAGAAAAATGGTATTAATAGTCAAAAGTCTTTAGCAGAATTGAAATCAAACTGAGCAACATGGTGGAAATCTTACTCTGTGTGTTGAATCGGTAAGCACACATAACCTGACTTACAAGGTAACAGAACTGCTTTCTTGGAAACATTAGAGATGGGATAGGCTAGGTAGTCATCCAAAAGTCTTGTCACCCTAAAAATGGAAAGGTCAGAAGATTTGCAAGGGTAGGAAAAGAAATCAGAGCAAGAGGAAAACTTCTGGTCTACTACAAAGATCTGGTTCGAGTCTGTTTTCACAAAATTGCATGTCTTTATGGATTCACCGCTCTCCAAAAAGGCACACGAGTCCCGATCGAGTCCCGTGCTCAGATTGAAAGCTGGGCCAGCCACACGAGAGAAATGCGTTCCATTCACTCCACCAGAAGGCCCGTCATCGGAACGTTACTTACTGGTAGGAATTACGTCGAAACCAGATCTGCTAAAATCAAAAGAAGGAAGATGGTGGCTGAATTCCCGCTATTTGAGGATTTGGAGGAGGATTAGTGGATTTCGTAACATTCTTTTCACGCTGCCTAAAAACCTCTCAAAGGGAAAAGCGCTGAAACTGTCCAGAGGGCCAAAGCGTTCGGCGTGGCCACTTAGGTGAACAAGGTTGTGCATATTGTAGACAAGACATTCTCTTCCATACAAATCGGCAGCTTCAGTGACAAACTTTGTAGTGACTTAACCGATTTTATGCCACGCTGTTAAATATTTTTCGGAAATAAGAATTGTTATTGCACAGAAGAAGAGCATAGGTATAGTGGTCGTAGAGAACATCTCTTAGTACTCCTTTCAGGCATACAAAACTGTCGAAACTCTGTAGCTTTCCACCGATCAGCCTCGTCCAAAGATCTAGGTTTCCTGTTGAAACCAGAAGGCCAACATTTCTGTGATGCCACTATATAGACACGAGCTGACATCTCGAAGTATTTGTAAACTGAGGCGTTGATGACTGCTCCTGTCTCTCCATGCTGTAAACAGCCGCCTGGTAACTCCGAGGCAGACGAGATGGAGGTAGTCTAAAGGGAATCCTGTTGCAAGACCCAAGTGTAGGATCGCCAGTGGTGACCTCTCTTTCTGGTGCTCGAGATCTGTCATCTCGTCAAAAAATAACAAAAAATAACATACACAAGTTACTTTTTTTGGGGGTAGTTACATTGAGATTTCGCTCCGCTCATCAACAAACCCTTATTAGCAGAATAATATTTGAAAGATTAACTTGCTTTGGCTTACCTCGAATCGCATCAGCAGGTCTGAAGATGGTTCCAGCCATTTTGTGTTGAGCCTAGACTCAATGATGCGCTTGTTGTGAGCGGCATCTCATGATAACCCTCAAAGCGAGTTATCACGAAGTCGACCATTTGCGCTAAATTAAATGCCTTGACCCGCTCAAACACATTGCCCTTGAGAACTCTCATAGCCGCTTCAGCATAATTGTTCGTCTGGTTGTTCCGAACGAGTGCTGAATGGCGATAGCAGAGTGCCCATTCGCGTCGCCTCTCCCAGTAACTAAACAAAATGATGGCAAACGTTACATTTGAACTTGAAAAGCAGGATCAGCATGATTTTAAAATCATGTCAAGCATTTTGTATGTATACCAACTTGTAATTTCGCTGTCTCTTGGCTACATATTATGAGATTCGCTTTGACAGTTGGAGAAAAATGATGCTTTCCACCCAATAATAGTGCATTAACCATCCAAAATCACCACACATCTCAAAATGAAATTTCTTTGGCAAGTAATCGCGCATGGACAATGTAGTACTCACCGCGAAGCAATGTGTTTGAGAAACGTCTTGTATTTAGACACAGTTGGCTTTGCTACCATACCATGGCTTCATATTTCTCTTCGCATTCGACTTCTGTTTTTTTTTAAATGTTTATTCAGCCTTAGTTGATCACTGTACATGATATTGGCACGTCAATTCTTAGGTACAAGTTCATTTCCTTAATCGTATAAAAACTCGTTCACTTTATAATAACATTTGGTTAAAAAAATACTGTTTTAAACTACCTTTAAATAGTGCTGCCTTTTAAATTTTTTACTCTATTGGAAGTTTGTTATAAAATAAAGAGCCTGCATAAATAGGACATTTGTCAGTAATTTCAGCTTGTTTTCTTTTATATGAATGTTTTTGTTCCCTCTTTTAAAATGCTGATGTCCTCACTATTATCTTTTACTAGATTATTGTTCTCCACTACAAATAAAATAGTCAAGTACATGTATATACAGGTCAGTGTCATGATTTTCAGATGTCTATAAAATGGTTTGCATGAGTCCTTATAATAAAAATCAGCACATGAAGGTTCCATAAAATGTTCCAAATCCGCTTTTACGTTGCCCACTTTGTATGTGTCTCTCCATTCTACTTTGCTCATATTAATCGTAGATTTTTCTATTTAATGCTTCAAAAATGACCTTTCCCTTATCGGGATCCCTTCATAGCTATTGTTGATATTTTGGTTCATTAGAGAGGTTACTGACACTATTTGCCCAATATGGTCAGATAGACCTACCTCAACATTACTTACGATTCGTACGTCCTTGTCATTAGTCAGGCAATTGTCAATGCAGGAAGCTGTTACATTCAATGACTTATTCTTAGCGATTCTCGTGTTTTCAAAGTTTCTGCAACCATCTCCACATCGCTTGCAAAATGTGGAAGAAGCAGAGCAGTAAGACAGCAGTAGGCCAGACAGCTGCAAGAGAGTTTCTTTCGCTGTCGGAGTCGTCTGTCATAAAGATAGCTGGACCTTCAGCTGCCGAAAAGAAGCCACCTGGTCCTACAAGAGCTTTAAGCATAGCCAATGCTTTTTGAAGAGTTATTGCAGCCTCAGATGATGATACTATGACCCTTAGAGGCACTCCACCGCTATCATTGTGAGTCAGTATATCCTGTGCCCATCTTTGTCCACTGTTACAGATGAATCGATAAACACAATTTCAGAAGATTTTGGTATGTGTTTATGTGCCCTTCTCATGAGAGGTGTGCAGATGGCGCTAATTTTTTCTTCTGGAGTGAACTCCCACTTTGCACATGGGTGTTCACATTCCTGGTTGTAAATGGTAAGCTTGGCAATCAGAAATTCATTGTTTATGGTGTTGACATGGCCAAATACCTTTTCAAACTCTTTCATGTACAGTCTGTAACATGATTGATAGTCTGGACATTTTGACCTATCGGCAAGTAGAATATCAAAGTTTTCGGGGTTTTGGTCCTGAATTTCGATTTTAATTGAATCCAAAGCAGTAGCTGCAGTGTGGCCTGCTCTGAATAAGATTCTCAGCTTATCCTAAACTTCCGTTGAGACTGGCCGAAAGCGGAGAGCATCACTTGATTGGAGAGGGTGATTGTGAGAAAATCGGAGGTATATCTCACAGGGCATTTTTGGGTCGGGCTTTTTTTTGGCTCGTGATTTGTCTTTTGTAGCCGACACAACAAACTGCAGTAACGCAGGGCAGTTTTTGTTTCTCGTGTACGGTGTTGCTTCCAAGTTTACTTTGTTCCGGTTTCTGCCTGCATGGATGCTGCCATATCGCCTTTTAAACAAAACCGTCTTTCCCTTTACCGAGGGTGTTGATCTAACGGCCCAAAACGTTTGTGATGAAGCTTGGAAAGCTGAAACCCATCTCGCCACCCCATCCTTGTCAAAGATATCGACGTTTAGGGCGAATATCCCACTGCGTGCCTTTGTGCACCACGGCATGATACGAGGTAAGATTTTCTAAAAAAGGAAATTGTAATGATAATTTACAATAGAGATAATATGAATGCTTAAAAAAAATAATGGTAAAAGCTGGGCGAATTACTTTAAAATCGGTATACTCCTCTCCAGTAAAGTTCATGGCTGCAGCTACCGGCGAGTAACTCGAGCGCGCGTAGATAGTGAGAACATTTGGGGCGAGGGCGACTTGGCGCATTGAGGTTAGGATCGCTCGCTGTCAGAAGACAGGGCACGTGCTCGCGAGTCACGTGACAGAACGAACCAGCCAGCATGGTTCGAAGGGAGGAGTCTATGGAGCGGCAGGCAGCGTACGATTGGGTAAAATTAGAACTGCCATTACAATAGTGATCTGTATTAAAATATTCGCTACCTGCATAGAGTCGGGGCGGTGTCGTGACGGAGTCAGGGAGACGGCGTCATCCACTGAAGGTCAGCGCGTGCGACAGCGTCGAGAAGCGCCGTCAGGTGACGCTGCTCGGCATAAATGGGCTGAAGCGTCGGGGAGAGTGGCGGCGGCGGCGAAGACGACGGCGGTCCGGAGGAAGCTGCGGAAGGCCCCGCGGCGACGAGCCGAGGCGAGCCGGGAGACGGTGCCAGGGCCGGAGAGCATGTAGGCGCCACAGGCTGTTCGGAGCGGCCCAACAACACGACCAGGTGGCTGCGCACCGCATGGTGCCGGGAGAGCGGTTGTTTGCAGCCCCCAGTACCCACAGGCACGGCAAGCGAAGCGAGGCAAGACGCTGCAGGGCGCAAGTCGGTGGAGGCGCCGGCCGTGAGGGACCCTGAAGAGGCATTAGACCCCGGGCCACGCAGCGGCGGCGCAGGCAGCTCGTCGTCCCCAAAGAGCTCAAGCATTCGGCGCCGGAGATGGCGAGTCCGGGTTAATGGAGCTGTTGCCCCCACAGGCACAGTAGGAGCCGGTTGTGGCGGCGGCTGGCTGGAAGACGCCTTTGGGAGCCATAAGACCGGCCGGATTCGGTTAGATGGTCGACGGACGGCCAGCGTGCCGCCCGATGGAAGCGGCACGAAGGGGCAGTGCGTCGCGAGCGGCGGCGGGGCGGTAAGGACGGCGGCAGGCGCAACCGGCCGGGTCGGCGAAACGATGTGGCAAGATGTGCGCAGCCCCTGATATAGTTCCCGAGGCGTCGCGGTGGTTTTGGACGCGGCGGGTAGGGCTGCGAGCAGTGGCGTGGTCAGCCCAGGAGGCCGGCACGAAGGCGGCAGCGGTGGCGGCAAGAAGGCGTTATATGAGGCGCCAGGCGTCGAGGAGTTGTGTGAGGCGGGAGGCAGCGGTGACGGAAAGGGCGCACCCTGAACGACGGCGTGCTGGCGCGGTAACAGAGTAGGCTGAAGGGCAACCGTGGGCGGTAGCGCAGGCGTATTCGTGTCCAGCGGAAGAGTCGGGCACGAAGACGGCGATGGCGCCAGGCACGTGGAGAGCCGAGCAGCGGCAGTTGAGGGCGCGACCGAGCCCCGACGGTAGGCAGTAAAAAGGGAGTGAGGCCGGGAGGAGGGCAAATCTAGGGGGTAGAGTTTGCAAAGTACAGGATCAGGGGGGGTGGGAAAACAGGGAAAGGGAATCGAGCAACCCGGAAGGACACTCAGCGCGCGTGTGTCCATACTGAGAGCACAAACAACACTTACGACCCAGAGGATCGCGGTGATATCGACGAAGGCAAGGCATTAAAAAAGAAAATGGCAGAAGAATGGAAATTATAGGAAGCAGGGAAGATACACTCGAAAACAATCTGAAAACCGAAAGAAAGGGAAAACGCGTAACACAGTGCCTGGTTAAAACGAGGAGCAGAGCCCTGGACCAGGACAGCGAGTGGACACAACTTAGCACCGAAAAAGAGCACCGAGTCCACAAAGGGCGTTTGTTGTTGGGTGCGAAGGCAAAACTCGTTAAAAGTAATGACTCGTGACACACAATGAAAGATATAAGGGTGGGTGAGGGAGATGACAACCTAGGGGCAAACTGGTCGCCGTCGAGGGTACCCGCGGTAAAGGTGGTGACTAGCGAAACAGTCGAGTCGCAGGAGTCAAAGGGAAAGTACCCATTACCATACTGTTGATACAAATGGCTAATTTGCAAATGAGGGAGACGGTAAACTGGATGTTCGAGGGTAAAACCTACAAGTACATAAGAAAGGGGTGGTACGTGGCGGCGACACGAGAAACGCTTAGTTTTGAACCTTGACGAAATGGAGCTCGGTACAGAGCGGTGGTGGACACGTCTCACCCCAAGTCCAACGAAGGCAGAAGAAAGAGACTAGATTCGTCGTCACGGCTACGAGGAAGCCGAATGGCTAATTGAAATATGGCCGGAGGCGTGAGCGGAGAGGTAAGCAAAATTATGTTTAAATTAAGGACGAAATGAGAAGGTTCATTTATAGAGAGACAAAGCTGGCGGAGTGGTACCGGGGGAAGTAATGTGGGTATTAAAATAGCATTGGTCTTGTATGGCAACAGGCGACAGAGCGAGAGGTGAATATGATGCGAGAAGTGACAGCTATAAGCACCAAGCTAGGAATATCAACGGCTATATCCAATCAGAGCAGCTCAGTAACAACGCCATTCTTATGTAAATGGCTGCACTATTTGAGGCGAATTCCAGACACCAGTGACTTCAAATGATGCGGAATAGTTTGCGTTTGATCTAGATGCTCCATCTTAATTTTTTTAGCAAATCAATTGACACAAAATAATTTGTTTTTGGTCGTGCAAAACAATATAAAAGATAGCTTTTTTCCGTCGCCTTCAGACGCTCCCCCCCCCCCCCCCCCCCCCCGCGGGACCCATAGAAATATTCATGCCCCTGGGCCCAGGTATACCTAGTTCCGTTACTGCACGAAGGCCAATGGAATTACAACCTCAAATTGCCGTTAAGGATAACGTTCAGGATAAGGGCCTGCTGCAGGTGTCTGCTTGCCAAATATCCTCTCAATGACTGCGCTACCAGGGCTGTATCATCGGCGTACAGGACAATATCTACATTCAGGGTCCGGGGAATATCGTTAATGTAGATATTAAAAAGTGTGGGGCCCAGAAGGGAGCCCTGCGGCACTCCGGCCTTGATGGGACGGACAGTCGACATCGCCGAGTCGAGACTGACCTGGAATGTCCTATTTTGGAGACATGATTCAATCATCTGAATACAAACATAAGTTAAACTTTGAAGTAGTGAAATTGAAGGTTTCGCTCAGCTCGCTCTACTCGCCCAGCCATGGCCCAGGAGGGCATAACAATATGGTTATCAAGTGATACAAGTTCTATTACGCTGTTTTTTAACCAAAGAAACGAACTCTTTGCAAGAATGTTCCTTTATTCTTTACTGTCCGAAAGATTAGTTTACCTAGAAATGTCACTTCGACTGGTTCTTTCGACTGGGTTTTATTGCAGATTTTAAAGGCCATATCTCATCTTCCGACAAGCTGTGCTCAGATTAAAGATTTTTACTTTTTATACCGGCCATGGCAGGCAAAAATTTCAAGATTTTTTAAGGACGCAAACAGCCGGTTTTGAAGTCCTTAACGACCGTTAATAACCTCCGTAATTACCCTTCCGAAGCACAGATTAGCGGCAAACTTTCGGTATTGACTTTTATCAGAGATCAGTTCGCAATATTTAAAATTGGAATCGATATTACAATTTTGAAAACTTATTTTGAAATTGCAACGAGTAGACAAAGAAGGAAATTGGTGGACAAATTTTTTAAAGTTTAAATTGCCTCTGTATTGGTTATAAAAAGATAAAACCTTTAATCTTAGCACAATTTGTGTAAAGGCTTAAAAATAAATTTCAACATTTAAATAAAAATGTATTATCTCGCAGCCGTCGCTCCAACTGAGAGACAAAACGGTGGTCGATGAGATACATAGCCGAATTATTCGTAAGAGAACTCAATGGCAAAAGGTGGCACAAAATGTTATCACTTAATATCAAGCATAAACTCACCTCTGTTTTTCAACAAGTAAGTCTTGAAAAGTTTTCAGCGTCAGTCGTCCACTGTCGTCTCGCTTCCAGGCCGCGTCGTTGAGTGATGCCTGTCCCTCCGAGGCGTGCTATTTAAGACAAGACCCTGTCGGCCAACTGCTTGGCACCACCCGTCGCTGCATGCTGTCACTGGCCGGTAGGATGCCGTCATAAACGGCACATGCAGGTACCGGGCGATACCGAACAACGCCCCGAGCCGACGTACCTCTCGAAATATGTGAAACAATTAGCAAAAAAATAATCATTTAGTGCAAATACTTAAACACAACTTATAATTACAATAATTACAGCGACTTTTGGAACACAGTATATAAAAAACTACACGAAGAGTTTTAGTGGTGTTTGTCAACGAGGGGGTTCAATTGTAGGCAAAAAATGTGAAATCCTGGGACTCCAAATTTGCAAATGGCCCTTTCTTCGGAAATTACCCGTGGAATGCTCAGACCGCCATCCGAAACTCTTTTTTTTTACCCTTTATAGAGCCGTGTATACGAATTTGTAATAAAAGAGTTGAAAAAAAGCTAAGGGCACCCATTTGTAAGTAAATACCTAATAACAGACTCGTATTTTGGAATGATGACTTAAACGGCGTAACCGTGTGAACTTGGAGACTTTAGGTCTGTTTCAAAAGATTCAAGACTACAACCGGAAGTGTGGTCTTTTTTTTTGGTACTTATATCTTGTTCTCGAGCGTGCTTCAAAATTCAGATTTGGGAGTCCCAGGATTTCACATATTTAGACTAAAATTAAATCCCTCCTTTGACAAACACCACTAAAACTCTTCGTGTTGTTTTTTGTTTACTGCATTTAAAGAGTCGATGTTATTATTGTAATTATTAGTTGTGTTTACGTATTTGCACAAAATGTTTATTTTCTTGCTAATTGTTTCACATATTTCGAGAGGTACGTCGGCTCGGGGCGTTGTTCGGTATCGCCCGGTACCTGCATGTGCCGTCAATGACGGCATCCTACCGGCGTGTGACAGCATGCAGCGACGGGTGGTGCCAAGCAGTTGGCCGACCGGGCCTTGCTTTAAGAAGCACGCCTCTGCAGTGGCGTGCGGTGTGTTTTTACAATGGGTAAGCGGTAGGCAATTTTGGCTGAGTTGGTGACAAATTGGACGGTGGGAGGGGGCGTTTCGGACCCGAGCAACAAGGCGCACTGAGTTGCAGGGAGCCTAATCATTCCACTTGAGGACATCCAGTCTGGCCTGTTCGTTGACTGCCAAGTCCACACGCACTTTTCCGAAAGCTGTAATTTTAACGAAGGAATGCAATTGTGTTTCCGATATGAAGTGCTTTTTCAGTGCGTTGGTCAGCGCGTTTAGATTAGTGTACCCCACCTTTCCTCACACAGAATTTATGCTCTCGTCAAAGAGAAGACAATGCCAGCAGAAAAGTTTGGTTTCGGTCTCAGAGCCTGTTAGCCACTTGTATGTGTCATACTCACTGATCTCAAATAGCCTGGATAGCTGTTGCCATAGTGCGGTTTAACATCAACAAGTCAACAAGTAGGAGTCAATAATTTTGAGTCTCCCCATAAGATCCCATTGTGATTTTAGTGATTTTACTAACCTTTTTTGCAGCTTTGAATCAGATGTTTACATTAAATTGAAGTGTGTAGCATTCAGAGAAGCTTTTTACAGGTGTTTATGGTCCCTGCTTGATGCTTAGGCTCGAAATATGCGCGTGAATAGCACGCTGTACACGCTGTGAAAGAATGTCAATGTCGAAACCAGGCTCCAATAAACTAAAGAAGTACAAAGTACAAAGTACAAAGTTAAACAAAGTAGTGAATTGCAATTCCCAGGTAGCACAAAAACTTTCAACACGTTCGCACGACGTCCTACGAACGTGTTGAACGTGTTGAATGTCCTGCAACGTTCAAACCATTCAGCGAGCGTTCGGTTAACGTTGTTTTTATAACGTAAGACATACATTCGCCGCAAACGTTTCACTGACGTATGTAAAAGCAACATTTTTAACTTTGAGACTTGTCGACGTTTAGCCAACGTACGAGAAATGTTGATCTTGCAACGTTATTAAAGGTTCAAATGTATTCGTTTCGTTGATGTTCCTTAAAAGTAAGTCAGGCGAACGTTCGCATTAGTATTTTCAACGAACGTTCAGTTTCATAAGTAATAATACGTTAAAAACGCAACGTGACATGGCCGTTGTGTTTCCGACGTTAAAAAACGTGCGGTAGCAAATGTGTGATGAACGTTCTATGGAAGTTAGTCGTGCGTACGTTAAAAAACAGACATTCACTGGACGTTGACATAAGCAAGTTCGCTTACGTCAAAATAAGAACGTGACATAGGCCGTTGTGCCTTCAACGTTCAAACACGTTCGATATTAAACGTTGGATTCACGTTCTCTCAAAGTAAGTCATGCGAACGTTTGTTATCGCACATTCAGCAGACGTTTACTGAGCAAGTTCTCTTACGTCAAACTCAAACGTTACATTGACGTTGTGCCTTCAACGTTTAAACACGTTCGATATTGAATGTTGGATTCACGTTCTCTGAAAGTAAGTCATGCGAACGTTTGTCATTGCACTTTCAGCAGACGTTTACTAAGGCAGGCGCCAGCGCCATCTGGCATAAATTAGTGTCACTCGTCGACGGCAGCGCCGCCTAGTAGTCAGCACACGCACTCCACGGTGCTGTCGATAATGCTGTCCGATTGATTTACTTACGTATATATGATTACTTATTATGTCGATGAGTGACGTTTTGCACGAATTTAACTTATAAAAAATATGAATCTATAAAGCTGGATAAAAAACAATATAATACTTCTTAAAGGTACTTGCAGGTGAACAATCACGACAAACAAAACATAATATAGATTAAAATTTTGCCGTGAGCTATTATGATCTAGCAGCCGCGTGGTAACACTGTCGCCTACGGAGCCGAGGATCTGCCGAGACCGAGTTCGAGGACCATCGTGTCCCAAAATTATTAATTTCTGATATTTGCAGGATAGACGTGCGCAGTGCCAATGTGATCGCATCTGCAAATGCCGGGTAGCTGGGGGTCGGGCTGACCAGTGCAAGGAGGATTTAGTGCCCGAAATTCGAAAATGACGTCATTACTTTTCATTTCACCGTATGCTGTCCGGACGTTCGATTAACGTTTTGCGGACTTTGGGTGCACGTATTCTTTTATCGTCATACTCTCGTCCGCTGACCGTTCGTTGAGATTAATCCTGAACGTTGCACGCAAGTTATCCTCCGTTAGTTTTTCGACCTCCACTGAACGTTTGAGTTAACGTTTGCCAAACGTTCTAAAACGTTCTGCCCGAACGTTGAACGTAAGTTATCTCCCGTTAGCTTTTCGATCTCCACGGAACGTTCCAGTTTACGTCCACCAAACGTTCGATTAGGTCCTACCCGAACGTTGAACGTAAGTTATCTCCCGTTAGCTTTTCGACCTCCAGCGAACGTTCGAATTCACGTTCGCAGAACATTTTTGTGCTACTTGGAGCAGTGCTGTCTCCCAAAATCAAATTTCATATAACCAGGCATTATTAAAGTGCCGGTTGCTGCAATTTTAATGTAGTAATAACGCAGGACACATGTTTTAAAAATTCTCAAATTAGCATTGAAATCATAGGGAGTCCACCGATTTTGGGACCCCAACCTGTTGCAAACAATGACTACTTGCTAACTACTTGCTGTCATCAAACATCAAATTTTAGCTGCTGGCTGGACACTATGCTCCATCCAGGCTATTAGAGATCAGTTGTCATACTCTTTGGCAGCGTTGAAGTGGCGGGTAAAGTCCACTTTACCTCCTACCGTCTTTTGTTGTGTAGACAAGCACTTCGTGTCCGGCATCGGCCTGCCTGCAAGTATTACTCGTTTTTTTTCGTCGAAACTTAACCGGTGAAATGGATTTTCCAATAGCTCTCGAATTGGGCACTTCGCAGGCTCGGTCCCCTGACTGGCCATTTTCGTCACGATCTCAGAACTATAAATAATAACTGGGCACTGTAATTTCACATATTGTCACGTGGAAAGCCGCGGGCGAAACTGGCTGGCAAGTCCGCGCGCGAGTTGCCATGTCAACCTCCGCGCAACTTAGTCTCGTCGCCCACACCGCTTACCCGTTTCGTCATCATCCAGGGTTTAGCACGGCGATGTCGCTCCCATGCCTCGCGTTACTTTCCGTCTCCCTTCCTACCCGCAAGGTAAGCAGCGCTATGAGAAACCCGTTGCAAAAACATCTAATCGGACTGCTGTAGAGAAGTGAGAAGCACGCATTTTTAAACCGATGCGAATGTACGTGGATAAATAAAGTCATGCTGTTACAAAGTAAACATGTCAATAATTTTGAAACATGTTAACAAAATTACATTTTGGAAAAAATTAAAATTATGGTGATCGTAAAAATGTTATGTATATGCCAGAATGTCAGGGTATAAGCAGTGCTTAATTAGCATACCCTGGAGCGCACGCCCCTGCGCCTCGGAGGGACAGGCATCACTCAACGACGCGGCCTGGAAGCGAGAAGACTGTGAACGACCGACGCTGAAAACTTGTCAAGACTGACTTATTGAAAAACAGAGGTGAGTGTATGCTTGATATTAAGTGATAACATTTTGTGCCATTTTGGGCCATTGATTTCTCTTACGAATAATTCGTCTATGTATCTCATCGACCACCGTTTATTCTCTCTTTTGAAGCGACGGTTGCGAGAGAATACATTTAAATTTAAATGTTGAAAGTAATTCTCAAGCCTTTACACAAATTGTGCTAATATCAAAGGTTGTATCTTTTTATAACCAATAAAGTGGCAATTAAAACTTTAAAAAATTTGTCCACCAATTGCCGTTTCTGTCCACTCGTTGCAATTTCAAAATAAATTTTCAAATTTTTAATATCGATTCCAATTTTAATATTGCGAAACGGTCGCTGTTAAAAGTCAATACCGAAAGTTTGCAGCTAATCGGTGATTCGTAAGGGTAATTACGGTCGTTAAGGGGTTCAAAACCGGCTGTTTGCGTCCTAAAAAATCTTGAAATTTTTGCCTGCCATGGCCGTTATAAAAAGTAAAAATCTTTAATCCGACCACAGCTTGTCGGAAGATGAGATATGGCCTTTAAAATCTGCAATAAAATCCTGTCGGAAGAACCAGTCGAAGTGACATTTCTAGGTAAGCTGATCTTTCGGAAAGTAAAGAATAAAGAAACATTCTTGCATAGAGTTCGTTTCTTTGGTAAAATAACAGCTTAATAGAACTTGTATCACTTGATAACTAAATTTTATGCCCTCCCGGGCCATGGCTGGGCGAGTAGAGCGAGCTGAGCGAATCCTTTAATTTCAATACTAAAAAGTAAAACTTATTTGTGGTTTTTTTGTGTGTTGAGCGTGCTTTGCTGACCAAACGGCTTTTCTCATCCTAAGTAGCAGAATATGTGGTTTTTTTCGTTAAACTTACGTAAAATGTTACGTCAATCTCTTTGCTCTTTGTTAACGAGAGCCTTACATCATTTAAACGTTATTGATTACGTTGGACGAAAGTTACCCTTAACGTTATTATGACGTTGTTATTTCATTGGCCTTAATGTTGTTTTTAAGTTACTTGGATTTGACGTTTTTTACTTACATTGGCCTATTTGCCGATTTTAACTTGAACACGAGTTAAATTTTGCGTCGTTTTTCAGTCGCCATGTTAGCGGAAGCCTTACATCATCTAAACGAATTATTATATTCGTTGGACGTACGTTATCCGTTACGTCAATTTGACATATCGACTTTCGTTTTGAGCTCGTATTCTGGTACGCAATAAGGACGTATTATCTAACGTGCAAATAACGAATGCATTACGTCTTATTAACATCGTATATAAACCACATTTTAACGTATTTCCTAGCAAACCAGTAAATTTGGTAGCTAAAATACTTCGTTAGCAGTACATAACCAACATTGGTTCTCCAACGTTTGTCCAACGTTCACAGACACTGACTGTAAAACCAAACCTAAAAATGTGTCACCCGCACCAGGTGCCCTGATCGGCCTCTGTAAGCTCCTCCCATTTTTGCTCATTTTGTGCGGTGAACAAGGTTCGAAATGTTGACGTCGCGGACACTAGGTTCTGGTAGCTAGCACGCTAGCCACACGGCTAAACGGCATATGGTTTTGCCGTGGTATTTTAGCTTAATTGTATACCTTCAGCCCCCACATCAGTACATGCACTTTGCAGCAGATAGTTTGAAACACTTAAGGGAAATTAACGGGTATCTTCCCTCTCAAAGTACAAAATATAAATAAGAAAAAAATCCTCGTTGTTGTGCATTATTGATGAGTAAGAGATTTCAATTTTATGAGTTCTTACAGTTTTTTTACAGTAAACATCTCCATTCAACTCATAAAAGTGTGTCTTTTTTTCGAATTCGATCTTCCCAATAACACCAATCGATTCCTCTCTAAAGACTGATCAGTACTCCGCTTGAATCGCATCTCTAGATTGAATAGCAGACGCGCAAAAGGCTGCGATTGATTCACTTATTTTCAAAACAATCTCGGCTGCTAATCCGTCTCCAAGTTTACGAGCATTTGAGAGTAAGCAGATTACGTCATATGCGATAAGGTTCGAGCTCGTGGAGCTCGGCAGTCAAGACACATTCCAGACCAAGGTATCCATGTCAGCTAGGGAGGGCGTTTTACGGGTTAAACACAACGGCAATTAGGTAGCCTAAACTACTGATGGTTTGAAAATTGGACCACTTAATAACCGGAACATTTGACAAGAGTCATGCTGCAATCAAAATTCTTCTGCAATGTTTCGAAGGCTTCTTTTTTGCCCCCAAAAAATGCAGAGGGTGACAAAAATAATTACAGGCCACAGCCCTTGGCTCAAAATGAATATTTTTTTGGACAGTGACGAAGAGCAAGGTGCCAGCTAGGTGGTGCAGAATTTTGGTTTCCCCGTCTTCAGCCAATATCCTCATCTAATTGCCGCTAGATACATAGGTTTAATTGCGTTTATGTCAGTTTGGTTTCTTGGAAATTTTTAAATATAATGCTCTTTAAAATGATGTTAACTGTCAGGTGTGATCGTTAAATAAACGATTTTTCCCGTAGGTTGCTCGTTATTGATTCAGTGGTCCTTGTCTTACAACACCCTTAAAGGCATAAAATTACTTTACCATAGAATCGTAACTATGATATCAAAAGAAATCGACAAACTTGAAAGAATTTTCTGAAAAGATTTATTTTTAATTAATAATCTAAGACTTTTGGCGTTCCGCGCGGCGCGATTTTCTAGACGAGTATTATTCTCTAGTACAGCTGTTCACTATCCCCTCCCACCCTTCGTAGCGCTGTCGCTGCCGCTACGGCTCGGTCCGGCACGCTCAGAGCGCCACTGCACGATAAATATGCAGCACGCTAATTGCATACTTGATGTGATCCGCTTACCGCGGCTAAACGGTAGGTCCTATCAAAGTGCCAAATTATTTCAACACAGAGGAAGGTTGGAGGACAAGGATCAAATTAATTAATTAATTGTGGACCAGAGGTTTGTCTACGTGCTAGGTTTCGATAAAGCGCTACGGGCCGAAAAACGCTGACTTAGGGAATTTCTGTACTGATGGCCGTAGGCACAAGAAGTTTTTTTCTGCCCAAAGGTCAATATTAATTTATCATAATCGATGGTAAAAATTAATTTCAAGCTACACATATGATAACTTACACCTAAAATCAAAATTGTGTTTTTACACAATATAAATTGTTTAAAAGGGCTCCAAGTGTGATTAAGATCCAAGTGTGATAAGGCCAACGCACAATTGATGTATTAATAAGGGTGGCAATAAGAATTACGAGACAATCAGATGCAGTTATAAGAAAATCAGCTATCCATCTTATAAATATCTACTATTTATCCCTAAAAAATGTGTGTGTTTAAGTAGTTAATCTTATCCAAAAGCTGAACATGTAGGAACTTCATGCGCTGGTACAAAATGGTACCTGTTGAACGATCTTAAATTGCAAATTAATATCGTTATTTTTATTGAAAGCAATGTAATTATTTAAGGCCAAAAAGGGGTATTTCGGGGTGAAGTTGGTAGTAAAACAGTTCAATCACCAAGTATCTCTGCCCTGCAGCGAATGCTGTGTGCTGCTATACAAATTGGAAACTTCAATGCGGCGACTGCACCATTGGCGATCCGTACTGCGGGCGTGGAGGATGCAACTGGGTAGGCTGCAACTGCGACGGGGGGTGCCGGAAAGGCCAATGCTTTAGCCTACGGTTGAGCAGCAATGACAGTGAGGTATGATCTTACTTTAAGAGCATGACTTTTTGTGATGTCGACCCATTGTTTTTGGCAACAGCTGCAGACGCTTTGGTATGTGTCGTAGGAATTTCGGTAAAATACAGTCAAATGATGAAAAGCAGTAGAAAATCAAGTCTCGACTGGCCTTACATCAGTTACATTTTATCTAACAACGTTATTTTTCAACCTTTATACTTGTTGACGATTGGATGCTGGCTGGATATGTGACAATGCTGCTGTTGTGCTAAATTTAACCCATTTAGTTGGTATCGTTATGCCTATTTATTTTCTTTAAAGAAGTGAATAGTTTATGTATGTCATGATGTAACAGGTTACATGTTTGCGGTAGAGATGGGAAAAAATTCCGAACGGTCCGAAAGTCTGGCACGACTTTCGGGCCCGGCCGGGCAGATTTTTTTTGCAATTGTCGGGCCTCGGACCGGGCGGGGCCTCGGATCTGAGATGTCGGGCCGGGCCGGGCCGGACACGACCCGGACTTCGGGCCGTCGGACTCTCGGACCGAGTCGGACTCTCGGACTATGTTCGACTCTTGGACCGAGTCGGAATCTCGGACCGTGTCGGACTCTCGGACCGTGTCGGACTGTCGGACCGTCTCGGACTTTCGGACAGTCTCGGACTTTCGGACAGCTTCGGACTTGCGGACAGCCCCGGACAGATGCTACGTTTGGACAATACTTCGGGCCGGGCCGGACTGAAAAATGTAAGCCCAGTTGGGCCTCGGGTCGGGCCGGACTCACGACCGGTCGGGCCGGTGTCGGGCCGGGCCGACGGAAATCCAGCAAATCCCATCTCTAGTTTGCAGGTCGGATAGTACTACCTACTTGTCGACTCCTAATTTATTACCTAGATTAATTAGTGTGCACTTATTGATGTTCATGCCTAGAGATTTGGAGATGTTTTTCTAGAAGCTGTTGAATGGGATTATTAAAGGACCCAACAAGAGACAGCCTTGATTATACCACGGTGAAGTACTGAGTATTGTAATTACTATTGCAGTGTTGCAGGTTGTACATGGTGTTTTGGAGTGTATTTTGAGAGAATTGTGACCAAGTTCGTCTGTTCCGGTAATACATATTGAAAAGTGTGTTTTATAAGTGGATTTCGCGATTTTGTTATTTCTCCATAAAAATTACTTGGCTACCTGTGCCTACGTGGCAGTCACTGATCTCAAATAGCAATTAGATATAATAGAAAATGGCTATTAGAGATCAGTGGTGGCAGTACATCTTTTGATTTTCTCATTCTTTGACCCGATAAAGTTAGTATGCCGTAGCCCAGGTAGATATAAATTTACTGACAATTCATACTCCACCAGTGCTATCTGTAGGTTTGCATTTCTTTTATGCGCGTCTTTTTTGCAGGCTAACCCAAATATCTACCTTTTTCTCCCATAACTGCAATATTCGGATTGATGCGCTCATTCCATTTTGATCAAATCGACCGTTCCAGGGTTCCATTTTTAATAGAGATATAATCCATAGTGGCGTGACTTTCGTTTGTTTCTGAGACGTCAAACGTCGTCGCATTTTAATTACTAAAACAAAATTGCATTGGCTTTCATTTGAGGTTTTCATTTACATAATTTGAATACTTATTATAAAACTCTGTCCTGAACCTGGAGCACATCAGTGAGTGCGAACTCAACCCAGCAAGCGGCAAACTGAAACCGGGCAGCGAACACCATGGTTGTCGGTGTTTTTAAGACAATCTTGCTGCTGCAATGGAAGAACTTGTTGGTGATTCGTCGCAGCCCCATCGCAACCTTCTTTGAACTACTGATACCGTTCGGACTTATTTTTTTAATAGGGAGTGTTGTTAAAATCAATGATCTGCCAGGAAATCCACTGCCAACGTTTTACAACGCGATCCCCGAAAAGGATCTGCTTCTCACGCTTCCACCCGGCGCGCGAATCGGCTACGTGCCGGACACGGAATTCACGAAGAAGTTGATGACCGAAGCGACCGATAAACTTCCTACCTTTGTCTCGGGTCGTAAGTACAGCTCGCCTCTATTCTCCTATCATCCACCGAAAGCCGATAAACCGATCTGTTGTAATTTGATGTACGAACAGTGAAGTAAATGACAGCTTTCAAAATGTGCGGAAAATTTCTCAAAAGTAAAAATCCACAACATTACAGGGTATAGTACGTCTCAGGTTCTTTTGTAAGCGCCCCGGGACGCGTGTAAAGAAATTATACCCGACTGAGGTAGGTACCATAGTACTAACGCTTGCTGTTATATGCATGGTTTGTTTCGTAATAGCACGACATGCTGAAGGCAGTGCGGTGGTTCAGTGGTAGTGGTATGCCGTAGGTTCCGTATTCGAACTCCGCGGGTGCTTGTTTTTTGTTTTTTGAAACCCATATGAACCGCACCAATCGTCTTATTTCTCCGTCCTTTTTGGTATACATATGCTTTATTGTGACGTTTCAATTTTTATTGTGGGATTTCACCTGAATCCCCCCTCCCCTTCCTACGCGCCTGATCTAACGTTAATATAAGTTTTCAAAACATGCCGAGAACTGTCCAAAATCCAAATTGTAATATTCAAAAAAATTTGAATGTTACAAGTTTTACTTCCGTGATTAGTTTTAGCTTGTGATATCAGTTCTAAACAGTAATACAATTTTTTTTAATTCCCAAAAAATCCTTAAAAGCTCTACTTTATGCAGTAATTAATAATTTACGCTCATATTTCAGTTTTGAATATATTTGCTGATTTCACACTTGTTTAATACTAACTCAATGATCACATCAGAAATGGGAGAAGACGGATTTGACTAGAGTCGTTCTAAAATGGAGGAATGAGAATTTGACTGTCACTCTGGAAAAAATATATATAATAAAATAAAATAATATATTTATGTATAAATATAAATAAATAAAAAAAAAATATATTTATATATATATATATATATATATATATATATATATATATATATATATATATATATATATGTGAAGTGGAACACGTATCGAACATTCTTTTATTACCCAAAGGAATATCATTGCCTTCATTGTCATTGTCTCTGCAGCCACGCATTGACAATTAGTGTGTATTCTGGTTCGGCGTGGCGACCGCCCTGACGCAATGTCCGCTCGTTGATGCCCTGGTCCAGGTCTTCACGGCTTGGCCAACGAGCAGCAGGTGCAGGAATTGGTGGGCAACGCGTCGACTGAGAAATGGCCGGGCCTCAAACGCGTGCCTGTCATCGCCGTGGTGTTCGCGCAGGCCGACCCGCGCACGCGCAGACTCGACTTCAAAGTGCGCACGCAAGACGTGAGCTGGAGGAAGGACCACCGTCTGCGAGATCAGGTCACGGATCGCCCGGCCGGATTGTCGAGTTCGGGTGCGTCCACCAGAGATATGAACTTAGTGGGAGACCTGTAATTCCCGTACGGATTAAGCGGTAAGCCGCAATTACACTGGCGAACCTTTGCGATGGATGTCTTCTACATACATTTTTTTCCGTTCAAAATAACATGGATCTGGCTCAGATGCGCAACCTGCTCGCCGCAAGTAGCGCAAAATCTGTTGTTAAACGGACCAAATCGACCGTTTGGCGAATGTGAACGTTTAACCAGGGGCGAAGCGTGGGTATTTTTACGGAGGAGACACACATAATATTACGTACATTTGGCAGTGGCACGTGCGTAGGGGTACCATTATCTCTCTGGAGCACGGTAAATGAAATTAATATCAGTCTTAGTGCCTTTAAAAAATTTGTATAGAAGTTCGATCATACGGTCATGTTCATTCAGTTCATGCTGGCTGGAAATATGAACCTTATCTTACTAAATTACCTAATGTTTAGGACGAAATAAGCTTGCATGTGCTGTGGTTTACGTTGAGCAGGAAAGCAATGCTAATCGCTTACAACGCTGGGTAAGCGCCTTATACCATGGGTAAGCGCTACTACTAAACCTGAAAAATATCCCGCGCCACGGAGCGCGCTTGTGCTACGGAGACGCGGTTCACGAAGCACATATTTTCAGGACGGCACGGAGTCACAGAGCCGAGACGCGCCTCAAACGCAGCGATTTTATTGCAGCGGTGACTCGGAAATCAAGCATAGGGCGGCGGGTGGGGGGCGGCGGGCGGCGGGGGCCAGTGTACAAGACCCTATGCGAGGAGACAATCTCCAACTATGTCTCTCGCTCGGTGCTCGCATAGTAAATCGCTCGTAGCTCTTCGGTTGCGCTCGCGTTACAGCCGAGCTTGGCGCGCGAGTGTGAATGCATATGCAGCTCGCACCGAGCTCGTTCAAACCACTCGCTAAATAAACTTAAAAGATCCGTAAAAAAAACTTCATCACGTAATTTTTAGGGTAAACACTGTCTCATTGTCTCATAGGACGCTTCGCCCCAGCGTTTAACGAATGTGAACGTTTTACGCAAGTTATCCGCCGTTAGCTTTTCGACGTCCACCGAACGTTTGAAATAACGTTTTCCGAAAGTGTTTGTACTGCGTGGGGCATGTCTCCACGTTTTACATATTTTACAGCCGATTACATAACATGATCTGGACATAAAACTCTTTTCCGGTAAATGCTCACGTTCAGCACATGCTGGACTCTTGCACCGCAATGGACGATGTGATGTGTATTGCTTGCAGACGTCTACCTGATGAACGGCTTCCTTGCCGTACAGCTTGCAGTCGAGAGCTCTTTCGTCAACCTCGCGAAAAACCCTGCACGTGCAGAGTCGCAAGCTCCCGCGCCGGTAGGTGTCGGCAATACTCTCAACCTCATAGACTCAATGGCAGCCGAAAGGAATTCTCTCACCTTCACACAGTTGTTGTTGTGCTCAGATTAAAGATTTTGCCTTTTTATAACAAAAACAGAGGCAATTAAGCTTTAAAAAATGTTAAGGCCATTGCCGTTTTGTCTAATCATTCCGATTCAAATACCAACTTATTCCAACTTGAAATAAAATTTAAAAATTGTGATATCGACTCCAAATTGTAATATTGTAAAGTAATCGCTGTCAATAGTCAATACCGAAAGTTTGAAGCGAATCGGTGCTTCGGGAAGGTAATTACTGCAAAAAATTATTCCCGTAGCCCACGATGACGTCATAGAGAATTTGACGTCATATGAAAATTTTTATTGCCTCAGACATGGGTTAAAAATAGTAAAAAATCTTTAATCTGAGCACAGCTTGTTAGAGAAGAAAGGGCATAGCCACACCGGTAAGAAATGTTTCGAAATCATTCTTAGCTAGCAGTGCTCTTGTTAAGTTGTTGCTATGCCCTTCGTTCGTCGGATCCTTCGGCTCTGGTCCAACTGCGCGTTGTGCTAACTGCGCGTTGTGCTAACTGCGCGTTGTGCTAACTGCGCGTTGTGCTAACTGCGCGTTGTGCTAACTGCGCGTTGTGCTAACTGCGCGTTGTGCTAACTGCGCGTTGTGCTAACTGCGCGTTGTGCTAACTGCGCGTTGTGCTAACTGCGCGTTGTGCTAACTGCGCGTTGTGCTAACTGCGCGTTGTGCTAACTGCGCGTTGTGCTAACTGCGCGTTGTGCTAACTGCGCGTTGTGCTAACTGCGCGTTGTTCTAACTGCGCGTTGTGCTAACTGCGCGTTGTTCTAACTGCGCGTTGTGCTAACTGCGCGTTGTGCTAACTGCGCGTTGTGCTAACTGCGCGTTGTGCTAACTGCGCGTTGTGCTAACTGCGCGTTGTGCTAACTGCGCGTTGTTCTAACTGCGCGTTGTTCTAACTGCGCGTTGTTCTAACTGCGCGTTGTGTTAACTGCGCGTTGTGCTAACTGCGCGTCACGCGTCGGTGCATCTAAAAATGTGCAAGTTCTTGACAACGCAGACAGAGCGCGTCCACGAAGAGAACGTAGAGGACGATGCGCAACCAGTCTAGTTGTTATGAAATTTATGAGTCTCATGTCTGTACTATGTCCTATCTTTCGTCCTAGTTTTGAAAAAAAACTATTTCAAACTGGGATTTGAATGCTAGATAAAAGTATCACTGGTTCCCCGACGTTTAGTAACATTTTCTGCTAGTTACTTCTTTAAGAGGTTTGGGGTACCTTGTACTGCCGTCACAGATGCAGACCTTCGCTATTATGCGCTTTTTTTCTAAACCGTAAGAGATGACCTCATAAAGTAAGAGAGGGAGTTGTAGATAAAGAGTCAATCTGTGTCGGCAACGGAGCCGTTTTTTCTTTTTTTGTGTTTAAAAGGGCCAAAACCGCTTCTAAAAGTGTTGTATTTTGCTCTTTTCTGCGCATTTTCGTGAATCGGTAAAAGATACGAAAGAGATTGAAATTCAGAAAAAGGGTCCGTTACCGACACAGATTGATTCTTTATCTTCAGCTTCCTCGCCAACTTCAATAGTTTATCTCTTACGGTTTAGAAATAAAGCGCATACTCGTGAGACTCTGCATTTGCGCTATCTCGCAGCTGCGAGCAGCCCCGAATTTTAGCAAGATAGGCAGCCAAATAAAACACACCTCCACCTTTCCAGTTGAGTTCGGAAAGTTTGACGTTCCGAACTCAACCGAACCGATCCGCGCCGCTGATGGACAGCGAGCCTGTAGCTACCTGGGTACCTGGGTACCTGGGTACCTGGGTACCTGGGTACCTGGGTACCTGGGTACCTGGGTACCTGGGTACCTGGGTACCTGGGTACCTGGGTACCAAGGGGTTGGGTATACGGACCGTATCGACAACAGTTCTGTTTATTCACTGCTGATGACAAACGCACATTGTGTCTCATCACAACAAGGTGAAATATTTCTTTGGGTCCTTGGCAAAGCAGATGGGATCGTTTTCTACCGTGAAAGCCGAGAAAAATCTCGTGTTGTAAAATTGCCCAATAGTGTTGTACGTTGTAAAGTAGTATTTGGTCAGTTATAATAAGGGATGCACCATGTCAATTGACCGGTCAATTGACCAAAATATACACTTGACATTTTTTAATTATTGATAAATTATTTATTTATTTATTTATTTTTACATTTATATTATTTAATATAATTTGATATTATATTATTGATATTAATATTATATATTATATATTTGATATTAACATAATATTAAGTATTATTAATTATTATTATTATTATTATTTATAATTATTTATAATTAATAATTATTTATAAAACATGTAATTCGTGGCAGCAATAGCATAACTGCATCTTGTTGTCTTCCTGTAAGTTTACAATAGACTAGGGGCTCCGCCCCTGAGGCCTACGGCCGCCAACCCCACACACGGTCCGCTGACTTCGCAAGGAACGTAGCTACCCGACGGTTTTGTCATGCAATTTGGGGAATGTGCCCCCTTAGCTAATGCGAGGGCTTTGCGAGAAACTTGACTTCACGGTGATATTCTGAGGTCATTTCGCTTCGAAACCCGTGTCCAAATAACCACAGATTTGTGACCAGCCCTTCTACCCTCACACACAAAAAAGAACCTACGTAAAAGGGCTCCTCACATTTCTTCAGTAATTGCCATTTTTTATTGTATATCATAATAATGTTTTCTGTATTTGTCAGTAAACTAAAATTACTGTAATACAGTCTTGTCAGAAATCACCCATTGTAGCATATATCCTTCTAGCCACATTTTTTTTTATAAAACCGCATGGCAATATATCAATTTTTGTTTAATTTTGAATGTGACCGGTCAATTGACCAAAAAAGTATTTGACAAGTCAATTCACACCCCTAGTTAAAATGGTATATTGTACAGCAATGTAAAGTATTATTGTCTAGGTCAAATGCAATATATTGGTGTGCGATTATCGGACACTAAATCATTGGGGGATCGGATTATTAAACGATTCGTGTTTTGTCATTGTAATTGAAATATCATGAGCGATGCCTAGCCATGGCTATATTCCAAGGGACCCAGCCCGGGAAGCAATTTGTAGCGTGTCAAATCCTTTTATATGCCTCCCATAATTTCTCTCTCGCCCTTGTTTTTGCATTGCGATAGATCTTACGTATGGTTATTGAAATAGCTCATTTTAATTTGGAGTTGAACAATAGTTTAAGCATTGCAATACATTTTTTTTATTGGTTGAAAATGTTATTTACATAATATGTTTGACCTAAAATTGTTAGGTTTTCCTAAAGATGTGGGAAACATTTGGAAAAGATAACCAAAACAAACGTGACGATGAGCTGCAATGAGATGGCAATGTTTACTTGTAAGTAATAATGGAAAAGACCCCAAAATCATGCTTTTCATAAATATATTTTATAAATATGGTCAAACCTTTCACAAAGTGATAATAGCACCAATTTTGGATATGTTATGCTCCTTGGTATCATCTTCAATTCCAGATATGGAACCACGAAATCCGACGTCTGGGGCTAAGTTGGGCGTCGTTTTAAGGCGTCGCGCCTCTTAGCATCCCGCGTCCACAGTTTTCATACGGGATAAGCGAAACATATACAGGTTATAGATGAAACATTGTAACCCTGTTTTCAAAACATGAATATTTTATGACCCTAAGGAGCCGATTTTTGTGAAAAATGGAAATTGACATACGTTTTAACCGCTTGTGCATAATTTTTGTGTCTCTCAAAAACTCGAGATTCAAAAGGTTCAGAGGTAGCCTGAGACCTTAAGGGTGATGGCTCGACTGAAGTGAAAAACGTGAAACATTATTATTATTAAACCATTATTATTATTTTATTAACCTAGACTCCTAAATTCCTAAATTACGAAACGTAGGGAATCCAGTGAGATTTTTATTGAGCATTCAAATCCAGTTTGAAATAGTTTTTTTAAGTGTATCTGTCAGGCTGGGACGATGGTGGTAAATATTATGTCTAGAGTATAAACTAGATGAATGATCAGGTCCTCGAAAGTTTATCAATGCAAGTATGCAATTATGCAAAGAGTCTGTGAACCTTTTAACTACAGAGTTTAACTTGGTACGACACTGCGGCTGTGTTTGGTTTATTTTCCTAATGGCCATATTCCACTAGGGCTGCAACCCGGCGATCCGAAACGCCGATTCCGATCCGCCGGCATGTTTTGCTATTCCACACAGAAACCTCCAACTTTCCCAGCGCACGCGCAGTGCTTTGAAACATGACAAAGTTCTGGCAAGACAAGATGTATACATGGTGTTCGCGCCATTTCGCAATTTACAGTTACTTTTAGTGATTATTTTGACTTGTTAGTTTTAGTAGCTATTCTGACCACACCGGTACCTTTTGGTGGGTCAGGTCTCGTAGTGGTGGGTAGCAGTCGTCGTGGGCCGTGCGTGTCGACAGGTTGTTATCTCTCATCTTCGGAGAGGACACTCGTTAGCTAATAGTCAGTTCAACGTATCAACGTATCATCTCAACGCAAGAAGGCAGTAGTGTTTTCATTTTAATTTAAGTTACTTTATAAGCCTTTCCCCTGTTTCCCACCCCATTTTTCGCTCCAAACTGCACCTACCTTAGGCACATCAAATTACAATTTCCGGCCGTGACCCCGTCACCGTTTTGAGTCGACAATTGGTAAGTCAGTTTTATTTTCGTTCTTTCATACAGCCCACTTCATTTCGTTTGCTTTCTACCCCTGGCACTCCGTGCCAACACACGGCATTGGGTTTTCAGCTAATTTACTTCTTAATAATCTTCAAGCTGGTCGCTGGCTAATTTACCTTGCATTTTTTTGTCTAAATAAAGGTATTTAAACCTTTATTTCTGTGAAATCAATATATTAATTTGAGAAATGAAGTATTTCCATGTCGATTTTGGCAGATAAAAGAAAACAGCTGACCGTGGATAAATGTTTCGGCATGGCTCGCCTATCTCGGAATATCCCATCAGCCGAGCTGTTCGCGCAATCTGTCGCACGCCTGCGCACTGACATTAAAACAAACCCGCCGGGTCCGAACCCGCGGGTTGCAACCCTAGTGGAATATGGCCTTAACCATGCAGCCAGGCGCGAAACGCGATCCTAAATTGTGTGAACCAACATTTTTTCTTAACAATTGTGAACCAAAATTACTCTCCCTAGAAGCAGGAGTGTGTAGCATGTTTTGTAGCCGATTTGTTCAATGTACCGCAGAGGGTAATTTGCGGCCCTAAAAAAATGCATGCTTGAGGCTTTGAACTCGTAAACTTAACGCACACTTTGCCGCGAAACACAGCGTAGGTAAAGAAAGGAACAAGGAAGTCCGACCAGTGTTTCGTAGTAAAGTGGCAAATGTGGCTCGCAGGTGGCCGTCGAGCGGTTCCCGTTCCCGCCGTACGCGACGCGCCCCAAGTCCCCCGACCTCGGCACCGGCTTTTTTTTTACCCTGGGACTGCTCGTGCTCGTCGTCAATGTCGTCAACGGCATCATGCGCGACAAGGAAACCGGCGTGACGGTAAGTGCATAAATGCATGGTCCCGATTTCAGAGTCTCGATGCTATGAGCCATCACTTGTTGTGGGGCAAATAGACAAGGTTAAAGCTGATGAAGCTGATGGGCTGTCACTTGGTGTGGTCAGGAGTTGATGAAGCTGATGGGTTTTCACTTGGTGTGGTCAGGAGTTGATGAAGCTGATGGGCTTTCACTTGGTGTGGTCAGGAGTTGATGAAGCTGATGCAGCTGATGGGCTTTCACTTGGTGTGGTCAGGAGCTGATGAAGCTGATGGGCTTTCACTTGTTGTTGCCAGGAGTTGATGAAGCTGATGGGCTTTCACTTTTTTTTTATTTTTTTATTGTCAATAGATTGATCAAATACATGATATTATGACAGTCACACTTGGTGTGGTCAGGAGTTGATGAAGCTGATGCAGCTGATGGGCTTTCACTTGGTGTGGTCAGGAGCTGATGAAGCTGATGGGCTGTCACTTGTTGTTGGCAGGAGCTGATGGAGCTGATGGGCTGTCACTTGTTGTTGGCAGGAGCTGATGGAGCTGATGGGCTGTCACTTGTTGTTGGCAGGAGCTGATGGAGCTGATGGGCTGTCACTAGTTGTTGGCAGGAGCTGATGAAGCTGATGGGCTTTCACTTGGTGTGGTCAGGAGCTGATGGGCTGTCACTTGTTGTTGCCAGGAGCTGATGAAGCTGATGGGGCTGTCACGTGGCATGCTCTGGCTGTCGTGGTTCCTGAGGGGGTTCCTCATGTGCGAGCTGATCACGGCAATCTTTGTCTGGTATGTCGGTGACACCAGTCCTTGATACTGACCCCCTCCCCCTTTCCCCCTCCCCCCTAATGCTTGAAAAACACCTCACTGCGCAACACTTTACATTTTACCCAAAGGCAATAGACCACAAAGCTGTGACCTATCCAAAAATACTAGTATCCAGGAAAAATCCAAAGTGTTCTCTTTATAATCTTATTTAAATTACGAAAGCTCGTAATTGGCCCTGTATTCTCACCCTGTATTCTCACCCTGTATGCAAATTACTCCTCTCAAATTTCGTGCTCAGCTGGTAAGAGCACCAGCCGCGAAAGTTGGGGACCCGGGTTCAAATCCCGGAATGGGCAACACTTTTGGGAGGCTAATTTGTGTACTTAAAAATAAAATAAAAAAGCTTGCGTAATTGTTAATCTAATTGTGATACTTTACGATTATTTTGGTGAATCAAAAAATTTAAAGTAAATAATTAAAAAATTGCATAATTTGGATTAGACCGTATTTTTATGCAATTTTCCATCGGAGTGTTTTTCTCGACTTTTTGGGCGTAATCAGCAAATTATTCTGAACAAGGTACACTAAAAATCAAAACTCTTGCAGTTTGTTCCGGGCTAGGGGTCGTTTTGAGCTTCCTTGCCTGGACTATAGATAGCCCAAACTATTATTTGCAGATAATTGAAACTTGGACCACGAGTCGATCTGAACATTTGATAACTCCTGGGCAATTAAAAATTCTCCTGTGATATTTCTAAGGGTTGTTTTTGTGGGGGGGAAATGTAGAGGATGACAACACCAAAATTCAAAAAAAATTACCCTTAGCTCGAAGTTACATTTTTAATAGCCAGGGAACATTAGAAGGGTTCCAGCTGGGTGGTGTAGAATTTTGGTATTATTATATTCAGCCATTATCCTTATCCACTGGAAAAAAATACAAAACTTTAAATGCGTTTATCTGAGTGCGATTTTGGTATTTTGGTATTTTGGTACTTCTTTAACATATTGTTCTCTAAAATGTTGTCATCTTTGAGGTTCGATTGAAAAATAAACAATTTTTCCCATAGAATACTAAGAAATTCTTTCTTAAGGATTTGTCTACAACGGCCTTATAAGACATCTTTGAATAAAACCCCTTCGACCATGAAATTTTGGTCTTGGTTTTAGTCTTGGTTGGTCTTGGTTTTGGTCTTGGTCTTGGTTTTGGTTTTGGTTTTAATATCTTGATATCTCTTCCCTTGCCGAAATGTTAACTGCTGCCATTTTGTAGACATCGGAATCTGTTCTTTTCCCTTCGCGTCTCCAGAGCATGCTATTTCAAGTCTTGGTTGGCTTTGCTAATGCTTATGTTCGTCAGAAAGTGGAATGTTGCCAGAGGACGGCAATTCAGGGTACCTACGTGTTTACCGCGCAGGTGGTGCAGTTCCATTCTGATGCCGCAGTCCGACATGTGGCTACTCTTGCTGACTGTCACGCTCTTCTCCTTGGCCACCGGCGTCTTCCTCTGCGCGCTCAGCACGTTTTTCGATAGAGGTGAGTGCCTTTGCATAAGCGACAAGGATATTGCCAAGAAGAAGTGACGCCTGAGATTTCGAGGCACACCAGTGTTAGTATTACTGTATTTTTTAAATCTGGACTAAGCGTCTAGCCTTCAGTCCTCTAGGCAGTTGTCATGGCAAATAACTTAACTCCTTCTTAAATTTAGTGTTGAGACTCTTGTAATACCGCGTCTAGGGGTAATTGATCTTTCGGGCTCGCAGCTTGTTCATATCCCTGGCAAAAATGTACCTGTTTCCCATTTTGTAGCTGTCTTGATTTACGTCCAGGTTTTGACTTCACTTCCTTCGATGACTCTGATACTTAAAAGCAATGCGGACTTACGTATTTCTCAACGACTTCGAGTCACTCTCGCACTACATTGACTTATATACATTCATGCATGCCCTATTCGCTATAATTGTGGCACACCGCGTGCCCCGTACCTTTACACACATGTCCCTGGCTGCTATTGAAGATGCCACCTAGCTGTACACACCCATGCCAGCACCGTGCCCTGTACCTTGGCACACATGTCCCTGGCTGCCATTGAAGATGCCACCTAGCTGTACACACCCATGCTAGCACCGTGCCCTGTACCTTGGCACACATGTCCCTGGCTGCCATTGAAGATGCCACCTAGCTGTACACACCCATGCCAGCACCGTGCCCTGTACCTTGGCACACATGTCCCTGGCTGCCATTGAAGATGCCACCTAGCTGTACACACCCATGCTAGCACCGTGCCCTGTACCTTGGCACACATGTCCCTGGCTGCCATTGAAGATGCCACCTAGCTGTACACACCCATGCCAGCACCGTGCCCTGTACCTTGGCACACATGTCCCTGGCTGCCATTGAAGATGCCACCTAGCTGTACACACCCATGCTAGCACCGTGCCCTGTACCTTGGCACACATGTCCCTGGCTGCCATTGAAGATGCCCCCTAGCTGTACACACCCATGCCAGCAACGTGCCATGTACCTTGGCACACATGTCCCTGGCTGCCATTGAAGATGCCACCTAGCTGTACACACCCATGCCAGCAACGTGCCATGTACCTTGGCACACATGTCCCTGGCTGCCATTGAAGATGCCACCTAGCTGTACACACCCATGCTAGCACCGTGCCCTGTACCTTGGCACACATGACCCTGGCTGCCATTGATGATGCCACCTAGCTGTACACACCCATGCCAGCAACGTGCCATGTACCTTGCCACACATGTCCCTGGCTGCCATTGAAGATGCCACCTAGCTGTACACACCTATGTCAGCACCATGCCCTGTACCTTGGCACACATGTCCCTGGCTGCCATTGAAGATGCCACCTAGCTGTACACACCTATGCCAGCACCGTGCCCTGTTCCTTGGCACACATATCCCTGGCTGCCATTGAAGATGCCACCTAGCTGTACACACCCATGCTAGCACCATGCCCTGTACCTTGGCACACATGTCCCTGGCTGCCATCGAAGATTCCCCCTAGCTGTACACACTCATGCTAGCACCGTGCCCTTAACCTTGGCACACATGTCCCTGGCAGATATTTGACAACGTCTGATCACTTACAGGTGTGTTCGCTATGATCGCTTGCATCATCATCTGGCTGATGTACCCCAAAGTAATAGACAGCATCTCTAATGAGCCATGGATGAAGGCGCTGGTGATCCAGGTGTTCACGATGATGGTGCCCATACAGGCGATCCAAGTCGCGTGTGGAAGGATAAAACTGCTGGAGGACTACGGTTAGTCACTTTTTGTTGAGCACTTTTTGAGGTAAATGCAGGGACTGGAACTCGAAACAACACCCGAAATCTGCTAGAACCATTGCTTTTTTGTAAAAATAAATGTGCCGGAACGCCAACATAACCCTTCTCTAAAATCCTATTTCAATGGCAACACTGTACAAGCGTGTCTATGCACTTTTCAAATCCGGGGCTTCATGCATTTTTTCGCCTTCATACGTATTTAGAACATTCTGGTATATTTCGATAACAAACATCACGATCTAATGAGTTCAGCTATTCACAAAACGATCTGAAATCGCATTCTATAATACAAATGCAAAATTGTTGAAATGACCAACCAGCCAAGGCAAGAGCATGTCTGGATCTTGCACGTCAAAGCTACAAATCCATTTTTTCGATACTTTCAGCGTAAATTTCTCAAAGAATATCTGTCTTACCTCAAATGTAGGTTGGAAATGTGTGAAATTGTACCTGCTTGCTGCTGTTGATGTCATTTCTATAGAGATTTTTTCGAATACTAGCAGTATGACCCGTGCTACACACGTGTGGTGCTAGTGCGGGTGAGAGCAAGGGTTACGGAAAAGATGGTGCAAAAATTTCATTTATTTATTAGACATGACGTACTTACACTGAAAGGATGCCTTTTACCTATTTTTTGTATCTTGCCAGTGGACTGCTGAATCAGATAATGATTGCAGAATGAGCCAGTGAAGTGCTCTTGAAGTGCAGGCGAGGGCATGTATTTTACTTTCCAGTTCATGGCTCTAAATATGAAATATAAATAATATTAATAGAATATGGGCATTGTCATCAAGACCCCCCCCCCCCCCCTCCGCCGTTTCTGTTTGGCCCCACCTAATCTGGGACACTGTGCACGCCTATGATGAACAGCAACATATATAAATGAAGGCGTAAAGGTGGAGAACACCTATAGTTTTCAAATCCCCGCAATTTGAATTATTGTTTTATGAAGTTTGATCTTAGCCAATACATAGAACGTTCCCTGGTGATGAAGGAACACTTGAATTCTTTCGAGATTCCTTAAAAATATATGTACATTTTGAAGCTTCGAACATGTCAAATAGAAATATTTGATCCTAGTTGATGGTTTTATTTCATAACGTGCAGCTGACGCTGTGAGAAGATCATAATACGCTGCGAAACTTTGTTCAAAGGCGTAAATATCAATGGGCATGAACGTAAATGCATAATATTTGTGAGATTTTAAACGACAGATTCATATAGCGCATGAAAACGGGAAAGAAAATTGATCTTCCAGGCTTGGTGAAATGTTCCCTGGCCTGGCAAGCTGTTTACAAAAAACAGTCTACTTACATTATCGAATCGCAGTGAAACCGTTTATCTATTTATATCAAGTATTTAAAAAAAATAAACACAATAACGACATTATCTGTCGTTTTCTCACACATTTTGAGCACCGTGGTTCAATCTGGCTAAAACATTTATTACTGTCAACCTCTACTGTCAATGTTCACCACTTCTATGAAAAATATCTCGTTTCCGAAACCAGCAGGCCTAAGTCACTAATACTTCGAAAATATAGCAACTGATGTATCCATGCACTTGAATTGTCACTATTTTAATTGACAAATGTCATTAAAAAATTGTCAATTTTCTTAATAACTCGTAGTAAATTATTTCCATAGCAGCCAGCGGGTATTATTTCGCTCGCTGCAACTCGGTATTTTACATCAAGCAGCTACACTTTGAGAAGTTCTGGCTGAAAATATAAACGAAATAATTTGCTGTGTTGACCTGCTGGATCCAGTCTAATCTTGTCTTGACTCGATGGAAAATTGAACAATTTTGCATTTCTAATATCCAAATAGTTGCCGAATCAGATTAAAAGTAACGCAAAGCACTCGATCGTGATGTTTGCTACCGCCAAGGACAAAAGGGTCCGGGTACGTTTTCGGTTTTTAGCAAAACACGTATAGAACCCCCAATTCCAAAAGTGCATATCCACGCTGTACAGTGTTGCCATTAAAACTGCATTTTGACGTCTCTTAAAGTTGAGAGGTACTTTGGTTTATGTGACAGCTGTCACGAAAGTGTATATTCCTAAATATTTCGTTAGAAATAATCACACATTTCCAACCTGCATTTGAGGTAAGGCAGCTTTTCTTTGAGAAATTTACGCCGAAAGTATCGAAAAATTCGATTTGCAAGATCCAGCCTTGCTCTTGCCTTGGCTGGATGGTCAATTCACTATTTTATGCATTTTTAATATAGAAAGCAGTTTCAGCTCAGTTTGAAAATAGCTTAACGAACTAGATCGTGACGTTTGCTATTCAAACAGACCAAAATGTTGGAAATGCATATGAAAGCGTTAAAATGCCTAAAGCCCCGGATTTGAAAAGTGAGCCTCCACGCTTTTACAGTGTTGCATGCAAAACTCGATTTTATTATAGAGTAATACAGTTTCGTGACAGCTGTCACATAAACAAAATTTCCTCTCAACTTTATGAGACGTCAAAATGCAGTTTGAGTGGCAACACTGTACAGCGTGGATATGCACTTTTGGAATTGGGTTTCTGGAACGGCATTCCGGTGCGTTCCGGCACAAAAAAAGCACTGGCTAGAACCTTATATTTTTCTTTAAACGAAACCAAAATCGAATTTTCTTAATAACAAAACCAAAAACAAATTGTATTTTTTTATCGGATTATTTCGGACAGTTCTAGGACCAGAAGTTTGTAGACATTATTCCATTTCAATTCACTCCAATAACGAAATTGATGTAAAATCTCTGCCTACGACATTAAGACAAATGATGAGTAAACTATGCTGGTCACCACAGACGTCCAAGGAAATCAAGGCTTGTGATTGGCGGACGCGTGTTCTCGCTTGGCGCATATCGGCGTATCACGAAAGCGGATCCTGCCTTTACAGGTCTTAATTGTGGATCTCTCCGGATTATTGTTGGATTGTTAGCCCCCAGGTTTTTGATCGATTACTTAGTCATTTTCTCGAATGGCAGTGGTTTCATAGTTTCATGAAAAATTTGGAACCTGGGAGATAGATCCTACAGTGCGATTCAGGGTCTTTTCTCGGCGTCTCGGAGCATTGGGCACATCATTCTATAACATTGTAGAAGACCGGTTTGCTACTGATAGATGAACATGATACGTACTGTAGGTAGTAGGTGTATTGAGGATAAAAACCAGCAAAATTAGGAGGCAAGTTGACGAACGTTTCTCGTGGCCCACACCGCGCAGGCGTGGGCTTGCAGTGGCGCAACTTGGAGTTTTCGCCGCTCGACGACCCGCTCACGTTCGCGCACGTGCTCTGGGTGCTCACGGCGCAGATCCTGCTGTTCGCGCTGGTCACGTGGTATGTGGACGCCGTCCGACCGGGCCTCTTCGGCCTGCCCGAACCCTGGCACTTCTGCCTCACGGTACGTCACGTCACGCACACATTGCGGAGCAAATAAGCCGAATCCAGCATCGCATACCGCCACTTGGAATTTCAGTTTGACTTTGATCATTAAATTGTAAAAAAAAATATATATATATATATCGCCCCCGCACGGCCTCCCCCCCCCCCCCCACCCACACCGCCAGGGGGCCCCGTGAATCTGAGTGTTTGCTTTTAAATGCAACATAATCGCAAGAATTTCTTCAAGCCTTTAATTGACTTCCTCAATACAAAATATTATTGTGAATCGCGACATAAATTTTCTGTACGACCACCAACTTTGCCAGTTGCAGGCCTTCAGTTTCCAAGACACAAAGCTAAGGTAAACGAAAATACTGGAGACGGTTTTCTTTGGTTCTAAGAATTAAGAAACGCGATGGTGATTGTTGCACTGTTACGTTTGTTTCGTCTTGTTGAATCGTAGCCTTTGTTTTGAACACTTTGCGGGCACGTTTGAATTGTTTGCTTGCAGAGGTGGTGTCGACGAAAAAGTCAAGATGGCGACGATTCGGAGTCTTCGTCCTCTGAGATATCGCAGGCGAACTACGAGCGGGTGCCCGAGGTGAGGCCCGTGCTCCGTTAACTCCCCGTTTGCAACAGTTCTGAATAGCATGCGGAGGTACAGTTCTTGCCTTGGTGTGGTAACATTGTGAGCAAAGACCTCTCTGGAACTCCGTTTATTCGGTTTGTTCTTGATAGGATCCGAAGGGAATCAGCTGATCGTTACCTAACTTGAACTCCAGAAGAAAGTACCTTATTCCATTTAAGTAAATTTTCTTCTAACATCTGGAGACACGTCATGCCAATTGGGGCGACCATGGACACATATAATACAATCATATCAATACAATTTTAAAAAATTATCGGGGTGGCCAGAATAACTAATTTAAAAAATTAAAAATATCCAAATTCTTGTCATTTTCTTGCCATACCGTTCGAGACAAAGAATATGCAAGGATTATGCAAGGAAAAGTCAAAATACCTTTCACCATTTCTAAGAGCCAGCCAGTTTTATATCATCTGAAATGTACCTTGGCAGTACTTAAATGGGAACGTAACGCAGGAAAACATTTCCAGGCGGCCATTGGCAAGTAGCAATTATGCCACAGCCACACCCAACCAGTTCCAATAGAGCTCAATCAATTCAATTCAAATTCAATTCAAGTTTATTTATTAACAACTTTGGAGTTTATAAATACATTGTCCGGTGGTTGCTAAAACCGGTAGCAACACTTTAGAAGTTACAGTTTTAATTACAATTACAAGTTAAGAAGAATATAACTGAAATGGATTTATTCTCTTCCATTAGGGCATCCATTTCCACCTTTTGTAGGTATGTATGTATGTATGTATGTATGTATGTATGTATGTATGTATGTATGTATGTATGTATGTATTCTTTATTGTTTTCAGTTATCATCTTACACTGGGTTACAAGTAATACAGAAAAGTTCTTAGCACTTAATCACATAAGATACTTCATTATGCATAGTTATTCATAATCAGCACCGTTTATAAGATAAAATTCTAAGTTCTGAAAATATGACAAAACTTTACAACATCACATTAGAGTAAGCTTTCAGTCTTGTTTGAAATGATTCGACAGAGTCTGGCCATGTGCTTAGTACTCTATTTAAGCCATTCCATTTGCGGATTGCCGTTCCAAGAAAGGAAAACTTTCCTACGTTTGAGTTATAGCACTTAACAACTAATTTAAAACGATGGTCATTCCTTCCTATATAGTTAGCTTTCTCAATCATGCGTGCCATCTCGTCCCATGCTCCCTGCCCCGTCGTTATTTTATACATCGCCAGCAGTTTAGCATTCGTTCTTCTCTCTTCCAAAGACTCCCACCCCAAATCATTGATCATCTCCGTGGGACTATGCCTTCGCCCGTACTTGGATAGTACTTTTCGTGCCGCCTTTCTCGCACTTTCTCCAACATGTCTTTCATCCCCTGCTGGTTTGGGTCCCATGCAAGGCTGGCAAACTCCAAAGATGGCCTAACAATTGATTTGTAGGCCATCTCCTTCACCTCCACGCTGCATGATCTGAGGTTCCGCATGACAAAATTTAAGCTACGCATTCCTTTACACGCTACACTCTCCACCTGACTCCGCCATTTCAAGTTACTATCTAGTATTACACCTAGATATTTACAGTTATCTTCATATTTTAGAGGTACAGAGTTAATTTTATAGTAATATTTAAGTTGGCTACCGTGACGTTTGTTTGTGAATTTAATTAGCTTGGTTTTGGGCTCGTTCAGTCTCATGTTATTTACAATAGTCCATTGGCATATCCTGTTTAGATTCTCTAGCAGATTATCACAATCACTCAAGTCACACACCTCAGAGTATATAATACAATCGTCTGCAAATAGACGCAACTTACAAGAAGTCCTTATTTATGTCGTTTATAAAGATTATAAAGAGAAGTGGTCCCAGTACGCTCCCCTGGGGCACGCCTGATGTTACCGTTACTTCTTCAGAATAACTACTTCCAACTCTTACCACTTGTTTTCTGTTAGTCAACCATTCCAGAATCCATTCAACAACTCTTGTGTCTATTTTCAATTTGCTTAGTTTTCTAACTAAGATATGGTGAGGCACTACGTCAAATGCTTTGGCTAAGTCTATTAGAATAGCATCTATTTCCCCATGACTATCCACTGATTCAGAGAGCTCCTGTATGAGGCTGGTCAACTGCGACTCACAGGAATAACCTGGCCTAAAACCGTGTTGGGCCGATATTATTTCATTTGTTTGGTTTAATGAGTGTCTAAATGTATTTGGCCTCTAGTGTCTCAAAAACTTTGCATATACTGCTGGTAAGACTAATGGGTCGATAATTTTCTGGGAGATCTTTTTTCCCCCCTTTAGCAATTGGTGCTACTATTGCATGTTTCCATGCACATGGAATTTGACAATTTGAACATCTTGTCCCAGAAGAGAGTTTCGCCCCACTGCCGTCGGACACCTTTTGACGAAAGTGTTTGCTGTGATTTTTTCTTCCAATAAACTTTAGGGGAATCATCAGCTTCTTTGGATCTTGCCAAGCCGGTTGCTCGGCTAGTGCCTTGAAGAGATATCGGAGACTATCTTTTCTTCCAATTAACTTTAGGGCAATCATCAGCTTCTTTAGATCTTGCCAAGCCGGTTGCTCGGCTAGTGCCTTGAAGAGATATCGGAGACTAACTTTGGAGCGCCGAGTCTCAAGCAAGTCCCATTTTATCTCCTTGATGACCTTTCTGACCCTTACTGCTGGCTGTTTCTTTTTCTTGTCCCATCTTTGGTGACAATTTATTATATATCTTGCGGCTTTTCTCTTAATCATCTCGATGGTATCGGTGTGTGGATCCCAGGTCCCGCAGCAATACTCGACCAGCGGGCGAACGAGGCACTTTTACGCGTGCTGTTTGTTTCTGGGATGGCTGCCCTTCTGATTTCGCATGACGAAGTGATGTGCTCTTTTAGCCTTTGATGTCATGAGTGCGATATGTTGTGACCAGCTGAGGTTAGCACAAGGGTCACACCAAGGTACTTGCAAGTATAAGATTTCACCAGCATCTGACCATTCGTTGTATATGAAGTAGGTATTGGCGCCCCCTTGTTGTAAAGCTGACTACCGATGTTTTAGAGGGATTCAATGTCATCCCATTTTCACTTACCCACTTCTGAATTCTGTCTAAGTCAGCTTGCTAAAGGGCATGGTCGGCATTGGTATGTACAGCCCTGTACAGGATTAGATCATCTGCAAAAAGCTTCATGGATGATTTTATGTAATATACCACATCGCTTATGAAGCCTAGAAATAAGGTAGGTCTGAGCAGAGTGCCTTGGGGCAGGCCCGAGGAGATTTTAACTGACGTAGAAGTTGAAGAGTCTACTTGTACTACCTGGCTGCGGTTTGTTAGGAATGCTCCTATCCACTTTACCACTCGGTTGTCAAACCCCATTTTGGCAAACTTGTCCAGGAGGAGGCTGTGGGGCACCACATGGGAAGCTTTGGAGAAATCGACTAGAATAGAATCCACCTGGTTGTCACTATCCACAATTTTCGGAAATTTATTGAGTAAAACCAGAAAGTGATGACTCACGAGAATCCTCTCCGAAAGCCGTGCTGGTTGTTAAATAACCAGCTATTATCGGACCAAACTGAGTGGATATAGTTCACCATCAGTTGCTCCAGGATCTTACACGTGAGGGATGTGTTGCTAATGGGACGATTATTAGACGGGTCGCTGCGGAAACCGCTCTTGAAGCTAAACACAACAGCTGAACTCCACAAGAGGTATAACCAGGAAAGGCAAACCTCAGTCGAGGACAGAGTCTCCTGTAATTTCGTCTGACCTTAAGGAACCGTTTACCTCTTTAATATAAATTGTTTCATCGATTAGGAATATTTAATGATTACCTTTGGACAGTAAAAAAAACTTCTCGAGCCCGGGCCATCCGTAGGTAAGGAAGTTCCCAAGGTTCGCGTTTTTCGGCTTAGGTGCTTAGAAAACCAAACTCCCGTAAGAACGAATAGCGCTTTTTCGACTCTTAGCACCTAGACAAAACTCTTGTCAGATAACATTCAAATAATTTTAGCGTAGTCCCCCATCCTTCCGCAGTGATGAAATAATTTGGCTCTTTGATAAAGTCATCAGTTTAGCCACGTTTAGCAAATCACCGCAGGGATGGAACTAGCATGCTGTTTTTTTTTCGTGCAGTTCCGCTCTGAGCGTGCCGCGCCGAGCCCTAGCGACAGCGCTCGAAAGGGAGAATCGGTAGGGAGGGGATAGAGTCACTGTACTCATATCACAGATCGCGCCGAGCGAAAAGCTAGAAATCTTAGTTATTTAATTGCCAATCAATATTTCAGAAAATTCTTTTAAATACGTCAAATCATATTTTTGTTTCGAATCTAAGGTAAAAATTAATTTCAAGAGGTAAGTGGTCCTTAAAGTAACTTGAGATTTGTTCAGAGCAGTACCCGACGCATTCGGGTTTCGCTCCGTTTCCAGACACTTGACGTGGCCATCCGCGTGGAGGCGCTGTACAAGACGTACCCGTCGGGAAAGGCGGCCGTTAACGGCGTCACGTTCGACGTCTACGACGACCAGATCACCGCCCTGCTTGGACACAACGGCGCCGGCAAGACCACCACTATGTCCATGATCACCGGTAGGTACACAGTATAATTGAACATGTACAGCACGCCGCTTCTGGCTGGGGTTTCAGGAAGGACAACGGCGCCGGGAAGACCACCACTATGTCCATGATCACCGGTAGGTACACAGCATAATTGAACATGTACAGCACGCCGCTTCTGGCTGGAGTTTCAGGAAGGACAACGGCGAGGCTGTGTGAGGTGCCTCGATATTTCAGCGTTTTGTCTTGAGCCCTAAGTTTTTTTTTCTTTGTTTGCACATTTGGAAAGTACTGATACGTTATTATGGCATTGGTTGTGATAGCGTCGACAGATCACGAGAGAGAGCAGCACATGCCCTCTCAAGGGGATGCGGGAGGTGGCGTCTCGCGTGGAGAGGAACGAAGTGAGGAGTCTTGTAATGGTGGTGAAGGCGAATAAAGTGTCGAAATTATTAACCGTGATATCGATTGTTCCCGTGCTTCGGATACCCATCCGTTACTTACCGAACCGAATCCCCGGCCGACCAAAATCGTAAATCCTTACAGTTGGTTCATTTACGTTTGCACACCTATGGTGGCTTCTCGTATACTTTGCCATAATTATCCCACTTCTAGCATTACAAAATGTAGAACGGAGTTTTGTTTCCAACAGTGACGACTCAATTTCTCCGTGTTGCAGGCATGCTGCCATCCACCAGTGGCGACATCTGGGTGCATGGCTACAACACGCGGACCGACCTACGGCGTGTGCGCGACAGCATGGGCCTGTGTCCCCAACACAACATGCTCTTTTCCACACTCACAATCACCAACCACCTCGTCTTCTTCGCGATGGTAACATGCATTCAAAAAAAATTTCGACCGATTTTGCTTTTAAAAAAACGCATGGGTTCTAGATTGAAGACAAGGTAGATCTGTTGCAAATTTCATCAAAACCATGAGCAGGCGTTTGCGTCTGTAGATCACGCAAACACAAACTAGATAACAATAGAAAACGAAAACATACACAAGTACTTTTTTTTTGGTAGTGAAGTTAAAGATTTTGCTCCCCTAGCCACGCTTATCCACAGCAATTGTATAGTGTCTTGCCTCCCACCTCCGTCAGCTGAAGGGGTGCGGGTACCGCGAGGCTAAAGCGGACGCTCGTGTCCTGGTGGAGATGCTCGATCTGACCAAGGCCGAGAAGGCGGGCAGGACGGCCGGTCATCTGTCCGGCGGCATGCAGCGCAAACTGTGTCTGGCAATCGCCCTCGTGGGCGGCAGTCGCGTGGTCATTCTCGACGAGCCGACGTCGGGACTGGATCCAGAGGCCAGGAGAAAGGTGGGTTCTTTGAAAAATGTTTGTATTTCACACTGGGAAACTTATCATTCTTACACGTAAAAGGTCCTGGTGTATCGGCATACTGCCCGTCGGCAAGCTGCCCGCCTGTCCCATCAAGCCCTAACGATACGGCATACTGCCCGATTACTGTCCGATTCAGAACTGGACATACTTGTGAATCCAGTTGCCCAGAGGCATTTCCAGACCTGTTTCTCACCCTATCCAGACTTGGGTGTGTTTGTGCATTCAATTGCCACATCTAATTCATGGCCTTTCCGTGCATTGTCCACACCTGATAGTGATACAGACCCAATACTTACTTGGAAATGATTAAAACCCATCAAGATAGCAATTCATAAAATCAGTTAGTATGCAGAAGTTGCCCTTCTGTTAATTTGCTTTTTCAATATCAAAGTTTCAAATAAACTGGACACACACAATGTATCTTACAGTCTCTTTCTACCACTTTTCGTTTGATTTACAAATGTGCAATATCGGTAAAAAGGATGGGAATTCCAAATGATAACACAAGAATGTATTCCTTGGATCAGATGTTGTTTATTAGCTCAAAAGCTTTATCAGTGAGCAAAATTGGCGGAATAATCATTCGGCAAAAACGCATAGATATGTCGAGAGCAAAAAAGTCACATTCTGAAGACAACAGACATCAAGCCACAAAAAAGAGCCAGAAACACAATTTTTGCTAGTTTTACGTCAACATATTATAGAACTAGAAGTAGATGATTAAAAATTTCAAATTTGTCATCCACCGCAAGATCCTGTACCTTAATTTTCTAAGACTCATGTCTACTATATTATCCTATCTTTAGCACTAGTTTTGAAAAAAAACTACCCTGTGCCTTTTCATAAAAATAAAAATGCATAGCAATATCGACAAAGACATGTGTTCCTTTTCCTTCACCAGGAAAGACACAAGAAATTGGATTATGAATCCTTCGACCCGTACATAAAATACCCGTACCTATATGTAAATTAACAAAAAAGTAATACCTACTACAAAAGCTGGAAAGCTTTGTCAGTCCTTAAGGTGGACCATCACTGACATTTTTATGAATTTCACTCAATTATGAAATTAAATAGATGGTTTAAGCAATGCATTAAATGATACAGCTCTTCAACTTTTCCGGGATAGCCAGGGAAAATTTCCTTATATATACCAAATCTAGTCTAGTTGTTATCTCAAGAACCATTTATTACTTAGTATTCATTTGTTATATGTTAATAGATAAAGCACAAACGCACTGCCCTATATTGTTTTCTTTGCCCTTACTATCAGTTTTCATTTTTAAAATTTTCAAAACTGCACCAAAATTTTGTACTGTTTTCAACGACGTGTTTTAAGATGAAATAAAGTACGTGGCAAATTCTAAAGTTTCCAGTTACTGCTTTGAACCTTCATGAACTAATTTCTTTTAAGTTTGTTCCAATATGAGGCGCGTGGGCGACGGAGTCGACACCAACGTGGGGGCCTGTAAATTCGATTCTCGGTGTATTTTATTGAAATGATTGCCTACCTTACGGGGATCGAAACGGACCGTAAACCCGAACTCGGTGGATCTCATTGCGTTACGTCACTCACCGAGAGCAGCTTTTTTATAGCCTTTGTACGCATCATGTCATTCGTACAAACTTCGTTGAGTCAAAGCATCCGAGAGTGCATGGAAATACGTATGTACCGACCACGAGGACGAACAAAAAAAAAGTTGTATTGTTTGGGATCAACAACTTGTTTTCATAAACCAGGTTTCTTATCAGTAATTGCCTTGTAGTGAATCTACCAAGCTGACATATCGGTGCACAGTTGAGTTTTGTATGACACTTGACACGCGTCCATGGCATAAAATACGTAATTTTTAAGTTATAATAAAATTCAAAAAGCTTCCTGTATCTTCTCTTTATGACAAACACAGTTATTGCATCAATTTGTTGGTATCCGCGAAAAAGTTGGTATTCACATTTCGATTCAACCTAATTTTTATAATTGCTTTTGTTAACTCGCATTACCTCCGACCCGAATGGGATTGGGAGAGGTGGGATGGGTAATAGCTACCGGAAAGGTAAGGGTATCAGTAATAACCATGAACTTGATTATAAAACAACACATATAATTAGCAGTAATAAAATTAAAGAAAGATATGGAAACATTTGTTTTCTCTTGTATCAAAAAGTTAGTGACATTTAAGTGTTCCTTTTTAATTAAGTGTTTCTAATAGGTTAATTCTTACAGATAGTCAATCAGATCGGGCCAAAATCAATAAAACCAATAATAACTTTTTCTTAAATGTAGGAGGAAATCATTTATCATGTGGACCAAATGAATATGATTGGTCCTCCACTAAGTTTTGCATTTAACTCGTAAAAGTATGGCATGGTTATGCATTTTGCTTGTGCTAAGTTAAAGTCATATTCTTAAGTTTGTTGTAGACAAGCTGACAGATATGCACATACCAAACATTACTGCTACTGGTAACTCTTTCAGCCTTTAGTTCAGTGGTTTTAAAATCTTTAACTTTCTGTGCGTGGTCGTTTCGTCAACAGTGCTTTTGTATTTTTGCCGCAGGTGTGGGACTTGCTGCTGGGCATGCGCGGCCAACGCACGATCCTGCTGACCACGCACTTCATGGAGGAGGCTGACGCACTCGGAGACCGCATCGCCATAATGCACAACGGACGGGTGCAGTGCTACGGCACCGCGCTCTACCTCAAGAAGATCTACGGTACGGTACTATAAAAACACGTGTCCTCTACCTCTAAAAGGCACCACGGCACGGTACTATGAAAGCACCTGTCATTTACATCAAGAAGCTCTACGGTACGGTACTATAAAAACACGTGTCCTCTACCTCCAAAAGGCTCCACGGTACGGTACTATGAAAGCACCTGTCATCTACCTCAAGAAGCTATATGGTACGGTTCTATGAAAGCACCAGTCATCTACCTCTAAAAGGCTCCACGGTACGGTACAGTGAAAGCATCTCACCTCTACCTCAAGAAGCTCTACGGTACGGTACTATGAAAGCACCTGTCATCTACCTCTAAAAGGCTCCACGGTACGGTACAGTGAAAGCACCTGACCTCTACCTCAAGAAGCTCTACGGTACGGTACTATGAAAGCACCTGTCATCTACCTCAAGAAGCTCTACGGTACGGTACTATGAAAGCACCTGTCATCTACCTCTAAAAGGCTCCACGGTACGGTACAATGAAAGCATCTGACCTCTACCTCAAGAAGCTCTACGGTACGGTACTATGAAAGCACCTGTCATCTACCTCAAGAAGCTCTACGGTACGGTACTATGAAAGCACCTGTCATCTACCTCTAAAAGGCTCCACGGTACGGTACTATGAAAGCACCTGTCATCTACCTCTAAAAGGCTCCACGGTACGGTACTATGAAAGCACCTGTCATCTACCTCAAGAAGCTCTACGGTACGGTACTATGAAAGCACCTGTCATCTACCTCTAAAAGGCTCCACGGTACGGTACTATGAAAGCACCTGTAATCTACCTCGAAAAGCTCTACGGTACGGTACTATGAAAGCACCTGTCATCTACCTCAAGAAGCTATATGGTACGGTTCTATGAAAGCACCTGATCTCTACATCAAGAACGTAACGCAAGGAAGTGGGACATTGGGGCACCTACCTCTATCTCAAAAGGCTTTTATTGCCTGTTAACTGGCGCATCGCAATTATTGTCTGACACAATTCCGTAATAACCTTTCTCTAAATGAAAAAAAACCATTCATTCTTATAAAAGTATTGAGATAAAAATTAAAAGACAAGCACATTTCAAAATAAGCACATTTTTGCTATCTGACAGGTTTAGAGAGAAACAAAGGATGGTCATAATCGTCTAAAATTTCGAGTGATCAGAGTGTTCGAGAGGGCAATGGTCTGGCTTGGTGCTCCATTGTTTTCATAGGCCAATTCTGCCTCCGCCTTTTTATCTGCTGTATACAAACCGCTACCTTTTGTGGCAAACTTTTGTAAAAAATGCTCCCATGCATACGGGGCTCCTGACAGATTTTTATTCCGTTCGTTGACTCCAGGCTCCGGCTACGAGCTGAAGCTGCTGACGACACCGCACGCCGACGCCGACGCCGTGGCCCGGTTCGTGCGCTCGCATCTGTCGAGTGCGCGACTCAAGGCTCGACTCGGCGCCGAAATGAGCTTCGACCTCCCTCAACGCGACAAGGGCAGCTTCGCCGCGCTCTTCGAGGCCATCGAGGCCAACAAGGCGCGACTCGGCGTGGTCTCGATCGGCGTCTCGATGGCCACGCTCGAAGACGTCTTCATCGCCGTCGGCAAGGCGGCCTCCGGAGAACGGGTCGGTGAAGATATGTTTAGAAATGTCGTTTGCTGATGGCTTTATTTACACAAAATTCAGGGTTATTGTCTACTATCACTTTAAGGAAATTTGTTTCACATTTGCTGATACTGCGGCGGTCAATGCCCAATAAGATGCATATTTCTAAGCTGACCGATGCGATGGCAGAGTCGCTGTTGTTCCACACTACACTTTTCAACATGTTTACCATCACACCTCACAAAGTATATAGTAATGTCCTAGAGTTATGAAAAAAATTATCACTTGTGCAGAAATGTTGTGCGCAAATTAAATCTATCCCTGTGTCTTAAGAAAATGTTTGTAGTTTTGCGGTAAAAAAATAGCAAACATTTTGGTGCATTTCTAAAAATTGCGTTTTCGACCGCTATTGTTGATTTTGCAGAGACACCTATTGTTGAGTCAAAATGCGACCTACACATAAAGATGCGCACCAGTTTTGTGATCACAATGCATTTTGTTACAACTTTCTCACTGAAAAATGAGGAAAGATGCAACGAGTTTTATAACGCAAAGTGCGACTTGTTCAGTGCGTCACAAAATGCGTGGTGAATATTTGACCTACACGCATTCCGGGACTTCAACATCACTTTTCTGGTAGGTGTTGATGTTGTCGAAAATATTCTTTTGCTATCCTTGTGTCGAACCGAGTGCATGGGTGAACTTCGAAATTTAGCGTTTGACCGCCGCAGAGTACTACTTATACTAACACCTACGAATACCTTCTTATATCTATACTAACACTCATACCACTACTGCAGTAAAATTGTAAATGGTTAAAGGACCATTACCCACTAAAAATTGTCTTTTACCATCGATCAAGAAGATCTAGTAATTACCTTTGGACAGTAAAGAAACCTCTTAAGTCTACGGCCACCCATGAAGAACTTTCGAAAGTCAGCGTGTTTCGGCCTAGGTGCTTAGAAAACCAACTCCCGTATAAGGATTAACCCATAGCGCTTTTTCGATCCCTAGCACCTAGACAATCTTCTCATCAGATAAAAATCAAACCATTTGAGCATAGTCCTCCGTCATTCCCCTGTGTTGAAATTATTTGGCACTTTGATAAGATTATCCGTTTAGCCACGGTAAGCGGATTGCTGCAGGTATGTAATTAGCATGTTGCATATTTCACGTGCTGTACTGCTCATTCGGTAGGGAGGGGATAGAGTCACTATACAAAGAGAATCATACTGCTCTCGCAAATCGTGCCCCGCGAAAAGTCAGAAATCTTAGATAAGTAATTACAACTCTATCTTTTCAGAAAATTCTTTAAAAAAAAAAAATTTTATACTATTATTATTATTAGGGTGGTGCTCGAGAGGGAGCACCAGCTACTGGCCAGATACATGTGTGCCAAGGTACATGGCACGTTGCTAGCATGGGTGTGTACAGCTAGGTGGCATCTTCAATGGCAGCCAGGGACATGTGTGCCAAGGTATGGGGCACGGTGCTGGCATGAGTGTGTACAGCTAGGTGGCATCTTCAATGGCAGCCAGGGACATGTGTGCCAAGGTACAGGGCACGGTGCTGGCATGAGTGTGTACAGCAAGGTGGCATCTTCAATGGCAGCCAGGGACGTGTGTGCCAAGGTACAGGGCACGGTGCTAGCATGGGTGTGTACAGCTAGGTGGCATCTTCAATGGCAGCCAGGGACATGTGTGCCAAGGTACTGGGCACGGTGCTGGCATGAGTGTGTACAGCTAGGTGGCATCTTCAATGGCAGCCAGGGACGTGTGTGCCAAGGTACAGGGCACGGTGCTAGCATGGGTGTGTACAGCTAGGTGGCATCTTCAATGGCAGCCAGGGACATGTGTGCCAAGGTACAGGGCACGGTGCTAGCATGGGTGTGTACAGCTAGGTGGCATCTTCAATGGCAGCCAGGGACACGTGTGCCACGGTACAGGGCACGGTGCTAGCATGGGTGTGTACAGCTAGGTGGCATCTTCATTGTCAGCCAGGGACGTGTGTGCCAAGGCACAGGGCACGGTGCTAGCATGGGTGTGTACAGCTAGGTGGCATCTTCAATGGCAGCCAGGGACATGTGTGCCAAGGTACAGGGCACGGTGCTAGCATGGGTATGTACAGCTAGGTGGCATCTTCAATGGCAGCCAGAGACATGTGTGCCAAGGTACAGGGCACGGTGCTAGCATGGGTGTGTACAGCTAGGTGGCATCTTCAATGGCAGCCAGGGACATGTGTGCCAAGGTACAGGGCACGGTGCTGGCATGAGTGTGTACAGCTAGGTGGCATCTTCATTGTCAGCCAGGGACATGTGTGCCAAGGTACAGGGCACGGTGCTAGCATGGGTGTGTACAGCTAGGTGGCATCTTCATTGTCAGCCAGGGACATGTGTGCCAAGGTACAGGGCACGGTGCTAGCATGGGTGTGTACAGCTAGGTGGCATCTTCAATGGCAGCCAAGGGCATGTGTGCCAAGGTACAGGGCACGGTGCTAGCATGGGTGTGTACAGCTAGGTGGCATCTTCAATGGCAGCCAGGGACATGTGTGCCAAGGTACAGGGCACGGTGCTAGCATGGGTGTGTACAGCTAGGTGGCATCTTCAATGGCAGCCAGGGACATGTGTGCCGAGGCACAGGGCACGGTGCTAACATGGGTGCGTACAGCTAAGTGGCATCTTCGATGGCAGTCAGGGACATGTGAGCCAAGGTACGTAACGGGACACTCCCCTCCCCTGACTTCCCCCTTTTCCATGCGCGCGCAGGATTCGGGCGAGGACGACGAGGATGCGCAGCGCCGGCAGAGAGACGCGCCTGCCTTGCGGCGCACGCGCGGACTGCTGCTCAAGATCCAGCAGGCGTATGCTGTGGTCGTCAAGAAGGCCTTGCACATGCGCAGGAACCTGGAGCTGCTGGTCATTCCGGTACAAAACGCTGGCTCTATAAGACAATATAACATGAGAAGGAATGTCACTAGCTTACAGAGATAGACACATTTTTACGCTTTATTGCATGTGGTGTATGTTTTTAGCGTCGAACGGTTTTATTTAAACTAATCCACTTTGCTGCCTTTGGCTTTTACTATGGAACTAAAAGATTGTAGGCTAGAAAGGCATCGCAGTTGAGCCCAATGCTCGTAAACGGTCATTGTTCAGTGGCGATGGCCCGCCTACTCGTCTCTCTCCAACTTCGGCGCCCAACGTGGGGCCATCGACTTGCAACCACCACGGACGTTGTTCTTGCAGGTGGTACTCGCGTTCGTGTGCCTGCTGGCCGTGCTGGCAATCGACTTTCATGCATCAAGGACGGTGTTCTTGCAGGTGGTACTCGCGTTGTGTGCCTGCTGGCCGTGCTTGCAATCGACTTTCATGCATCAATGACGGTGTTCTTGCTGGTGGTACTCGCGTTGCTGTGCCTGTTTGCCGTGCTGGCCATCGACTTTCATGCATCACGGACGGTGTTCTTGCAGGTGGTACTCGCGTTGCTGTGCCTGATGGCCGCGCTGACCATCGGCACGTTCATTCTGAAACAAGACGCCCCGCCGCAGCCGGCGGTAAATTTGTCGATCGCCGCCTACGCGCCCACCACGGTGGCGTTCAGTGCGCCAGACGACGTCGGCGTCCACCTCGCCGCGTTGGCGACGGCGTCGGGCGCAGAGGCGCGTCCGGTCGGCGACGTGCGTGCCGCCATTGTTGACGTTGGGGTGGCTGACATGGGTAAGTTAAGAGCACTGGCACTGTTTGCTGCTTTCCTATACGACTAGATAAGAATTGGACCAGATTATGTATTAATTACATGGATAATGGATAATGGATAATGGATATATATATATATATATATATATATATATATATATATATATATATATATATATATATATATATATATATATATATATATATATATATATATATATATATATATATATATATATATATATATATATATATATATATATATATATATAATGTGTGATAACCCCTTGAAAACCCCGGTGTGCTGTTCCAAAATTAGGCGCGTCATTGCAAAAGGCATATAATAGCCCATATCCCATAAAGCAAAGCCAGCGATTTTGCAAAGATTTTGTCAAGCTTCAAAATTTATTTAGGTGTCATTCAGTTTAACCTCCAATTTACAATACATTGTGCCGTTGGCGAAAATTTTTTAAGTACAATAACCTAACACAACATCCGACATCCAACAACCCTTCAACTCCACGTGTATTTTTTTCCAAAACCCTGTGTTAGTATTTGTGGCCAGGTGAAATTCCCGCGTGAACCTCCGCGTACGACGAAAATACCAGCGTTTCGTTGCCTCTTAATCTAGAGATGCGATTCAAGCTGATTTCTGATCAGTTTTCAGAGAGGAATCGCTTGGTGTTATTGGGAATTTCGAATTCGAAAAAAGACACACTTTTTTATATGAATGGAGATGTTGACTGTGAAAAAATTCAAAGAACTCTTAAAACTCTGGTCTCTTACTCATTTGACATTTCCATAACCCACAACAACGTGGATTTTTTTCTTTTTAAGATTGTGTACAGTGAGAGGGAAGATACCCGTTAAGCTTACAGGTGTGGGATAGTTTAGGTTAGATGGGCCTAAAACTCAATTTCACTTTAATATGGAGAGTGGATTTGCATCTTCCTCGAGAACCCACTTTTGCCAGACACGAGCTAAGAGATGGAAAACTCACAAGATAAGTCGCGAGGCGAACAAAAGGCTCTATGGGAGGGTTGAAAACTCTTGGCCTGTGTCTACCGGCAGTGGGTCCCCGAGGAAGATTCCAATGCACTCACCTTCTCAACGTGAAAAGGAGAGTTTGGTAATGCAATTACTGCTATATCTGTAAGAGAATCCGTGGCCAAAGCAATGCTGCACCCTAAGATGAGTACGCGCGCTGGGTGGTGGCTGCGGACATGGGCACTCCGACGCAGGCTGTCGGGCTCTACTCGGCGGAAAGCACGCACGGGGCGCCCCTGGCGGTGAACATCGTCCACAACGCGCAGCTGCGTGCGGCGACCGGCGCAGCAGACGCCCTCATCACTGTCACCAACCAGCCTTTCCCGCTGCCTGCCGCCAAGGTCAGTCAAGTCGCGGCCAATCACCAACAGAATACGTATATTCTGGGAGCTGAATAACACCATCTGGAAAAAGACCAAATCGGTCATTTTGTGGTTTTGTTCCAATTTTTATCAATATATATATATATATATATATATATATATATATATATATATATATATATATATATATATATATATATATATATATATATATATATATATATATATATATATATATATATATATATATATATATATATATATATATATATATATATATATATATATATATATATATATATATATATATATATATATATATATATATATATATACTTACTTTCTACGTAAAAGTAAGTACGAAAGTAAGCTTTGGACCCTGAAGATGGACGGACAATCCGCCCGAAACGTTGGGAGAGTTAATAAAATATCTACACAGTTTAATTCAAAAAACTATCATTTCAATATATATATATATATATATATATATATATAAAAATATAAATAAATAAATAAATAAATATATATATATATATATATATATATATATATATATATATATATATATATATATATATATATATATATATATATATATATATATATATATATATATATATATATATATATATATATATATATATATATATATATATATATATATATATATATATATATATATATATATATATATATATATATATATATATATATATATATATATATATATATATATACTTACTTACTTTCTACGTAAAAGTAAGTACGAAAGTAAGCTTTGGACCCTGAAGATGGACGGACAATCCGCCCGAAACGTTGGGAGAGTTAATAAAATATCTACACAGTTTAATTCAAAAAACTATCATTTCAATAACCATGGCTGTGAAAATTTACCACTTCATATATATATATATATATATATATATATATATATATATATATATATATATATATATATATATATATATATATATATATATGTATATATGTGTGTGTGTGGGTGTGTGTGTGTGTGTGTGTTTTTAATAAGCTTTACGGTTAAAAACTGCAAGGGTAAACGTTTTGAATAAATGTTTTAATTCGACGTTTCGCCAAGGAAATGTCTTGGCATCTTCAGGAAAAAGATTTCTCAGGATAAAATGAAAAAACAAGGTAGACCTTAAAAAACAGGGTCCCTAGGATATGAAACAACAAAACATACAAGAAACAGAGTCGAAAAAATTCATCATCAGTAAATGTAAAAAACCAAAAAAAGAGAAAAAAAAAATTTATAGCGAAACGTTTCTTGCTCTGCTTCTTGTAACTCTTGTTGTAGGGACGGTTGCTTGCGTTTCTTTCGGCGACGCAAATCTTGGCGTTAATTTTTTCCTTCTGTCCGTTCTTTTTGGTTGATTTAAGAGTTCAGTTCGCCTGTTTACCAGCCTGGTAGCCTGGTAGCCAGCCTGGTAGTGCTACCAGCCTGGTACCATTGTGTTCACTAATATCCATACGGTGGAAATTTAAAACTGCGTCTACTGGGCACGAAATTAGCGACTCCTAGCTACAGCAGGAACATCTGATTCCAACACTCAACTCCATGTTCAGACCGAGACGGAGATGGCGGTGCTGGCGTACATTCTCGCGGTGATTTGGGCTCTGTTCGTGCCGTTCGGCATGTCGTTACCGCTGGCCACTCTGCTCGTACTGTTGGTAACCGAGCGCGTCTCGGGCGGCAAGCATCTGCAACTGATGACTGGCCTCACTCCGCTGGTCTACTGGACGGCCAGCGCCCTGCTCGATCTGTTCGTCTACGTGATCATCGTGCTCATGCTGCTGGTCACCTTCGTCGCATGGGACTGGCAAGACCGGTACTACGGCGGCAGCGAGGAGCACGGTACGCGGCGATCGCTTTTGAATCGCTGGTTGGACTTGGAATTCTTGGCTGATGATGGATGGAAACTTGTCAGTACCTAACTTGCCTAAATTGATGGGCCAGTGTGTTCACGGGATGCGTATATCACCAGATTGTCCACCGCGCGCACTCGGACCTAACTAACCCTCAACCGAGACCGGCGCGCGCTCTGGATTTTGTTGTCAAACGCACCCAAGAGGTCCTTACGATTGGCACACACAGTACAATTTTTCACTAGAGCGCCAGCATGCGATACATATTGTGAGGTGGTCATTTTAAAAAACTAAAAAGCGAGTTGACAAATCATAAATGCTTTGTCAACGGTATAAAATACCGTTCAGGAGAATTTATTAAGTAGGTAACTCGCAAACAGTCCCGATGCCATATCGGCTTCTGAATGATAAGGAAAACGGTTAATCATGAAATATATCGGGGCCCACAAAATCACATGAACGAATCAGGATAGGACGTGACTTTTTTTCGACTGACTCACTGTATATTAAGGGAGTTGTAGACAAGGCCCATTGAAACAATTACTAGGTATATAGGGAAAAATTGCTACTTTGGCAATCAAACCTAATAGTTAACTTCATTTTAAAGATCACCTTAGTTAAAAATTCCAAGAAACCAAGATCTCACTCAGATAAACGAAGTTAAAGTTAAGTATCTAGCAGCAATAAGATTGTGATAATGCCTGGAGTTGGGGAAACCAAAATTCTACACCACCTGGCTGGCACCTTGCTCTTTGTCACTTTCCACAAAAGTATTAATTTTGTGCTAAGGGCTAAGTCCTGGAATAATTTTTGTCGTCACCCTCTGCAATTTTTGGGACAAATATCATTCCTTAAGGTGATTCGAGACAACACTGCAACCTATGTAAAAAAATCAATATTTTTCAAGTTCTTTAAATGTGGTCTTGTTCCAGTATGTTTTTGAAACAATAAAAACATAATATAAAAATAAGATATTGCTGACTCATGCTTGTAGCTTCAAATTTATAATTTTCGCATAGGCTTCTGCGGGGCAGCTTTATGTCTCTACCAATTGTTCGATCAAGATGCGACACAACATTTTGGGACCTTAATGCTCTAGGCATAATGAATATAATATGTTTCAAATTTGAAGATACGCCATATTTTTCTGCTACGGTTGATTAAGAACAGTCGATTTTTTCCTGATTTCTCAATAATCGATTTCTCAGCCAATATCTAGAAATTTGATCAAGGCTCTATCTGGTCATGAAAAGACAGTTATTCTGCGCTAGGAAAAAATCCGTCACCTGTTATCAATGATAGTGTGTATGTAAAGCTGCCCCGCAGAAGCCTATGCGAAAATGATTAATTTATAGCTGCAAGCATGAGTCAGCAGTATTTAATTTTAATTTCATTGTTTTATTTTTTCAAAAACATGTTGAAACAAAACCATAAATAAAGAATTGAAAAGATATTGATTTTTTTATATCGGTTGTAGGGTGGTCTTGAATCATCTTAAGAACATCACAAGAGAATTTTGATTGCAGCACGAATTGTCAAATGTTCCGGTTAGTAAGTGGCCCAATGTCCAATTGTATAATAAAAGTAGTTTGGGCCATCTAATTGCCGTTGTGTTTAACCTGTAAAACGCCCTCCCTGGCTGACATGGATACCTTGGTCTAGAATGTGTCTTGGAGGCCGAGCACTCCAGGCTCCAATCTAATCGCATCTGACGTAGTCTGCCTACACAAAAATGCTCGTAAAAACAGGACTGTAGCAGCCGAGATTGTTTTGAAAATTAATTAATCATTCGCAGCCTTTTGCGCGTCTCCTATTCGCAATCTATAGATGCGATTCAAGCTGACTTCTGACCAGTTTTCAGAGAGGAATCGATTGGTGTGATTGAGAACTTCAAATTCAAAAAAAAAATTGCTTTATTTGAATGGAGATGTTTACTGGGTTAAAATTCAAAGAACTCGTAAAACACTAATCTCTTACTCATTGGAAATTTCCATAACCCCCAACAAATCGGATATTTTGCTCGCATGTGTCGAAAGCTAATCACTGCTAGAGAGAGTGGACCTTCTGCTTAAATTGAGAGGCTCTTATGCCATCTTATACCCAGTGAGTGGGAAGATAACCGTAAAATTTCCACATTATTGTGCGGCATTTAAAAATGAAAGGTCCTACAAACTTGGGACCAATACAGAACGCTGTTCACATGACGCACAATATTTTCCAAACGAATCGATTGGGCAGCTTCCCTAAGTGCGTTGGTTGCTCCCGTTCCTGCCAGGCGTGTTCCTGTTGATCCTGCTGGTGTACGGTCTGGCCGCCCTGCCGTACACCTACCTGTTCCACTACCTCGCCGACTCGTCGGGGGGCGCATTCGCACTCTACATCCTCGTCAACGCCGTCATAAGTAAGCAACCACCAATTGGTCTTAACAGCACCTGAAGGTAGAACTAAGAAGGCTTTCTCCTCTGTCTTAGACTAGAGTATCCAGTATCCGGATTAATTTGGCTGACAGATCGACACCCCTTGTAATCATACCTATACTCCTCACAATCCAATTATAATCAAATCAAATATAATGGACAGGGTGTTTCCCTAGTAGTTAGTCACATTGAAGGCTTCTTGCTCTCAACCCATGCATTTGCATTTACATAAACAAAATATTTATTAAAACAGGTATATAAACTATCCACATGTACAATATAAAAAAAAAACATAATAAAAAATGACACAAACACATTAAAATAAAAAAAAGCAAATTACCAGAAACATTTCGTTTCATTTGAACCACCATTTTCTTTAACTTTTTCTTTAAACTCTACTGCAGAGGCAGCGTTTATCGACGTCTCCGTCGCCTTTTGAGTACTTAGATAGTTCAAAGATGGTTACACGCTATGACTGTGAATTAGGGAGGGGAGGGGGTGAGTTCGCCCTTGAGAGTTGTGTCCCATGGTCTTTAACGTTGGTCCTCCAATTCAGTCAACTGGTTGCAGAGTTTCTGCCCATGATGTTCGGGCTTCTGACCCCGATGCTCATCCAGCTGTGCAACTCTGCGATGTGGTGGGTGCCACCCTACGCGCTCGGCGTCGCGATAACTCAATTCGTCAAGCTCGCGCTCACCAACAACCGGTGTGCGGCAATGGGCGACCACGTCAAGGCCTCGCACTGCGCGCAGAACCCCACGGACGTGTGCTGCGCGGGCGACGGTGTGTGGAGACTAAGCGATTCGCTTGTGTTGGGAAATTAGCCGTTTTGCAGTACTGCATGGCGTTAAGGGCTGGACGAAAAAGCTGAGGCACATAAGTATCGCTTGCGATCAGCCAAGCAGAACTCGCGATTTGGGCGAAACTTATTTCAGTCTCAGCTTTTTATGCACTAAAAGAGGCATTACTCTCTCACGGCAATGACTGGCCGTTGCCGAGGGGCGAATCAAAAGCCGGTTCGGAATTTGTTTGCCCAATTCGACATTTACCACTAATTCTCGGAGCACGCTTGCAGAAGGGAGTGTGCCGTGGGATACGCTATGCTTCTTTAAGGTCGGTATATGCAACGAAAATTGAACCTTTACCTAGAAATCTACGGAAAAAATTGCTTCTTTGGCGTAGCAGGCAATGATTTGTCAGGTAACAATTTCGTTGTCAATTTCGTGCATGCAAGTTATTTAAAGTAAATCCGCGACAGAAATATGTTTCCAGTCTAATAAAAACCCGTTGGCTTGAGTCACATCTATGTATTTATGTGCACATTCCTCTATGTGCTCAAAATGAGCATATTTTCGCTACCTGACAGCTCAGGGGAAACATGGGAAAAACTGAATCGTCTACATTTTCAAGTCATCAGAATTTTCGAGAAGGCAATGGTCTGGCTTGGTGCTTCTTCCTCTATCTCGCTATAAAATAGTCAAACCGCTACGCTTATCTTCAACGCAACACATATTGCGTTCGCGAAGCCCTATTCTAGTAAAATGGTGGTCAAACGCTTTGCCGAAGTCGTAGAAAATGCCCAATGTATTTGCTTTTTTGTCCAGTGCTTCGAGAACTTTATTTACATAACTTCCTACTGCTGTAACTGTGGATTTTTCCTTCGTGAAGCCGTGCTGGCACCTAGTCTGAAGTTCGTGTTCCTGTGTAAAATTCGTAATTCTGGCGCACATCTCTGCCTCCATAATTTTGGAGAATACTGACAAGATCGCAATCGGCCGATAGTTATCGACGAAACACGGATCTCCCTTTTCATAGACCGGAATAACTGTTGCTTTTTTGGGAAGGTACCTTGCAAAAACGATTCATCTCCTATACTAGTCTCCTACTATCTCTTACTAGTAATCTCTTACTAGTAATCTCCTACTAGTAATCTCCTACTAGTAATCTCCTACTAGTAAAAGCCGTGTTTGTCAGTGGGGTTTCGCCACGAAATTGTTTCTTTTTGCGTTTCTACATTTTTAGAGATTCCCTGTACATGAGATCCACTGTGCTTCTATGTATACTGTGTCCCATAGCGTATTCATGCAGAGAATTTGTAACTCGTTTATTTGCCGCTTAGTGAAAAAGCGTTTTGATACAATTTTCTGCTTTCCCAATTTCCTCTTTTGGCAGCATTATTGATAATATTTGTGCGTGATGGTCTGAAATTCATTAGTCTTGATTCTCCGCTCTTACATCATATTTGTGATAGTTCGAGAAAATATTGTCAAGACATGAGCTGGTTTTTCTCGTGACCCTAGTTGGCTCATTTATCATCATCCTGAGGTGGTGGGATAACAATAATTCAATTAGTTTAAGTGTTTTTCCGTTTCGATCGTCCTTCTCTAGGAATTGGCAATTAAAATCACCACATAGCGATTTATTTCATTCTTTTCTAGCTGTTAACAGTTCTGAAATTTGATATATTCTTACAATAAACTCCTTAAAGTCGCCTGTTAGGGGGGGGGGGGCGGTAAATCTTCACGACTAGAACTTTTTGTTATTTGCAATGATTTGGATACCTTTTACATTCAATTACTCCCTCCAGCGCCAGTTTGTCTATCTCACTATGTTTGCTAAAAAGGGTGTCTGACTTTACATAGATAATTACTCCTCTATTTTTATGTTTCTTTCTGCAAAAGGCATTAGCAATTTTGTGTCCATTGATTTTCATGCTATCTATTTCCTCGCTGACCAACCAGTGCTCTGTTAAGCAAATGCATCTGGCGTCTAAGGTCCCTTAAGTTGTGTCTATGAGTTTTAGTTTATTTCTCAAACATTGAGTATTGAGATGAATCCTAAGGCTTTCCATCGATATTTTCAAGTGTTCTTTACTTGCATGCTCATCAGAACTTTTCCTTTGGTTCGTCCTGTTCCTTTCTGTTTTCTTCATTCCTTGGCTCCCCCATCTTCTGTTCTTCGGTCTTCTGCGTCTTCTCCTGTCTAGCCTTATATGATTCAGTCTTCTGATCTTCATTGACAGTCTTTGCTTCTCCAGTCTTTTGTCTCTCTATCTTTGGTTCATCAGCGTTAGTCTTATTTTCTCCAGTCTTACGTGTAGCAGTCTCGTTCTTCTCAGTCTTTTGAATACCAGTCTTCTTGTTCACCTCAGTCTCACATATTATTATATCAGTCTTCTTTTTCTCCTCTGTCTTCTTTTTCTCTTTGTCTTGTCTTTTTTTGTCTTCTTTTGATAATGCATCAGTCTTCTTTCTTTCAGTATTACATGCATCAGCCGGCGTTCCTACAGTATCTTCAGTCTCTTTCATCTCTTTGGTTTCTTCATTATAATTTTTTTGCCTTTCAGCATTTCTTTCACATATCTTGGCTTTCGTTGTTATACTAGCGACTTAGTTCATCTCGCGTGGCCTATTTAACAGTAATTGCTAGTTTTCCGTCTCGATGTCGTCTTCGTTTTCGTCTTTCTTTTCTTCGTCCAGTGCTTCGTCCACTTTCTCTAGTATAAGTTTTCCAAGGAGTGAACCACATCTACGGTTTAGACGCAGTCCATATTTTTCTCTTTCTTGTTCCGAGAGTCTAGTGCTAGGATTATAAAATACTCTTTCCTCACATAGCCAATGTATGCCGTCATTGAGTTTGTCTATAGTCGAGTCGAATACGTTGCGTCTATATTCCCGTCCCACAATGACCCACTTTGCACTGTTCCACTTCCTGGACACTGTTTCGACGAGATCGTCGAACTCAGACACCAAATGCACCTTGGATCGGGATGTTATGTTATTGGTACCTGCATGCACGACGATAATCTTTGGTTTGCTTTCGCTTTCTTGCTTCAAACATAGTTGCTTCTTTAGGTCGTTTACCCGAATGCCGGGAAACTCCGTTACTTCGCATCCCTCTCTAGTGCATACTTCGCCCGCGCCCCTTATCATGGAGTCGCCCACAAGTATCGCTGTGTTCGGCGCGTATTTTGGAGCTTAAAGTGTTTCCCCTACTGCCTCTTCCTGGGTATTTTTTCGTTGAATTAACCTCCTGAACTTGCTGTCTCTTATGTTTTTAATCTCATCCGCCGTAGATTGCTTGTCAGTGTCTTGGAATGATCTCGCTCTTGATTAATCGTTTTCGTGGTCTTTTTTTGAAGCCTGATTACGTATTTGAGTTTCTTTTCGGCGAGGGGTTCGAATCTCTCCACCATTTTGTGTACTCGCGATTGCTCTGCCATCTGTAGTCGTTTGGTAGGACTAGATTTTTCGCCTCGAGCCAGTGCCAGTGACTCATCACTGAGAATTTTGACTTGTTTTAGGAGCTCAAGTACTTAAGTCTCGTTTAACTCGTTTTATTCTTCCAGATTTATAATTCTCCTATCGTTGTCGTTAATAAGTCTGTCCATGAATATCTGATTGTTTTGGATTTGTCCTACCTCAGCAGCTGTCTCTATGTTCCCGTATGCTCGGACATGTTATTCTTCCAGTAGGTCGAATCTTGCTGCTTTTATTCTTTTAATCAGTTCTTCTTTTTTTCCACTCTTGCAGAGACCATGTTTTTCCAGCTACTTCTGGAGTTCTGCTTTGTTTAATCTCACTAATATATCGGTAAAACCACAAAAATCGCGGAGCGCACACGATGCAACATTGCTCCCGTCCGCCATCTTGTCGTAAAGCACAGCTCGCCTTAACCAGCTGTCGCTTCAATTCTTGCTGCCGGGGCAGGGCAACTTGTTTTGCCAGCGGCTCTGCACAGGATTTGCTACCTGCCATTAAATCATGGCATGGACATACCTACCTATACCAGGTGCGATCGTTTGGCAGAGCAAACCGTAGCCTAGCCTGTACCAATGAAGCTTCAATGTTTCAGAACGTGACCAATTCCTCCACACTCCATTTCACGTTTAGAAGGATAGTGGATCTTCCTCAAGGATTCTCTGCTGCTAGTCACGAGCTAAAAGATTCAAAACTGCCCAAAGAGTTGTTTGTACGACTCGAGACATGCCGTGTAAGTTTTGAAACTTTGAGCTTGTGTCTAGCAGCAGTGGGTCCTGGAGGTAGTTGCAAATCCACTCTCCTTCTTAACGTGAAATGGAGATTAGTCACAAACAAAAGCACAGAACACGATATTTGCTTTTCGTTCGTCTTTTTCCTAATGTTTTCACTATCATATTCGTGCGTTTGTGCATCTGTCAATTCACAATTGTGCCTTTATTTGACCGGTACTGCCAAATGGGTATACTTTGTCAAATTGAGTTTAACTTTGCCTGACGTTTAATCAGTGTGAAAAGACCCTCTTGAAAAGAATGTACTTTTTTTTATCCCAGCCCGGGTGACCAAAGGTAACAAAGGTTCAGTAAAGTTGGTTTGACAGGGCCATTCATTGAAACAAATTTTGAATAGTGGGCCTACCACTACAATGTAGTATCGTATTTAATCATCGTGTGCATGAGTCCAGGCGGGCCGGCGCCCGCACACGTGGCCTACCTGGGCCCGGCCACCGATGCCGAGACTGACACGATCCGAGGGGCACTGGGGAGTCTCTGCCTGGACGCGCTCTTCTATATGCTGTTGCTGGCGGTGCTGGACTCGGGACTGTTCGCGTACGGACTCGAGTGTCTCAAGGCCGTCCTGGCGCGGTCCAGCGACCGCCCGGAGACGCTGGAAGACGACGTCCGGGTGGAGGCGGAACGCGTGGCCAACAGTGCGTGAAACAAGCACGATCCGTGAATAACCACAGATAGAATGGCTACACAGATTATCCCATACTAACAGCAGCTGCGCGAAAGCCCTTTCCCGCAAAAATCGTGGCGTTCCCCTCATCTATAAGGTAAAATTGTTTCGCCAGCTAGGCACTGCTTGGAGCCACTGTTCTTTGTCATAAATCACCTGTAAGTGTAATCAAGGAACCTGGAGCCGTCCGTGGAACGTTGGGTCACTTGATCGTAATTGACTTTGAGAGGAAATTGTTACTGGATTAGGCAGATACCAGAATGCAATTGATGGAAGGGAGGCGAAGCTGGAAAAATGTGCACCCGAACCGGGATACGAACCCGGGACCTCCTGCTTGCCGGGCAGGTGTTGTACCGACTGAGCTTTTCGGTCACACATTCTCCCTGCTTCGCCGGGTTGGACAAGGCTCATCGTAATGGCCAATTGTCTTGCAGGTCACGTGCTGCGCATCCACCTCGTGTTTCTGAGTGATAGCGCCATCGCCGTCCTGGGGCCGAGCCCGTTTACCCGTCCCATGTACGGGTCGCTCGGCCTCTCGTCTCCCCGGAGATCCCCCTTGTCCCACCCGGCGAAGCAGGGAGAATGTGTGACCGAATAGCTCAGTTGGTAGAGCACCTGCCCGGCAAGCAGGAGGTCCCTGGTTCGTATCCCGGTTCGGATGCACATTTTTCCAGCTTCGCCTCCCTTCCGTAATTGACTTTGTGTGTCTGGTCTGGTAGATGATCGTAGAGGCTGCCAACGCACTGCAGTGTCTGCTGGCGAAGTTATTGGCACACATTTTTTTGCTGTTGCCATACCTAGGTATGGTAGAATATCTTGGTAACCTATCTGTCTGTGGACCATTTTAAAGTTATTCTTGCATCTTACCAGAACATGCTTCCAGAACACAGCTAGTGTGTTAATAAACACAATTAGGGCAAAAAAAATTTTTTTAAACAAGCGGTTTAAGATAGAAATACGTTTTGTGTTTTTCCGCAATTGCCCCTCGTGACGTAATTCCTCGGAAATTCCAGAAGCAATTGTCTGGGCTTTGCCTGCCACGCGCTTTCCACGTGCTTCTGACGTTTCATATTAGTTTTCACTGTCAGCCAGCTGTCATCCTGGTTTACCGGTGACGTGTATACATTCAATTTAACTGATCTAAGATAAGATTTTTCATTCCATAAATTGAAAGTACGTAGATTTCATAGAGTACCTACGAGCAAGAGTTCCCAACTGTGCCGCGGAGCAGGCACAGTCAGGCAGGGCTACGCGCTACTACTGAGCTCAGAGCCCTCAATGACGTCACGCATTGTGTTACGCCAAATCCAAATTAATACCAAAATAAATTCGCTGAATGAAAACTAATGGTCCGTTTTACTAGATTTTTTTTCAATAAGGTCAGATTAACTTCTTCTACATTATAAGAAAATAGGTTTCTTAGCTGAGACAATTCCTTTCAAAAATGCGTATTTAATGCAAAGTCCAGCTGCTATCCCCACGCTTGTTCACCCTATAATATATACCTCGGGTTGTGACCGATTCAGACTCGGACAGCGACGACGCACTGGCCGTGGAGCGTTTGACGAAGCTGCACGGACCGTGCTGCTGGCGCCGGCTGGCCGTTCGCGGCGTCGGCTTCGGCGTGCCGCCCGGCGAGTGCTTCGGCCTGCTCGGCATCAATGGCGCCGGCAAGACCACCACGTTCCGCATGCTCGTCGGCGACACGGTGCGCACGCGCGGCTACGTGCGCGTGCGTGACCCGCGACGAGCTTCCACGCGCCGACACCGCCCGGTACGTGCTGCAATGGGCGTCCAAACTGCAATGTCGATATGATATATCGACATCGGTATCGAAAGAAAATATCGATATCACTGAATATCGAGAGCGAAATACTTAAATACTTATGTGATATTTTGGTAGAATTCTTATCAATTTTCAGTTTTCTATATCAGTTTTCTATGTTGATATCGGAAAGAAATATCGATATGATATCGAAAATATCGAATGCTTGATATGAAAGTTTAATATCGATATATAGAAACCAAAATATCGATATTATTTGCTCATCCCTATTGGGATGGGCAATATCGGTATTTCATCACAAACGCAACATTAAAGATGCGGTCACTAAATGATGTGACCACAATCTTATGAGGACATAATTCAATGACGGGAATTATAATTATGTCCTTAGGTTGTCATAAACAGGTCTCTAAATGATGTGACCACAATCTTATGAGGACATAATTCAATGACGGGGATTATAATTATGTCCTTAGGTTGTCATAAACAGGTCTCTAAATGATGTGACCACAATCTTATAAGGACATAATTCAATGAAGGGGATTATAATTATGTCCTTAGGTTGTCATAAACAGGTCTCTAAATGATGTGACCACAATATTATGAGGACATAATTCAATGACGGGGATTATAATTATGTCCTTAGGTTGTCATAAACAGGTCTCTAAATGATGTGACCACAATATTATGAGGACATAATTCAATGACGGGGATTATAATTATGTCCTTAGGTTGTCATAAACAGGTCTCTAAATGATGTGACCACAATATTATGAGGACATAATTCAATGACGGGGATTATAATTATGTCCTTAGGTTGTCATAAACAGGTCTCTAAATGATGTGACCACAATCATATGAGGACATAATTCAATGACGGGGATTATAAATATGTCCTTAGGTTGTTATAAACAGGTCTCTAAATGATGTGACCACAATATTATGAGGACATAATTCAATGACGGGGATTATAATTATGTCCTTAGGTTGTCATAAACAGGTCACTAAATGATGTGACCACAATATTATGAGGACATAATTCAATGACGGGGATTATAATTATGTCCTTAGGTTGTCATAAACAGGTCTCTAAATGATGTGACCACAATCTTATGAGGACATAATTCAATGACGGGGATTATAATTATGTCCTTAGGTTGTCATAAACAGGTCACTAAATGATGTGACCACAATATTATGAGGACATAATTCAATGACGGGGATTATAATTATGTCCTAAGTTGTCATAAACAGGTCTCTAAATGATGTGACCACAATATTATGAGGACATAATTCAATGACGGGGATTATAATTATGTCCTTAGGTTGTCATAAACAGGTCTCTAAATGATGTGACCACAATCTTATGAGGACATAATTCAATGACGGGGATTATAATTATGTCCTTAGGTTGTCATAAACAGGTCACTTAAATGATGTGACCACAATATTATGAGGACATAATTCAATGACGGGGATTATAATTATGTCCTTAGGTTGTCATAAACAGGTCTCTAAATGATGTGACCACAATATTATGAGGACATAATTCAATGACGGGGATTATAATTATGTCCTTAGGTTGTCATAAACAGGTCACTAAATGATGTGACCACAATATTATGAGGACATAATTCAATGACGGGGATTATAATTATGTCCTTAGGTTGTCATAAACAGGTCTCTAAATGATGTGACCACAATATTATGAGGACATAATTCAATGACGGGGATTATAATTATGTCCTTAGGTTGTCATAAACAGGTCTCTAAATGATGTGACCACAATATTATGAGGACATAATTCAATGACGGGGATTATAATTATGTCCTTAGGTTGTCATAAACAGGTCACTAAATGATGTGACCACAATATTATGAGGACATAATTCAATAAAGGGGATTATAATTATGTCCTTAGGTTGTCATAAACAGGTCTCTAAATGATGTGACCACAATATTATGAGGACATAATTCAATGACGGGGATTATAATTATGTCCTTAGGTTGTCATAAACAGGTCACTAAATGATGTGACCACAATATTATGAGGACATAATTCAATGACGGGGATTATAATTATGTCCTTAGGTTGTCATAAACAGGTCTCTAAATAATGTGACCACAATCTTATGAGGACATAATTCAATGACGGGGATTATAATTATGTCCTTAGGTTGTCATAAACAGGTCACTAAATGATGTGACCACAATATTATGAGGACATAATTCAATGACGGGGATTATAATTATGTCCTAAGTTGTCATAAACAGGTCTCTAAATGATGTGACCACAATATTATGAGGACATAATTCAATGACGGGGATTATAATTATGTCCTTAGGTTGTCATAAACAGGTCTCTAAATGATGTGACCACAATCTTATGAGGACATAATTCAATGACGGGGATTATAATTATGTCCTTAGGTTGTCATAAACAGGTCTCTAAATGATGTGACCACAATATTATGAGGACATAATTCAATGACGGGGATTATAATTATGTCCTTAGGTTGTCATAAACAGGTCACTAAATGATGTGACCACAATATTATGAGGACATAATTCAATGACGGGGATTATAATTATGTCCTTAGGTTGTCATAAACAGGTCTCTAAATGATGTGACCACAATATTATGAGGACATAATTCAATGACGGGGATTATAATTATGTCCTTAGGTTGTCATAAACAGGTCTCTAAATGATGTGACCACAATATTATGAGGACATAATTCAATGACGGGGATTATAATTATGTCCTTAGGTTGTCATAAACAGGTCACTAAATGATGTGACCACAATATTATGAGGACATAATTCAATAAAGGGGATTATAATTATGTCCTTAGGTTGTCATAAACAGGTCTCTAAATGATGTGACCACAATATTATGAGGACATAATTCAATGACGGGGATTATAATTATGTCCTTAGGTTGTCATAAACAGGTCTCTAAATGATGTGACCACAATATTATGAGGACATAATTCAATGACGGGGATTATAATTATGTCCTTAGGTTGTCATAAACAGGTCTCTAAATGATGTGACCACAATATTATGAGGACATAATTCAATGACGGGGATTATAATTATGTCCTTAGGTTGTCATAAACAGGTCTCTAAATGATGTGACCACAATCTTATGAGGACATAATTCAATGACGGGGATTATAATTATGTCCTTAGGTTGTCATAAACAGGTCTCTAAATGATGTGACCACAATATTATGAGGACATAATTCAATGACGGGGATTATAATTATGTCCTTAGGTTGTCATAAACAGGTCTCTAAATGATGTGACCACAATATTATGAGGACATAATTCAATGACGGGGATTATAATTATGTCCTTAGGTTGTCATAAACAGGTCTCTAAATGATGTGACCACAATATTATGAGGACATAATTCAATGACGGGGATTATAATTATGTCCTTAGGTTGTCATAAACAGGTCTCTAAATGATGTGACCACAATATTATGAGGACATAATTCAATGACGGGGATTATAATTATGTCCTTAGGTTGTCATAAACAGGTCTCTAAATGATGTGACCACAATATTATGAGGACATAATTCAATGACGGGGATTATAATTATGTCCTTAGGTTGTCATAAACAGGTCTCTAAATGATGTGACCACAATATTATGAGGACATAATTCAATGACGGGGATTATAATTATGTCCTTAGGTTGTCATAAACAGGTCTCTAAATGATGTGACCACAATATTATGAGGACATAATTCAATGACGGGGATTATAATTAT